>VZSE01006234.1:417392-498612 GCA_013398275.1 Promerops cafer
AGAAATTCCCTCATCCCCCAGCACAGCCTCCTTCCTCCCCCTCCACCCCAGCTCCCCCACATTACACACACTCCCACTCCCTCCCACCTCTCCGTGCATGACAAATTCCTTGGCTCGCAGCATGCAATGCAGCCAGGCTCTCCAGTCCCCAGGCCCCTTCCAGTGGCATGGTCCCATCCCTCCACTCCCTACATAATCTTTACNTCCCTGCTCCACTGCTTGGTTTATAGCTCTGTACCTCCAGAGTGGGGAGAAGGGTCCTGCTCTGCAGCCTTTAGGGGAAGGAAGGGGAGCAGTTCCTAAGTCTGGCCTGCACATGTGCACCCCTTTTGTTTGCACCCACCGTGCTCGTGTGAGCCCAGAGTGGGCGCCAAAGGACCGCGGGCTGTGCCAGATGTATTTGCCCGCAGCACCGGAGCGATGCTCTCCCTCCCCATCACAGACACCCCCTTCCCTGGGCGCTGGAGAGGATGTTTGGTGCTTTTGCACAGCCAGCCCGGCTCTGTGCGCACTCAGACGCGGGACACGCACGCGTGTGCTGCATGCACGCGTGCAGGGCTGGGACACACCAGCACACACACGCGAGAGGGCATTACGCACAGCAGCTCCCGAATATGCTGCCTCCTGCAGTATTAGCTGATTTATGCTGCCTTTCCCCAGCCAGATCCAAGCTCTGGAATGGGAACAGCGGCAGCTGTGCACTCCTGCCTGTCCTGGGATGAGAATAGGATGCGCCTGTTCGTCTCTCTCCCCCACCCCCATCACTCCTCCTTCCCCCTCCTTTTGCTCCCATTCATTCATTCAGCTTCTCCTCCCCCCATCCCATGCCCCAAAGCAGGAAGATCCTTATGCATAAAAATGTGGGCATGCTTTCCCTGGTGGAATAAACGGGCACGCAGACACCCTGCAGGCAATACATATACACTTACATATGCATTCGAGTAGCTGTCCTGGGCCCTACATAAATACCCGGCTCCCACCACCACCACAGACACATTCACACACCCGACAGACACCACGCAATGACTTTTCTGCAGCCAGCCAGTCTCCCAGCAGAGCAGTGTAAGAGCAGAGGAGAGATTTACTCACTCCCTTGCATGCAAACCAGGCGAATATTCACACACCACACAACGGACAGACACACAGACACAGACACACAGACACACAGACACACAGACACAGACAAACCGCTGTCCACAGAGGCTCCCCGACAAAGTTTGCAGAGAGACAGGGAGCAGGGGGCTGAGGGATAAGACTGGCTCCTTCTCTGTCCCATAACTGCAGGCAATACACAGAGAGGTCTGCCTGTCTGCACATGCACATGCATGTATGTGTGGGGGTATATACATACACCTATAGCTACGCCTATACATGGATACACACAGGAACACACACACACAGACACATATATGCAGATATAGACACATATACATATATCGCCTCCTTTTGCAAGGTCTGAATAGATGCAGACGGGTCAAACCCAGTTGTGTGCAGCAAGCCCTGAACCTATTCAACATCCTGATCCTAAGCAGAGCACACACACACACACACACACACACACACGGTGAAAAGGAGACCCGTCTCCAAGCCTCTCTCCCTCCCTCCCATCACCCCATGTAGGCATAATTTCCCCCCCCCACCACACACACACCCTGGGCCACTTCCCCATCTCCTTTGCACTCACCCCTCGCCTTCATCCTCGGATCAGAGGCATCCAACCCCCAGGGAGTGCGTGCACAAGCTGGAGGAAAAGGGCAATCCGTGCATCCTGCCCTTCTCCCCCTTTCCCAATCTCAGCTGCTTCTCCGAGAGGCAACACGGACGGCAGCCGGGAGCCGAGGACACGCGAGGCAGCAGCAGCACAAGGACTGCACACAAAAACGTGTCACACACACACACACACACACACACGTACCTGCTTCTGGAGGGGTGGCTGCTCCCAGCTTCCATACGGGGCATGACAGAGACGAAGTGGAGGCACAAAAGACCCCGGTCCTCAAGCAACTTGCAGCCCTGCAGATGTGTTTGTGGGGGGCGGTATCCCCCACTTGTGTCACCCCTTGGAGCTGTACCGTTCCTCGCCCCGCAGCTGTCTCATTCCCGGCCGCACCTAGGCAGCGCTCCCAGCCATGCACACGCGCGGGCACGACAGGCGGAGATGGAGCAGCGGTCCAGGGAGGGCACGCACAGCCGGAGGATTTGCTGCCTTCGCCGCATCCGCATCACTGGGGGAAGAAGGCAGAAAGGGCTGTATTGGCATTTAAAACGCAAGTGATTAATTCGCCACAGGCTCGGCTGATAGGGCTCTGGGACCAGAGCCGGCGGCACTGCTTCTCCCAGCTGGGAAGGCTCTGACAGGCAAAGGACCCTCTCCCATGGAGCCAGTTCCGAGCTGTCCTCGCCTGCACAGCCACTGCTCCGGTGCAGGCGGAAAGGGGTGGGCCTCCACCGGAGACATGAGCACACGCATGCAACAGCTGCTGGGAGCTGCACACACACACACAAACACACACAGACACAATTCCCCACAACAGCTGCTCAGGAGCTACACACACCACACAACAGCTTCCCAGGAATACACACAAACAACAGCTGCTGAGGAATCACACACACACACACACACACACACACACACACACACACACAGAGGCTACAGCTTCTCAGGATTAAGTCACCCACATGAAAATACAACAGCTTCTAGGAACCACACAGCTACAAGCAACAGCTGCTGAGGAGCTACACACACATAGATGCATGCAACAGCTATACACCTACTGACACAGGTGTGTGCAACAGCCATGGGGAACTACACCTGGGCACAAGCCCCTGCGGTATTTACTAAAAAATTTGACACATAAAAACATAAAAGGAGGGGGAGAAAACCTTTCATCCACACACAAACACACGCATGTGACTGCTCTGGGGAGATTGTCTATCATACACCTCCTCAAATCACCACCACAGAAACACAACAGCTCCTCAGAAAGCACCTGGAGCCACATATCCTCATGTATGTCTGGAAGACCTTCCACCTCCCTCCCCCCAAACCCACCCGTGCCATCACCAATGGAGATCTTGCTCACAGTCAGAAACAAGCATCCATGTGCACCAGATGTTGGGGACTCAGCCACAGCTTGGCCCCCAAATACTTCACACAGGTAATACCTGCTAGGAAAGCACATTACCAAACACAGGGTTGCTCTTCAGAAATCACTCCCCAGTTCCTTGACAGAAAGCAGAAGCACACATGGCAGACATAAACAATCTCTGCACAGACATGCAAGACCACAACTGAAGGGACATGATGCACCCCTCACACTCACCACAGCAGTGGAGGGACTGCCTGTCTTACTCAGAGACACGCACAAATGCAACAGCTGAAAAAAACTTAGGGACATTGGATGGGAAGCTGGCTTCCTGGGATGTACAATCCAGCCTCCTGCTATTCCAGGCAACCACAGCATACAGTTTTGCTCAGAAATGTCTCAAGGTCCCTCTGAGTACTGAGACCATTTGCTTCCCACTCAGAAGCCACGTTGAAGTTAAAAGCCTGCCCCAACCTCTGCATTTACCCAGGCCCAGTTCAAACCCACGTGTTCCTGGGCCAGCTGGCCACATTCTTCACCCGGGCATGCATAGAGGTTGCAAGAACAAATGGAAGTGCTCTGAAGCCTCTACTCCCACCTGAACAGACACCTCCTGCCCCCCTGCTCCACACAAACACAACACACATGCAACAGCTGGGTGAAGACCTTCCCCTCAGCATAAATACCAACATGCTTGCAACAGCTTCTAGGCAAACAGACACCTATGCCTGCCACCCTCAGCACTCACATGCACTCAGGTAGAGAATATACAATCATGTATAACCTCTCATGGGAAATTAATGGCTTTCTTCATGCAGTCCAGAAAGTGAAGAGGAATTAGGCTGACACACACACACCACTGCAAGCAGCACTGTTATTAAATGTATTATATTAATGGCATGAAACTACACCAGGGGAGGTTTAGGCTAGATATTAGGAAAAGATTTTTCACCCAGAGGGTGGTTGACACTTGAACAGAGTCCCCAGGGAAGTGGTCACAGCACCAGCCTGACAGAGTTCAAGAGGCATTTGAGCAATACTGTGAGGCACATGGTGTGGTTTTTGGGTTGTCTTGTGCAGAGCAAGGAGTTGGACTCAATGTTTCTCGTGGATCCCTGCCAATTCAGGATATTCTATTCTATTCTATTCTATTCTATTCTATTCTATTCTATTCTATTCTATTCTATTCTATTCTATTCTATTCTATTCTATTCTATTCTATTCTATTCTATTCTATTCTATTCTATTCTATTCTATTCTATTCTATTCTATTCTATTCTATTCTATTCTATTCTATTCTATTCTATTCTATTCTATTCTATTCTATTCTATTCTATTCTATTCTATTCTATTCTATTCTATTCTATTCTATTCTATTCTATTCTATTCTATTCTATTCTATTCTATTCTATTCTATTCTATTCTATTCTATTCTATTCTATTCTATTCTATTCTATTCTATTCTATTCTATTCTATTCTATTCTATTCTATTCTATTCTATTCTATTCTATTCTATTCTATTCTATTCTATTCTATTCTATTCTATTCTATTCTATTCTATTCTATTCTATTCTATTCTATTCTATTCTATTCTATTCTATTCTATTCTATTCTATTCTATTCTATTCTATTCTATTCTATTCTATTCTATTCTATTCTATTCTATTCTATTCTATTCTATTCTATTCTATTCTATTCTATTCTATTCTATTCTATTCTATTCTATTCTATTCTATTCTATCCTATCCTATCCTATCCTATCCTATCCTATCCTATCCTATCCTATCCTATCCTATCCTATATTGTGATGCCCATTGCATCTAAAGAAGCTCACCTGTGGCCCACCTCCCCATCCTTCTAGTTAATATATGAGCACAGAGCAATGTAGGTGCCCCATCTGTCTCACGCCTGCAGCTTTATAGAGGGAAGGTGAGCTCCTTTGACCCACCTGCATGAGGGGTCATGCATAATAATCTCATGTAAATCCAACCCCAGCAAGCAGAGGACTGCCCCTAATCTTCTCACATGCATACAAGAGCCTCGTGGACAGAACACCAAACCAATAAACCTCTACATGGGGAGGCAAACAGTAAAAAGCCCTAAGGGAATGAGTTGCCTCCCTCAAAACACAGGCAAGTGCAAAGGACCCACCTATAGAAGGAGGCCCAGGATCACACACACCAGCTGGATGGCATGAAGAAACAAGTTGGC
The DNA here is from genome assembly GCA_013398275.1 of Promerops cafer. Taxonomy (NCBI): domain Eukaryota; kingdom Metazoa; phylum Chordata; class Aves; order Passeriformes; family Nectariniidae; genus Promerops; species Promerops cafer. The sequence continues at coordinate 422,691 of VZSE01006234.1, forward strand.
CCACTAGGCACAAACACACAAGTCATCAGTGCTTTTGAAAATGACACATAGGAAGCTTGTTGTGCCCTCTTGTACTCCAAACCTGCAAACCCAAGTGGGAAAAATCACCCAGACACAAAAATACAGACAAAGACACACTCACTCCTCAGGCAGACAGGCATGCAGCTCTGAGGATGCTTCTGGATGTTCCCTGGACCATCTGTAGACATCTGTTCCCAGTGGATTAAATGCCAAAACTACTCACATCTCCCGGAATCAGAGAAGGAAGCTTGTCTTGGCAACTACAGACGCAAGTTTCCTTGCCTTTATCACTTTGGGGTGTTATGACTGTGGGGTGTTTCCTCCAAGCTCTTTTGAAGCTAAAAGTTAAAGGAACAGAGACTTGCTTCCATCTCTCTCCACTTCCTCCAAGGACAGACAGTATCTAATTTTGGAGGGTGTTGAAGTAGGAGAAAAGGTTTCCAACTCCAAATTAATGCAGGATTTGTTCCTGCTTGAGTTCCTCCAGGATCATCTTGCAGTCTGTTTGTGATGAGTCTCCCAGAGGCTCTCCTGCTGGCACACATCCCTTCAGGATTCAGAAGTGCTGGGGCAGGATCCCTGTACTGCCAGGGCCTCTGGGGGTAAAATAGTATTTGCTTATACTCCCACTGACCCAGGAACAACACAACTCCAGCAGAACAGAAGTGCCCCAAGAGACAAGCAGAAGCAAGTACCACATTTCCAGCAGCGTGGGACATTTGGGTCCTCAATCTGATTCAAAGCCAGTCCCTCCATGCCTATTTGTCCCATTGCAGATGATATAGAGGGTACAGAAGCTCACCCCCATGTTTATTTTGCAGAGGCTCTGACCTTGCCAAAAGCCCTGGAAAGACTCTGATGTTTTTTACTTCACAAATAAAAAAAAAAAAAAAAATCACCGAGAGAGGAAAAAAAACCTCCTAAGGACGTCATAGATACTTCAAGTCAGCTGCAGAGGTGCCTCTTTCCCTATGTCCAGCAGTACAGAAAAAGAATCACCTTCTAATTCTTTTGTGCCGACGTCTTTGAGACCACTACCTACAGTCAGGCCTGACATCTCTGCCCCCTTAATGGGGATGAAAACAGCCCCATAAAACACTTCAGTTTATACCTTTCTGCTCAGCTCCTGCTCTGTTGGGCTGCCACATCCTCTAAGAGTGGAGATGCTGTTAGGGGTGAACAAGGGAGCTGACCTTATTAGAGCAATTCCCTAGTGTTTTTCCAACATATGCCAGGGAGCTGTTAGGTCCTAGAATAGCCCAGAACCTGGGAATCACAAAAGTGATGATAAAACTGATTTTTTAACCCTCTGTGCCCCGCCTGGGGATTATCAGTTCAGTGGGGCTGGTGCCTACACTCCGTGTAAGGAGTAGGGGCGGGGAGTGCAGCCAGCCATCCCCGTCACCCATCACCTTGTGCCGATTACCCCCAGGAGGAGGGGAGAGCCGCGCAGGGAAGGCAGCCTGCCTGCTCTACCTGCGGTGTGTGCTGCCAGGGAAGGGAGCCTCGCTGGCAGCGCTTCCAGCTCATGGGGCTGGCGAATCAGCCCTTCTCCCTCTCTCTCTCTTCCCCTGCCCCACTGCCCGTCTCCCACTAGGGCACAAGTGGGTCCCGCGGATGGGGAAAGCAGGCCGAGGGAGAAGGCTGGGCTCTGCCCTCGTTGCAGTCAGAATCTCTCCGCTGATCTATACTGCGGTGAGCAGTGACAGATTGATTTTACAGCTCTGCTTGGAGCCGGCCGCTGGCCCTGGGCTGTGGATGAATCAGCTTTCTCTGGTCCTTGGCTTTTATTTCATTATTTTACTGCAACCTCGCTCACAGGCAGCTAAAGAGGGAGCGACGGGGAGAAACACGAAGTTGGCAGATTTCCTTCGCTGCTCGTGTGCTCCCAGCCTCCCAGCCTGGCTTTGGGACTCTGGGAGGAGGGAGGGAAGGGATTGTCTTCCAGGAACTGACATCTGTCAGGAATAAAGACATGAGGCTCCTTCTACACGGGGAGATGCATGTTGCAGTGGCTGTGGGAGACAGCAAGGACTGTGCAGGCACTGCACAGCATGAACGGTTCCTGCTCTGCTATGACAATGCCTCGACCCGTGCCAAATGGAGGGGGCCCAGTTTTCAATACAAGGGACAGCATGTTTGGAAATAACAATGCACTCAATCCATGTGCATTGGACACTAACCTACTTACAGACTCCAGTGTGGAAGTGATTCCAGATTCTCCTCTTATAGCTGTGGACGTAGAGGAGGGGGCAAGGGCTGTACCCTGCTGTCTCCAAGAGGTCTCAGAGCATGCTACAGATACAAGGTTCTCCTGGAATGAGGTAGCACTTCTAGGCATGGAATTGACCTCCTTCCCCCTTCTGGCTGTGGATATTGTAGACGTTGCTCAGGGAAAGCCAGTTCTAACTCTCTTGGTTCTCGCACTGTCAAGAAGAGCAACAGTGAACTCAAGCAAGGATGGAGCAACAAAATCAAAGGGCAGAAAAGTGCTGGGTTTTTCCAGCTCTGATCTGCAACTACAGTGGGACAGTTCAAGCCAGACTGTTCAAGTAGTCTGGAGGCAGAAGAGAAGAGAACAGAGGAACCAACCAAAGTGCAACAAATGTTCATCTCCACACCCCCAACATCTCAGGAGTGAATAGGAGCAAATATCTGCTCTATCAGACTTGCTTCTGAAAAAATCTCTGTGTCCAAACTGAAGATCTACTCAGAGGACCCCTCACCTGTGCTGACACCTGCTCTGCAAGAGGAGGAGTAGCCAAAGGAACCCAACACCAGTTTGTTCTGCTCCAGCCTTCTTCCACATGCTCACTTCCCAAAGGGGCTTCACATCACAATGGATGGTGCTTCCATTGCAAGGGATTCAGGAAACCTTGGAGCTTTCTCCTGCCTTATTCCAGAGCTCTCCAGCAATACAGACCGCCTAGGGAGGGAGTGTTCCTCAGAGGACAAATGTCTGAAGATAGACAGCTAAAGCATTGTGTCATTGGGCTCCCCCAAGCTCACACGTATCCGTTCTCTCCACCCGCCCCTGCGCGAGCATCACAAGGTGGCCAGCACAGCTCAGACCGTCAGAAGGCAAGGGCCTTTTGATCTGCAGAGATCAAGGTGTGGGAGGGGAAGGGAGGGGAATCAAGACAGGAAAAGCAGTAGAGAGGCTTCCCAGTGGTCTGTCCCAGCAAGAGGGAAGGAGGCAGCAAAGTCCATCTCATCCACTTTGTGTAATCTTTTAATCTCTTGGTTTTTAATCTTTCACATCAAGAATGAGACACATCATTAATAGTAGAAGAAATCCCAGTTGGAAAGGAGATGGGGACGGTGAAAGAGGCAAAAAGTCCTCTTACTTCTAAGTCTTCTGCCTTGTTCCCTTTCTCTATGTCTCTCTCTCCCCTCCTTCCTTTTTCCTCTCTGCTTATAAGCAATAGTATAGGTGACCTGACAGACACAGAAGACACTGGGCACCTCAGCACCTGGAGGAAGGGCAGTGCCATGGCCTAGGTGTGGTGCAGGTCAAGCCCTCCCTTGGTGGCAGTCTACGGTGACACACAGGCACAAGGCTCAGTGTGCCACCTCCTCTTGAAAAGCTCTTCTGCAGCCAGAGAGACAAACAGCAAACACTGCCAGCCAGGTTTCCTCTTGTCAGAGACAGGGTGACCTGTAGAAGACAGCCCACCCCTCATCAGGAGAGGAGAGACAAGTTTTTGGAGGGCAAAGGAGGACCTGGTGGCACTGACTGACTTGTCCCACAGCCTCAGGCTGGGCACTCCACATCTCAGCTTCTCCCATCTGTCCAGTCCCGTGGATAACACTCCTCACCTCAGAGGGTGATTGAAAGAGGTTAATGAATTAACATTTGTAAAAGCTTTAGATAAAAGGCTAAGGATTATTACTGTTGTTATGCATGGAAACAACTCCTAACAAGCATTTCCCATCTCCTCCCTCCTTAGAGCCTGGAGGATCATCTGACACAGATCCTGCACACAGGAGCTCCCCCAGAGATGGAATTACAGGGAGCGGGCTGCGGGCTGCCAGAGGCACTAATCAGGGGAAGACAAACTGGGGCCACTCCATCAACCAGCAACACGCTGGGCTGTGGGGCCGAGAGCCTCTCCACTCACTCTCTAATGACTGGTGACAGGTCCATGCCACTCCCATCAAAGTTCAGCAGGAAAAGGCTGCTGACTTCTGACCATTGCAAGCCTGCCCCTCCTCTTGCCCTTTCAAGGCTGTCGACTGACCCAAGATAGATGTGCAAAGATTTGCTTTAAGGAAAGCTTAATCCCCAGAGGAAACTTCTGGGCTGCTGGCTTGCAGCAAGATTCAGGAACAGGCCAGACAGACATTCCAACCACAAGCATAGGAAGAGACTAGCTGGGATCAGATTTCAGTATCTTAAACCTTGAGCAAAAATTTTTCTAGGCTAGGGATGAGAAGTAATTCAAAGCAGAAGTCTTAACGTTGTACATCTCTCCCTCACACACAAGTATAACCTCAAGGGAGAAAAGCCCTCCCTAACTTGCCTGCTATAAATACACCAAACCACTTAAAATGGCTACGTTGAAAGAGAGCTGGTAATTTGATAGTGGTCTCCACTTAATTAGATTAGGCTCTTCTTGAACTCAAGGGCTGAAAGCAGCTGATCCTCCTTTCTTTTTCAGTATTATCTCGTCAGATGCCATGCAGGAAATTATTGTAGTCACCTATGTCTTGGTCAGCTGGATCACCAACCACATCTGTGCCACAAAGTGCAGAGCTCCAGGTCCCAGAAGAGAGTGGTTGCACCAGTACAGTGCCCAGTACTGCTCAGCCCTGCTGAAAGCAAACAGTGCTGTGCACAGCTTGGTGACAAAGTTCTTCTGTCACATCTGGGGCACAAATCAGCCTCTCTGCCCTGCAACGGGTGGGAGTTACACTTGAGCTAGGCAAATAGCAAACAGCACAGTTAGTCCCCCCTGCAACAAGAGACCAGAGGACAGCACTATCTTGGTCTTCTCAGGAGACTGAAGCATATGTTAATAAACCATATACGCAGCCAGAATCTTTTTAAAAGTATCTTGTTTGCCTGACTTCTCACTTAGAGGGAAATAAGTGACCTGTTTGTGGCTTACTGGAGCTAGTTGGCAGGGTCTGTACCTGTGGTCATTGACAATGAGACAGAAAGTCACTTGGAAGGGAGAGGTGAAGCTGTTTTGGTCTTAGGACAGTGACTTGACTTCAGCTCTTGAGGGATTTGCCAAGCCTCCCCAGCAATGCAGTCAGCCAGTCATTACCTTTCTCCCTGGAGTCCAATCCAGTTCTCACTCAAACTGAGAATAATTGTGGCACTGCTATTAAACTGCTGTATTGGACTGATGCCCTTCCTATCCGGGTCTTCCAACCTTTGCTCAGTGAACTTTATTCTGTCCCTAGCAGGGCTGAATTCTGCTCCCTCCACAAAACACCTCCAGATCTGGAGAATTAAAATTGCCAGACCTTTTGCTCTCCTTCAACAATGGAGGAAGCTAGTTTTAGCAACACACAATTTTTCTATTCAGTATGTTCTTAATTAATAATAAAATATGTGTCGGGTTGTTTTGTTGTGGGTTTTTTTTTTTAATCCTTCCCTTTTTTGTTAGTTATTCAGTTTGATTTTTTTATTTTACCTCGTTAATGTAGTGGTGATTTAGATGCAGTTTCCTCTCTCTGCTGCACTTAATGAGTCGTCAGCTTTATTCACTCTCACCCGCATCCTCATGGGAGCATGCTTTGATTTTCTAGTGGGTGCATGAAAACACAGATTAAAGCAATTAGACAGAAATAATCTTAGGGAAAGGGGAAAGAGATCCAGAGCACCTAATTATACCATTTTAATCAAGATACAATTATGCAGAGACTTTTATAGATTATAAATTAACCAAACTCCAAAGGCAGAAAAAATATCATTTTTAAATATGGTTCATTATGCTTGTTGTTTCTGTCTTGTGAGCTCTCTAAAACTGGACTTCGGGGTTCATTTAGGAAAAAAATCTGGACAGGACTGTGCAGAAATGGAGGTGAAATAGACTTAGAAGACCCTGCTTGCTAGGATCAGGGTCTGGAAATGGCCTCTGAGGGAAGGTGGGGAGCCACAGCACATTTCTCACTCGCTGATCTCACCAGTCTTTCCACAGTGAGTAGGTGCACCTGCTGGTCAGCCGGGCTTGACTGAAGACCTCCAGCCACCTGCATGGCTCAGGTAAGGAAAGCCCCAGTTCAGGTCTGGGTCTTGCTTTGCCCAAAAAGGCTGGTCCAAGCTGCCAGTGAAGGACTGTGGGTACTGTAGTCTAAGGAGCAATTTTCCAAGCTACAAACACTCCAATTAGAAACACAGTGAGTGGGCAAACAAAACACATCAGGCTGGATGTGTTTTCTTCTGAACCCTGGAGGAACTTAAGCCAGCTGCTCCAGATTTATAGCTGCTCCAGATTTATTGCAGCAAAACCACAAGGCACTCAGGCTCTCAGAGCACGTAGGAAGGGGCTCTGCTCCTGCCATCTCTGCAGAGGAGACAGGGAGACCCCCAGACCCCAGAACTCCAGGGAATCCCAGTTTCCCATGTAGCTGTCATACTGACTTTATGATGGGGAAGGTGTCCAGAGCTTGGGCAGAAGCAGGAGGCCAGCTCAGGCCCCTCTGACTCTGTGGCTGCAGAGCAGTGATGTCTGTGAGGCATGCCGCTGCTCACTCCTGCCGTGAGCACAGCTCGAGCCATCCCTCCTGCACTGGCGTGTGGCACTCCTTGAGCTGCTCCCAGGTGATGAGGAGGCAGGAGAGGGCTCCCCGCAGCGATCCTCGGCTTCCCGAGAGGTTTGCCAGCAAGTCTCCTGAAAGGTTTTGCTGCACTGCGGCCTGTGCAAAACACTTCTCCAGAAGAGTCTGCTGCCAGGCACCTCTCACAAGGGTATCTCAACCCATCAGGGCCTCTCTCCATGGCCGTGGCCACCTATGCCATGAGCAGCAGTGCTGAAATGGCTCCTGTCTTCTCCCTTCAGGGCAATGCTCTCATTAGCCAAAGGGCCAGCCTTGACCATTTCCCTCTTGCGAGTCAGTCCTGCAGACACTGCCTGCAAGGTGAGCATGGCTGGGATGTGCCCAGAGCTGGTCTATCGCAGTGACAGGGACATCACCAGGACAGGCAGCTGGGAAAGGAAGAGGACTGATGGGTCCTACTATCAAGCCTGAGGAGTGAAAGACAGCTGCCCTGTCACTCAGCTGCCCTGTGCCAGAGCCATGCTGCACCCACTGCCTTGGCAGGGAGCACCCTGGGCTGTGTGTACTGTGTCTCCCATCCATGCCTGTGGCCGAGTGAGCTGATGGACACAGACGCGGGGGATTCCTAGGACATCTCTCCCTTGCATCCTCCTCACCCATTTTCTCCTTCCCCCTCCCGCAGCGATGAAAACACGGCTTGCAAGGCTGCTGCACTTCATCATCATCGCCTCCTTCAGACAAGGCAGAGCCCCTAAGGGCTGTAGGGTTTTGGGGGCGGCCCCGTTCCCCATCCGAGGGCTCGGTCCGGTGGGTGAGCGGTGGTATCGGAGTGCCCTCTGCTGGCCCCATTTCCGGACTAGCTGGCCTGCCCAAGCCTTGCACACCCCCCAGTAGCCCTGGAAAGCTGGGTCTCGGCTTGCCCCCACCATGCCCCGACAGCCCTGCCACAGTGGGCACCACTCCAGCAGCCACACGAGCCAGCCCATGGGCAACACGGAGCCCTGCCAGTGCTGGGCCAGAGCCCCGGAGAAGCCAGCATAGTGGGGAAGGAGGGACAGAAATTATTGTAAGCCAGCAACTGCTCTTCTGCTTACTGAGTGCTACGGCAGAGATGTGGCAGAGACTCCCAGTGACCTTTGGGATATGTGCCCCATTCCGTGGAAGGAAAAGTCCATCCCCTCCTCCTTAGCCCCAAGAGGCAAGCAAATGAGAGTTGGGGTGAAAGGGGCAGAGGAAGAGCACTCTCTCCCCTCAGGCTCGGTGCCATTCAAATGGTTGACTCTGTGAATGAGTCTCCACAGAGCTGGGGCAAAACATCCTGATCATTTACCTGTTCCAGGTGGTTGGGATCTTCTGTCACGCTGGGATGTGCATGCATCTTAATCTCTTATTCCTCATGCCAAATTTTCCTGCAGAGCTCCCCTAGATAACTCCCAGTGTTTTGACTATCCCAATCTTCCACGGTGAAACTGGCAGGGAAGGCTGGAATCGCTCTGCCTGGGCTGAGGACACCTGGATTCAGACCCACCCATGGATTCCTGAGCTATGCTAAGAAAGCTCCCAAGACTGAGCAGGCAGAGTGGGGGCCTGAAGTCCCTGTGGATCGATGCTGATTTACACCAGCAGAAAACCTGACATGCTGTCTCTGGGCTCTGGAACTAAAAAGGTGACATTCAGTTGCTCCCACGAGTGGAGAAAAGGAGAGAGCGAGATGACAATCCAAGGAGCTCAGGTCCCTCTGGTCACTTGGTGCTTCAGCACGTAAGCCACTCAAGCAGGGATCACGCTGACCTGACAGATACAAGGTGAGCTAATTAGCAGTGCTCTTCTCAGGCTCCTTCCAAGCTCAAGTGCTGCAGAAATGCTGAATACCAGGTCTAGTTACTATTCAGGGCAATTGTTAGTTGGAAAGAGGTAATGGAGATTGGTTATCCAGGGAGATGGCTTGAGTTTGGGTCCGGGGGTGTGTTGAGGTATTTGGGGGCCTCTGAGGGAGAGATGCAGCGAGGTGCTGAACATGGCAGTATGAGCGGGCCTGACAGAGCAGAGGAGTCCCAGAGGAGCCCTGGAGGAGGATCCCTGAGGAGAAATTTCCTCCCTCATGTCATGGGAAGGCAACTGAGCCCTGCAAGCACTGACATCAAGAACTGCCCTTTTATAAATATTACAAAAGAGTGACAGCAAAAAAAAAAAAAAGAAAGTGCAGTGAAAGGAGGGTTTTTAAAAGTAGAAAAAAAGGTGTCCTGCAGCCTCATGAATGGGAACAATGCTGTGTCCTGCACTGGAAGAAAACACTGAAATTGCTCAGATATGCAGTACATCCAAAGACTTCATCATGGGACTAACACAAAGTGTTGCCACCCTCACTGGGACTGCTTGTGGTCTTGAAATGCCACGTGTGGCAGCTCTCTGCCAGGGAGGGAGTATGAGTGGATACCGTTCTTTCCTGGCCTTCATTAGAGTAATGTAAAAAATAAGCTGACAGCATCCAAGGTGAAGTAAAAGCTTCCCTTTCCCTCAGCTTTTCATTAAGCACTGCTGAAACCACTGCGCTCTCTCCCTGTCTGATAGTCATCTAAATGTCGAGCCACAGACAATGAGGAGCCAACCTCTGCTCCTATTAACCCAAAGTGCTGGAAGAATTGCAGGGCAGAAAAACTACTTTGCCTGGTAAAAATGTAAATGTCACTTTACAGAGGACAACTACAATTTGACAGAAAATCCATCGCCTCTTCCAAACATTTTGTGAGCTCTTTCAGATGCCATGCCATGGCTTGTTGAGCAAGCAAGGTGGAACACAACTGCTAGTTTTCCAGATCCATCTACTCAATTTCCATCTGCAGTCCATTTATCTGTCACTGGATGGGCCTGTCACTGCCACAAGGGCTCCCATTTTTAAAAAGCACCAAAAAAAGTGAAAGGCAGCCAAGACCTCCTTCCTTTCTCGTCACCAGACAAATTCCAATCCCTAAGATGTTGGCATGGATCCCATTTTCCATGGTCCTCTGGCTAAATCCCAACCAAAGTGGTGTCAGGCTGGGAGTTCCCTGGGCTCCTCTAAATGAAAATTATTTTCTGCAACTGAAATTGAGATCCCATTATCCCACACTGGATCACTTCCAAGAAGCACAGAAGCCTTCAGCCTGTTTTCTCACCCACTAGGTACCAGCTCCTACCAAGTAAGTCAATACACTTTCCTGGTGTCCTGCAGCAGTGTTGGGGAACAGCTTCAGGGACATCTCAGGGTTTGCAAAGCTCCCAGGGGGAAGAAGCCTGTGATGATTCCTGTGCCATCAAAACTAGACTTGCAGGAGAAGAGCTGAGAGATAGAAATCCACACTGAAGTCCTGGAACATTCAAAGCCCTGACTACAAAGCTCTGCAATCTTCTTTCCCTCAAGCTCTCTATGGCCTTCTGCCCCATTCCCAGCCTGGTTGTTCTGGGTTGGAAGAGACCATGTGGGAAACAAAGACCAGAATTCTTCTGAGATATAGGAAATGCTTTTTATCAGAGCTCTACCCAATCCACCCATCCATTAGTCAGTGACTTCCACTGTCTGCAGACTGCTTTAATTCCTTTTCTGTGAATGCTTCCTGCCTTCACCATCCTGGAAGTTCCTCCTCAGATCAGGTGGAAGGCATGGGACAGTGTGTGAAATAGTTAACTCCCCTGCTGAGGATGTCAAGCTCCATCAGCCGTACCAGGGTTCCAAAAAAACAAGAACACTCCAGGTATTTTGCCCTCCAGGACACAGAGGGGTCTCAGAGAAACTCACAGTACTGTGGAAATAATCACAGAGAAACAACCAGGAGAGCAAATGAGGAAAAGAGATATAAAAAGGAAAGCAGAAAAATGCACACATTTGAGGGCAGGGAAAGCACAAAGAGCAACGTGGAGATGCAGAGCAGCAGAAAGTGAGAAGATAAAATGATATTCACAGAGACCTGGCTATAGGGAAAGAAAAGGGGAGGGAGCCATATAGAGGGGAGAGCACAGATGCAAGGAAAGAGAACACAAGGCATGTAAGGGAAGGGGGGAATCAGACAGGGAGAAAGGGAGGGATCTGGAGGGATTGCCTGATGTCAAATCTGATAGAAAAGAGGATTTATCTGCAAAAATAACCCAGATCTAAGCCACAGCTTCAGAGCAGCTGCGCACACAGCCACAGCACTATTTGCTCTTAAGCAAGAGAAAAAATGTGCTGGTGCAGGTTGCAAGGCAAAGCAGCGTCGTGCCACACCGGGGGGCTGCCCACCCCCGGCTGCTCAGCAGCCTGGACCAAGACGAACGCAAGGCAAGGGAAAGAAAGAAAGACAAGGCAAGGCAGAGGAAGGCAAGGGCGAGCAGGGGCGGCGGGCCCGTCCCTGTCCAGGGTGCTGACCAGAGCCTGCCGCCTCCAGACCCGGCCCGCCCTCCTCCTCCTGCCCCTTGCCGTCCCAGAGCACAGGGGCCGCTCTGGGGACTGCAGACAGACAAAAGCAGTGTGCTTCCCGGAGAGAGCTGAGCAGCGGGGAAAGAAACACACCGTCAGCTACAAATAAAATACATTTTCCCCATTCCTCTCTCCTGCTAGTATTTTCAGCAGTGGGGCTGGGCTGTCTCAGGGCAGGGCTGGATGACCAGCAGTAAAGCACATGCACATGGCTGGGGAAGTGAATGGGCATAAGGCACCTCTGGAGCTGCATCTCTGACCTGTCTGGAAAGGTCAGTGTATGGATTGGACATCCCCTCCGTGAAGGACAGCCCTCACTCCTCCTTAAACTAGCCTGTGTTGCTTTGGATGTGTCTGGGTGCCCTCTGTCCCTATTGCTGCAGGATCCCAGGCTGCCAGAGATAGAGACGGGAGGATGAACTCACAGCTATCCCACCTGCACCTGATCCATCCAGATTATGTGACCAGGAACTGGCAGTCACAGAAGTGCGGTGTGTGTTGGGCCACGTTTGCCACCAGGGAGCTCTTGGTGGGGAGGTTTCACTCCATGGCCTTGATGCTTACAAAAGGCTTAGTCTGAAAAGAGGTCTTAAAACCACGGTCCACCCACAGGTGGACAGCTGCTCTGTCCACACAGCCATTTGAGCTGTGACTGTGGACTGCCAAGTCATTTCAAAAGATGAAAGGGCTGGAATGGAGCTTGGCCTCCTCTGCCCTCAGCTCTAGGATGTGTCTCTGCCTCTTCCCAAACACATCCTGGCCTCACCAGGCCATTTTTGTTCCAGAGAATTGCAAATCAGCTGCCTCACAGAGGAGAAAGCAGTGCCCAGGATCCTGACAGAGCTGCTCAATGGGCATCTACAAATGGTGTTGGCACAGCGTTGCACAACAAACCTGTCTTTTCAAGACAACCGGGTATCAGTGCTTTACTATCAGAAAATGGGTTTTCGATTCCAGCAGCAATAGTCTGGACCAGAACAAGGTGTTTTAAGAGCCAGCTGGACAAACATCTGGTGTATAAGGTGGCTGGCCCTGCTGCAGGATTAGATAACCTCCTAACAGCTGAATAACAGCACCTCTCCAACTCTGTGGTTCTAATATGTGACCAAGTCAGAGTGCAGTTTCCAGTCACACAGATCGTTGTGCCACCAGACTAACACCACCACAAACACTTCTTTCCAACACTGAAATCTTGCTCATATGTCACGTGTAGCAGGAAGCTGATATGGCACAAGCATGATTGATGCCATGTCCACGTAACAGCAAGCACGACTCTACAAGCACCTTTCTCCAGGGCACCATAAGAGGCAAAATGACCTCCAGGGATGCAGATGCAGGGCATCAGCTGTGTCCCAACTCTCCTGTGAACCAAGCAAATCAGGGTGCTTTTAATCAACTGGGCCCACATTACATGAAGATGTGCTGCCTGTCAGCAAGCCAGCCCCATCTTTTGGGATGACTGAAGCCAGGAAAATAAACCAGGAAGAATCAGAACCGAACAGCACAGTCCCAGGTTAGCTAGGATAAATTACCTGCCTTGTGGCATCTCCCCCAGCTCTGCTCTCCTCGGCTGTCCTGTGCCCAATAGTTTGCTGGCTGAGTAGCCATCCCTCTCTGGTGGGCCAGTGCCACACGTTTAAGTTGGAACATTATTCTCCAGTTCTAGGAAATTGGATTAAGGTTCAGACAATACTGACTGTTATTTACCTTTGATTAAAACCAGCCCTGCTCCCTCCCGGGCCGGAGAGACCAATGTTGCTGTTATTTACTCTGCTGCCAAAGCTGGAGTTCAATCCCTGCCCTGCGGCACTCAATAAAAGTCAGCGCAGGGCTGGGGGTGTGCAGCAGGCAGGGCTGAGTGGGTGGAAGGGGAGTGATTATCCAGGCCACCATGTCCAGTTTGTTTCTTTTGCAGTCAGACTCTGGCTCAGCAAGGACAGAGGGTGCTCAAAGTGCCTGCCTCTGTGGCTCACAGGCCTGAGGAATCCAGCCAGGGTGATCCCAAGCAAGCCCTGTTTGCCCCCATGCCTGTCTCTGGTCCTCTCCCCTCAACAAATCCCCACTTCCACACAGCCTCCCTTTTTGTTTATGTCCTTCTTTCTCTCTCTTCCTTCAGCCTCCCCTCTCTGCCACAACCTCCCTGCCTCCCCTTTCTGCCTTTTCCTCTCTTCTGCTCCCACTCCTTCCCACCCTCTTCCTCCCAGTCCCTTTCTCATTCCTCTCATTCTCCTCCTTCCCTCTCCCCGACTCTCCAAGCCGCTATTCCAGGACAATAGAGCAGATGGCAGGCTGTTTGTTTTATATGTCCCTTTGGAAAATCAGCTCAGCTGTTGAATCTGCGACTTTTGCTAAAAACAGACACCGTCCAATACAGCTGAATGCCAGGGAGAAAGGAGAGGGTGTGGGGGGGCCCTGCTCTCCCTACCAGCTGCACCGAGACTGTCTGCACCCCACACCATGCCTTTGGGAAACAAGCCTGTCAGAGAGCCCAGAGAGGAGCTTCTCCCCTGCAGAAAAAACACCGTGGCAAGCAGAGAGCTTGGCCAGCTTTTACAGTCAGCCTGACTCCAGCCAAAACTGATGGTGATGTGGGAAAGGTGGGGCAGTGTGGAAGGGGCAGACTCCTGTCAGCACATCCATCCTGCTCATTGCCCCAGCCTGCTGCTTCTCCCAGTGTTCGTGGAAGCTGAATGACGTGGGGTGTGCTCAGGCAGAAGATGTAGCACAGAGTAGAAGCTGATGCTCTTTGCCAGCCCTGTATCTCCTCCTATGCTCCTGGGAGAGCCATGAGTGAGAAACCATCAGCCAGCAACGAGTGTGTGGAGAGGGGAAGACAGTCCTTACCTTTTTCCTTCCGGCTTTCCCCTCTTTTTTTGAACCCCTAAGCCCCAAGGTACTGGTCATCAGGCCACCATTCATTATTTGCCAGCACAGCCATGAAGAGGATGGAGATTTTTTTCTCTGTTTTTTTCTCTTATCCAAACCACTTGCTTCATCCCTCACCTCTCCCTTCACATGTGCTTATACCAAACATCTTTTAGATCTTCATGGTATTTCTTGGTGGAAAGGAAACTCTGCTCCTGAACTCTGCCCCTCCCTGGCCCAAAAAGCATCTTTTTCTCCCTGCTTAGACATAATAATACTGTCTCATCGATCCTGTAAGCCCTCTCCTCCTTCCTCACCCTGTCTCTGCTTGTAGGTAATTCAGAGTAGGCACTCTGTCCAGCACGAAGTACAAGCCTGCCTTGGCTCAGAACCAGGGCTGCTGGATTCTCTGCCAGTGCAATTGCTGGATATTTCATGGCATATCCTCCATCTGATACAACGTGGCCAAAGGCACCAGCTGCAGATTCTTCTGTGCCCCACTTCTGGGGGTGGGATGGGGAAAGCAGGGTTTCAGAATAGCAGCACCTCTCCCCATCCGAATGCCCTTTCATCGCACTTCTTTTTCCTACAGTGCTAAAATCAACACTGTCTTGTTTTCAAGCAGTGGCAGAAGGGTCATGGCCAGCAAATCCTGTTTAATTTGTTCTTAAAGTTCACTGTGGATCAGATGCAGCTCCCAGAAAAACCAAGAAAGGCTTAACCGAGGCACGGTCAGCTGTAAAATCGGAAGAGGCTCCTTAGCATTGCAAAATCCTGGAAGGCAATTTAAACACAAGAGATAGGCAAGGAGCCCATTCTTGGGGTCTGTAATTAATCACTTAACAGTTCAAACAGGGAGAGAGATAAGTTCCCAGCTTTCTTGGAGTCCAAGCTGGATCAAACAGGAAGGGAAAAAAATCTCATGCTGTCAAGGAACAGCCTTAAGTGACAATGCCATCTGAGCAACAACAGCTCAGCTCTGCACTCCTTTAACCTCCCAGGTATTTAGGCAGAAAGTCTACAGGAAAAATTCCTGCACCAGCTGGTGAGAACAGACACAGTTACTTGAACATTTATGATGCTGCTCTTCTTCCTGGCCTTACTTATGTCTATGCAACACTTGCATCCTCTTCAGTGGAGCCACATGATGAGCAGTATTTGGCAGAGCAGAAAGTTCTAGTTAGTCTGAGACTCCATCTCAGGCACCAGCTGCGAGCAGGTTCCTCGAGGAAAAATGTAAGGATGGTCCATGCCTCCCTGTGCCCAAGCACTTACTGAATGCAGTAGTCACCCACCCTCCTTCAGCTTTGCATCCAGCTGTCAAGTCGGGTTTTCCAGAGATTGAAGACAAAAGAAATTTAATACATTAATTAAAAGAGCTGCTGATCCCACTCTAGACCATCTGAAAAGCCTGCATTGTAAGCAAGGGCAGAAGTAAATTAAGAAGCTAAACCTGTTGTAAGCAAGTGACTATGACACTGATGAAAAGCCACTGACTTATCTGGAGTGTTATTAAAAAAAGAAATTGTTCAGGGCCAACCAAACTGATCTCACCTCTTCCAAGGTGAACTCTGTCTCACAGGCTGGCATCCTCAGTGGCATTGGTGAGCTCCAAGTTGCCCTGATCACAAAAAAATCCAGAGCTGGGGGGCCAGGCAACACTCCCTTTCCTGCTCTTGCTGGGCAGCCCTCAAACAGCACTTTCAATGCACTGCTGAAACTCCCATGCTCCTCCAAGGCCTCGCTTGGTGGTTTCTTTCCTTTCTATCTCCTTTCTTCCTGTTCCTATTTCTCATCCTTTGACTTCTCTCTGATAAACTGCTTGCCTTTTGAACGCTGCCTCCTTAGCAAGAAGCCTGGGGAGAGAGCTGAAGGCTGCAGTCTGGGTACAAGTTGGGCAAATCCCACAGTGGCTCAGGAATCTGTTTTTCTTTGGCAGCAGAGCTGTTAAGAGGAGTTGGCACCAGAGACAGAACCATTGTCTAGTGTTGCTATTCTTCTCTCTCCCCTTCAAGTCTTTAGCAACAACTGCATTTTCTCACCTATTTCAACTAACTTCTCTTTCCCCCTAAAGAAAGGATAGTCATTAGCATTTTTTTTGCACTGTCAAATAGGGCTTTTCTTATAAAAATTCTTCACGCTAAGGGGAAAGGGAAGAAAAGATATTGTTAACATGAAAGCCTTACTTAATATTTTACATTTCAAATACTGTAACTGCTTTTTTTTTTCTCCTCCTTCTCCTTTTTCTGAATTTTCAGTACACAGTTTAAACATCATTAATAGTGTTGGTTGCTATGGTGTTAGGCAGGCAGAGGTGTCTGTACTTGAAACCTTGAACTACACTTAATGTTGTACAACAGCAGGGTCATCAACACCCTTGACTTTGACCCCATTTTCCCCAGTAAAATATAAAGACCATGTCTACATTCCTTTTCGTTCTTGAGAGAGGGTTTTTTTTCCCCTGCAATGAGAAAAGGAAGTGTGAGCTAGAGAAAGGTAGAGATACTGAAAAAAAAAAAAAGAAGAAGAAAATACAAATTTAATAGACCCAGCGGAACCTTTCCAAAATCTTTGTTACATCAAGAGAAAGAGAATAAAAAAAGACAGCCCCCTGAAAAGTTTCACATGAGATTGTTTCTCATTTTCCCAAGCAGCTAAACATTTTAATAAACTAGGAAAATGAGACTGTAAAACCACAACATCTGACAGCAAGCCCCAGGGGCAGGAACCATTCCTGAAACTAATTTTAACTCATGTTTTAACGTTGATCAGATTTCATGTGGTGAATGTCCCATTAAGCTGTCTCTCTGTTCTTAGAGAAAACCTGGTTTCTTTTGTCGACTCAGAAGCTATTTTCTTTCCAGCGTATTGTCGTCACGGGCATAGCAGGACTTTTCTGCCATTCATTTCTCTACGGCCCAAGAGATGCCCTGCCCCAGACATCTTCTCATCTGTTCTGTTTCCTTATGAGACAAGACGTTTTCCACAAAAGTGGCACTTAACTGCTCCAGCAACGAAACCCAGTCTTAAACGGGTCCCCATGCAGCCACTCAAGGATTCAACCCATTAAACATCTGATCTTCAGCCATGCAAAAGGCACCAGGTCACTTCAGACCAGCTGAAGCCAGGATCCAAAGCAAGCTTTCAGTTCCTCTGCTTTGCTTTTACCCCAGGGAAGTGAAGCTGCTGTACCAGTTTCCTCACATGAATCGCATTTTGCTCTGATTGTCACCAGGACATCTACAGGTAGGACCAGCCTTTTAACTCAAAGTTTCTATTAATATCAGCTGGAAATCTGAATGGGGAAAAACGATATATACAAGCAGTGTAGGTTTCTCTTGAAGACTCATTCCTTCTCACAAAAGCATATTTCATCTTCTGGTTGCGTGCAAACCCAACCACTAGTCCCGTGGGGCAGGACTTCTTGGTGCTGCATCCCTCTTCCAATAGCTGTGTCTCTGTTTTGTGCCACGTGGATTCTTGGCTGGCAGAGCCGTGTGAGCCAAGGGCCTTCCACAACTCAAGGAATGGTCACTGGCATCAGCTCGCTCCTGTGCCTGCTCAGGATGGACTTCTACTTCAAAGGCCTGTTGTGCAACAGAAGAAAGCAAGGCTATGTGCTGCTACGCAAGCTGACTAAATGCCAGTAAGAATGACCAGGTTGGAAAACAGCTCTACAGGCTCCTGCCTTCTGTTTTTTCCAGAAATTAAAGTGCTTGTTCCTTTCTAGATCCTCCTTTGCAGAGGTGGAAGGTCTTTCTGACGCCCTTCCTTTAAACTTTGTGTGCCCTGTGTAGGAGATGCTGGTGCTTGGGGGTGGAAGGAGGTGACAGAGTGGCCAGTTTTCAAAACGGCAAAGCCACAGTGACAGTCGCCTTTGGCTCTTCCAGCCCACCAGCAGCAGGCTTAGTCACATCAGCAGCATCAAAGCTGAGCAGCTCTTTAGAGAAAGGGCATTTGTCCTTTCATCTGGAGATTACAGGATCCCTCACAGATCCCAGCAGTCTGTTTTGAAATACTCTTTAAAGAAAAATACCTGCTTGTGGCACCACCTGCCATTTAAAACAGCCTCTTTGCCTTCCAGGTTTCCCTGCAAAACCCTCCCCCAGCCACTTAACTGTGTGTACAAGGACAAAATGATGCCAGAGTTCATTCCCCAGCAAGGACCATTGCCCAGCTTTCGCACCAGGCACTGTGTTGAGAAAAGGACCCTTCACAAACATGCCAGGAAGCCTGTAACCTCTTTGGGTCCACTCCTTCCCCCTGTAACGCTCAGCAGGGAGAGCAGGAAGGCAGAAAGCTGCTATTAGCATCTGGAGGAAAGCCCCACAGAGATAAAAAGCTCTTTGCCTTGCTGTTTCCATTCCTTCATGACTTAATTTTTTTTGGTTGGGGACAGACAAGATTATAAAGCTGTAACCTCTAATCCGCTCCTGAGCGCTCCTTCTCCATCTCTTCCTTCCTCCTCTCTTTCAGCCAGTTCTAATCCTTTACGTCTCTTCTCACAGATAGGAGCTGGAGTCTAATCTCAGACGACGGGTTGGTAATTAGAGCAAGAGATTATCCTGACCCCACATCAAGAAGGCAAAAGGAGAGGAATAATGCAGCACCATACAAGATCAAACCTTCAACATTCAATGTGAGAACCATCCCCATCTCACTCAGTTTCCTCCTGGCTCCCTTACCCTCTCTTGTCCCAGCAGAGCAGGGGATTCCTGATGCTTTGTACTTCCAGCCCATCTCCCCTATGTTGAGCAACGACTGTGCTTTTCCAGGATTCATTCAGCACAAGAATGGTCACATTTTCCATTTCTACAGACTGTGACTATGCAGAGACTCAGCAGGTCTGTGGCTGCAAAATGTGGGCAGTAGGGAAAGCACTGATAGGGAGGAAGAGGCCCTGTTCAGAGAGTCTGGAGCCATGACATGCT
This sequence comes from Promerops cafer, assembly GCA_013398275.1. Classification (NCBI taxonomy): domain Eukaryota; kingdom Metazoa; phylum Chordata; class Aves; order Passeriformes; family Nectariniidae; genus Promerops; species Promerops cafer. The sequence continues at coordinate 441,672 of VZSE01006234.1, forward strand.
GCCATCCACCAGGAGCTGGGCACCAGCTATACACACGCAGGGCCCTTCTAGCCCAGCAAGATGCAGCCAGGGCACAGAGCAGCAGCAGCAAGTCCTCATCGCTACCCAGGTGCCCAGCAGTCACTATCTGATCCTTGATCTGCACAGAAGGCATACTGCTCCCATCCCTTGCACATATCCCAGCACAGATGAGGAGCTCATTCATGTGTCCAGCCCATCTTATCCATCTTTGGATCAGACCTCATCTCTTGTCCTGTGTCACCAGTACTGAGCGAGGACCAAGAAAGCCATCACAGAGCCCCAAGACCACCAAAGTGAAGGTGAAATTGGGAGCACCAAGCTTCTCCAGTGTCCCACTCCCTACAGGTGAACAGGTGTCACCTGGATCCGCTGTAGCTGAGGCTCAGGCATCACCAGCCAACAGCCTGCAGGCACCAGGAGGTGTCGGGATAGAGGTGGCAGTGGAGTGATCGAAACCTGCTGGGGAGAAAGCAAAGTAAGGTCAGGGGACAGTTTTTCCACCAGCACACAGCTTGAAGATGGAAGACATCTCCCTCACACCCCATTCCTCATCAGGTGCCCACCCTGCCCCACAGAGCTCAGGACTGGTTGTTCACCCCAAGATGTCTTTTCTCAGCAAAGCCTCCCTCTGAGACCCAAATCCAGCTCTAGCCCATGGAGCCCACGCCCACAGCTCACCCTGATCACGGGCAGGGAGATGGGCACTGCACCAGCCCCTGCTACATGGTTCTGTTGGTGCTCTTTTCATCACCTAGCTGCTTCCCACCCCTGCTATCTCCAGCCAGGATCTTCCTACTCATGCTCTGCAAATAACAACTTCAGGTTTGTTCACTCAAAGAAGAGAAGGTAAATCAAAGAACAGTTTTGTTTGCAGTCAGCCTGAAGTGAACCTTTTCCTTTTTTCCCTTCAGTTTTCTCAGCAAAGCATAAAATGAAAAAACAAGCAGAATTTCCTTTCCTGAGTTTAAAAGAACATTTCTGTTCCTGTCCCTGAGGTAAAAGGTTAGCTTGTTCAGTCTCAAAACGGGAAATAAACAGCAATACTTTTGGCTTAGGCATTGTCCAAATAAAATGCTTTGAATGCTTCATTTCTTCCCACTCACCCAAAAATGTTTGCAAAGTTTATAAGTGTTCACAAACAGCTTAACGCTGGGGTCCCCCTCACCCAATAAGCCATGTGACTGCAAGGTTCCTGTCCCTCCCTCCAGCCCTCCTGCACCCCGCTGGGCTGCCTCCCTCTCCCAGCCTGTTGTCTGAGGGCTCACACAGCAGCAACACCCAGAGCACTCATGCCCCATACCTTGAGGGATCCTCCTGGGGCGAGAAGGGGCCGCTGAGCTCAATGACATTGAGTTTGTTCTCAAACACACCATAGCTGAGGGTGACCTACAAAGTAGTGATGAGAAACGAGTAGAGAGAATGAGATGAGTTCAGGAGCAAGGAATTTGCTGTGGATGACAAAAACTCTCATTCTAGTTCTTTCTCTGCTGGCTTAGCCTCTGCCTTCCACTTCTTTCCCGTCTTCCTTCCCATGATGGTCCACCCTACTAGTCCTTTGCCCACTAGTCCTTTGCAAGGCAGACAGAGTGCCATGTCAAAGGCCCTTTCCCAATCAATCACCATTTCTGCTTGTCCTTGTGCCACATTCTCCCAGGGATGCCCTCAATCCTCCCATCAGTCCCCAAACATGGGCTCCCCACCACTGATCCCAGGGCACCGTGACAGGCAACTGTGCTGCAGGCAACATCTGCTCCTTATTTCAAAGAAGCATTATTCTCCTTCCTCACACACCTCCCTCTTGCTTCCTTTCCTCTCCTCACCTGCTGCATGAGCTGAGAGGTGGGGATGAGCTGCAGGTTCTCCAGGTGGGAGTGGAAGAGTGCATTGGGAATCAGCTGCCCACCAACTTTGCACTCGATGATGTAACCCACGGTGCAGTCATCTGGCAGGCGGATGAGCTCAGAGGTGCTCAGGAAGTTTCTGCCGCTGGAAGAGAGTAGGGCTGCATGGGTTAGGAAAAGGGCAGGGGCAGATGTAGGCATCCACCTGGGCAGGAGATAACTGAAAACCAGAGTAAACCCCGTAAGCAGACAAGAAATCCCTGAGTTCCACCTGCACATACTCGGGAATGGGCTAGCTCTTCCACCGTTCCCAGCCATGCTGTCCCTGATACATGATCCAGGTCCTTGGTAAGCTGATGCAGAGAGCTGACAGACTTCACCGAGTCACCTCTCCACGTGTCTGGTGAAGTGCGCCAAGCCCCTGGGGGTCAGACAAGCCACCACAAGAGAAACAGTGGGAGCACATGGCCAGGTCTGAGGGGGAAAAAATAGGACATGCAGCTTGGATAAGCCATCTACTGGCATGTAACACCACGTACTTGGCCACCTTTTGATGACAGGCTAAACCCAGTTTCAAGGCTTCTGGCATTGGAATTATTTACACAGTATGAAGCGCTGTCTACTACAACAACCCCCAGCAAACTGAAATGTTTTTAAGCATTTTAAAAACTGTAGTGGCAGACTTTATGCCGGGTTAGGCATTGTCTATCTGTGCCACTTTCACTTTACCCTAGATCAGAGATCATCCTCTTGACTGGGTCTACCATAAAATACCTATCATGGGATTTGGCTAAAGCAGCCACCTGTTGTGGATCAGATCTGTTCTTCTGGGTATGCTCAGACCTGGTTAAGGCTGGCACAGCCAATGCCTACCACTGTACGTGCCTGGGGTGTAACCTAGGGCATCATGGAATACATCATCTTGTTCTAGGCTGGGATAACATGACCTTGGGACCTACCTCTCTCCTCCATGCATCAAGCTGAGGAAATGACAGTGGACACCTGAGAAGCCAAAGAGGGTTTGGGGTGAGGGAACAGAAAATTAGCTCAGGAGGGAGGTACAGAAAGCTGGAAAGAGGCAGATGAAGGGGAGATGAGATAGGCAGATAGGAAAAGAGTCAGATGAAGCTGAAAGGGATGGGAAGGAGTGTGGGGAGTAACCAAGAGCCTTAAGGAGATGGGGAGAGAGGAGTACATCATCCTGTGACCGTGTTTACTGATGTGCCTGCTCTTGCCAGTTTTCCATCAGCTGGCAGACCCACCCACTACATCCTTCCTCCAGTCTCACATCTTGCAGACGTGCAGCACGTGGCACTCTGCACCTTTGCAAACACCACATGCACAAATCCAGGTCTGACACTGCCAGGAATTAATGTGCAGCCATGTTGCTCATCCCCAAAGGCTCCCACACTCCCCAGCTCACCTGGCCCAGGGCACCATCTTCCTCGCCAGCTTGCGGCTGATGCAGAACCCAGCCCCTCCCGTGGCAAACCAGAAGCGCACGGATTTCTGGAGAGAAACACCAGAGAAAATCAGAGGCAGAGGCTCAGACAATACCATACTCCCAGAGATGGGAATGCTGGAAACCCTGCTTTGACGTCAGGACAAACACAGCCCCATTGTCACCCCAGCCCCCTGATTGCTGCCCAGAAGAAGGACTTGCTGGCAGTACTTGCCAGCAGTACTTGCTGGCAGCATGGATTTTCACTTCCTCATAACTGGAACAGCCAGCTGCTCCTGCTGGCAGCAACAGGTGGGGTGCCTAGGGTAGGCTTATGTCCTGTCAGACATTTATTTACCCAAAGGCAGAGCAGCAATGTGGGACTCTGCCCCTTGGATGATCAAATTTAGTCAACACCTACAGCCATGTTTAGACAAGATGGCAAGTTTTCAGCTGTTGCCATTGCTCTTGGGACCTGTCTCTCCCTGCAATACTGTGCTGGTTTTGGCCAGGGTAGAGTTAACTTTTTTCACAGTGGCTGGTACGGGGCTGTGTTTTGGATTTGTGCTGAATACAGCGTTGATGATATAGAGATGTTTTTGTTATTGCTAAGGAGGGTTTACACAACAGCCAAGGCCTTTTTTGCTTTCCTACTGCCACACTGGTGAGGAAGGTGGGTGTGCAAGGGAGGTTGTGAGGAGACTGCCAGGACAGGTGGCCCCAACTGACCAAAGGGATATTCCAGACCATATGACATCATGCTTAGTATATAAAGTGTGGGGAGAAGGAGGAAGGGGGAGGACATTTGGAGTGATGGTGTTTGTCCTCCCAAGTCAGCATTACACGTGATGGGGCTCTGCTGTCCTGGAAGTGGCTGAACACCTGCCTGCCTGTGGGAAGCAATGATTTAATTCCTTTTTTTACTTTGCTTGTGTGCATGGCCTTTGCTTTCCCTGTCTTTATCTCAACCCACGAGTTTTCTACCTTTTTGCCCTTTCGATTCTCTCCCCACTCCCTCTTGTGGGAGAGCGAGCGAGCAGCCACACGGGGCTTGGCTGCTGGCTGGGGTTAAACCACGACAAATGCGAGCCAGAGCACCAAAAGAACCCACTGCCCCCACACCACCACCACAGGCTGTACCGTCTGGTTGTTTGGCAGCATTTCGGAGGCCCAGATGGGTCGGTTCAGGCTGGGTTTGCCCAGGTAAACATCCCACGTCTCCGCGTAGGAGGACAAGAGCTTCAGGAGCGCCCGAGGGTTCAGGTAGTTGTCATCATCCAAGTGGCAAAACCAGCTGGGGCAGACAGGAAGACACAAGAAGTTTGCAGTAAGGAGGGTGCCTCTTGCTCTCGGGGGTCCCCCCACGGCAGCCCTGCCTCACCTCAGGCCGCTGGCCAGGAAGGCGTCAAACTCTGCAGCCATCTTGCAGGAGAGGGCCAGGTGGCTGTGCTCGGCAGAGCAGTTGGTGAAGATCACATGGCCACCTGCCAGAGGAGGGAAAGCTCAGAGCCAGCCCACTTTGCACGGTCAGAGGGAGGACATCTGGGCAGGAGGGAAGGGGTTTGTTCACAGACAGTCTCCTCATGGCCCCCCAAAAGGCATCCAAGCCCATGGTAACATGGGTTCCACTCCTTCCCCTACCAGGAGATGAAACCTGGACAAAGCCAAGCAACTTGGCCAAGACGGGTGCCTGACATCCACACTTCCACCCTGCCCACTTCCAACCATGACGCAGAGGTTCAGGGGCTCTGTCATGTGCTGCTTCTACCCATGGATGCTTTAAAGCAGACAGCACCCTGCTCCAGTTGGCTGCGTGCCCTGGGGTAAGCCAACTACACCAAATCATCACCACCACAGGACACGGCACAGGGTATGTTTCAATGGGCAGCCCTCACACCAGACCCCCTCTCAAGGCCAGGGCAGTTCAGGGGCTGAAGGTAGAGTAGAAAGGTGGTGTCATAGGACAGGTCGTTACCCATTCTCTTTTTCAAGGCACCATCTTCTTCATCAGTGAAGATGTAGGTCTGGGGAAACAAGGAGAAGAGATTACTCTCAGGGATGGAGCTGGTGCTGTTCCTGGCTGCCCACTTCTTCCTCCCACAGCTGGACACACTTGACATGGTTACCCCACTCCATCCTCTACTGCTGTACCCACTCCCAGGCAGCAGACGAACAGAAGGATAGCTGTGCTCCCCCTTCCTGCAGGGCACAGCCATCAGCACTTGTGCGGCTTCATTTTCACCCCCATCCCACTGCTTTGGGAACAGGGGACCCATGACACTGAGTGAGGGGGCGAGGCAGCCCTGGATTAGGTGTCACTGGTAGAAAAATTAAAGCATTATGGTTAAATGATGCTTGGATTAAAAGAACATCTGCTTGTGCGTGAAGTGTGCACAGCCCCCTGCCACTTTCTGCCCCCTCCTCCTCCTCTTCCTCCACTCCCAGGCTTCTCTAATCCCCTTTGCTGCCATTATGTGGCACATCTCCCCCTCTTCAGAGCCAGGGGAGGATCAGGGCTGGTGGAGAAAAGCTTTCCTCAGGCAGAAAATGAGCTTTCATGAGCTGAGAAAGGAGTCGCAAGCCGTAAACAGTCTCGCCACCAGCTGCCCACAGGCTGGTTAAACACAGCACCTGCGCAGGCACAAAGGGAACAAGGCAGGCAGACAACAGCTCCAGGAGCCATCACTGCTCCCAAAGGCTCTGGCAGGGAGACATGAGCCTCTACATGTCCCCACACCCACCCAGCATTTGGGAGATATATCCCTATCTGGAGGACATAGCAGGAGAAGTGCTGTGTACGTGAAAATAAGGCAGTGAAGGACCCTCAGAGATCACCTGGCTCAAGCAGAGACAGCAGGATGGTTTCATGATCTCAGATGGATGAGCTACAGCGCTTGGTGAATTACCCTCCAAGAGCTGAGCTGCAGCAATGGAGCATGCACACATTCCTACCCCGCCCCACCAGCAAAGTCTCTTAGTTAAAAACACTTTCAAGGGGATCATGTGACAAGAAGCAATTAACTAAGTCTCAGGTAAAGGAACTGCTCTGGGTCAGGGGACCATATCACAACCTTCAGGCAAGGCAGGGATTGTCAGCAGCATGGGATTTCCCTTGCCAGCATGTCAGTTAGAAATTTCCACTATGGTAAATATTTTCATCTTAAGAAAAATAAAATCTGAAACCGTTGAAACTTTCTGACGTTTCCAAAGGAAAAAAAAAAAAAAAAAAAACAAGAAATATTGTTGCTGGAAATTACTTGCTTACAGATATAAAACCAACTAGATATCACGTGTCTAACAAACATCACGTTTGATTGACTTAAAATAGCAATCTGCATCGTTTCCAAATTTTCTACTTGTAAAAATATTCTGAGGTTCCCAGTTTTCTCTTGATGCAAGATGGGAAATGGGTTTTTTTTGCAGACATCCAACACGTTTCTGTGGAACTCGAGGATGAAAGTACACTGTCACCACAGGCAACACCAGACTGTCCAAAATAACTGGGAAAAGGGAAATATGAGTGTGGGGACTAGGCGAGTCTGGTTTTTCTGGCACTTTCAAACTCCATGATCTCCATGGCACACCTGGCTGTGCTCGAGAAATGCAAAAGAAGATCACAAGAGCACATGCAGCTGCCTCCATCCTGTCTCTCCATCCCTCACACCCCTGAGGGTGGAAAACCTGGAAAACAGTTGCTGCCAGAGATGAAGCACAGAAAGTATCCCTCCATTCTGGAGTGGAGAAAATGTCTGTGTAGGAAGGGATGTCTGCTGGGCAGCAGTGCAAGCAGTGATATGGAGCCACTGTGTCAAACAGCTTTTTCTGGCAGCTCTTCATGAACATAAGAACCAGGCAATGGATCAACACTAGACTTTGAGACCTCCTCACCCTGAATTGAGGAAATAGCCTAGCAATAAAAAACTAGGAAAAGGGAACCTGACAATCCAGGACCATGTTCATCGCCTACACTCCCAGGGTATCCTTTCTCTATGAAGAAACCCTCTCCAAAATGCAAACACATCAGCAGGATTACTGTTGTGTCCTGCACAGGGAACGGATTCAAAATCTGTGGTGCGTTCACATCACTGCAAATCTGAAAGCCAGTTCAGGATGGGCCAGTCAAAGGTTTTGTTTCAACTGGCTGGTGTGTGGGCTTCTAAAAGGAGGGGAGGTGCTAGAAATAGTCCACATTACCAAACCACACCAGAAAGCTGGACTTATCTCCATCAAAACTACTGGGGCCAGGGGTGTAAGTCACTCCAAGATTCTGCCCAGCTAAACAATCATCAGAACCCACACTTCTATTTAGATTAAGCTTTTGCTGAGGAAAAGGCCTTTCACTAAAATGACTTTCACATCAATCCCCAGTGGAAGTTTGTCATGGATCAGTTCTCAAGAGGCAGAGCATGGTCCAGCAAAGAGTGCCCATCTTGCATTTCCCCATCTCCCACCAACTGCTTATCTTCAGATTAAACAGAGCAGTTTCAGAGACAATCTCTCTCTCTCATTTTCTACCCCAACAGAGTCCAACACAGAGGATTTTTAATTCAGTTCCTATACAGTCTGTCCTTGCCATCAAATCCACAGCTGTTCCTGCCTCCTGTTACAGTCACCTAAGCCTGACCTGGGCGGTCTGGGTTGCTTCCTCCAGGAGGAAACCGTGCAGGTATCCAGCTCTGAAGCCAGGCTTGGCATCAGCAACACAGCCAGCTGCTAAAATTTCCCCTCTGGCCACTGGTGGAGAAACACTCACTGAATTGGTCTCCAGCCACGATTAAGGGCAAGTGAGAAAGTAAGATGCTGGATCAGCCTTAGGAGAAGGCAGCCTGTGCACATCAGGACTGCTGAGACCTGAATTTCTCTGGGACTGGCTTCTAAGGCCTATTTCTCTCCATGTGGACTCAATAATAGGAGGTCTGGTGCACTGTTCCTGTCCCCACAACAATTAAATGTCCTCTGTAAATTGAAAGCTATCTTTTTTTTTTTGCTAAGCGAGGTTTCCTATATTGTCAAATTTTCAAAATGAACCTTTTCCCGTGAACTTAAAAAACTTTAAAAACCCCTTAAGCAGAAATATATTTATGAAAAAATGTTTTGACTTTCATGTACTTCTCTTTACCTCCCTTTCTGCTCCCATTCCCCTTCCCTCAAAGCCATTTCATAAAAAAAGCAGGAGAAAAACACAGAAAATTGAGGAGGGAGGAGGAAAATACCGAGCTTGCAACAAAAATTGCTAACACTGAAAAAACTCTGTTTAAAAGCGAGTGACACTCCCATTCTGCCCCTTCCTTCCTATTTTCCTGCTCAGTCTGTGTAGCTTTCCAGAGGCTGGCAGCAGCATGGAAAATTCAACACCTCTTCCAAAGTTTGGACATCACTTGCATGCCAGAGCGGATCAGATGAATCTGGGGAGCTAGTGTCTAATTCCTGTCATCAGCACAATGGCCAGGCACCGACTTGTCAAACAAAAGAGAGACAGGTGAATTGCTCCTTAAAAACCCACTGGGAAGGGCCCACGAGCAATACCCTAATGCCAGTGCAGGCACATGGTTGGGTTTGGTTTCTCCAAGGAGCTGCTGGGCTGGAGCCAGCTGGAGAGGAGAAGTGCATCTGCAGGAGGAAGCAGGGCATCTCAGATGCTGAGAGGGACACACAGCCAGGAGAGGAAGCGTGCTCAAAATAGGCCATGGCTTCCTGTGACGACCGCAGCAGACCAGACAGTTGCAGCAGCACGGAGTGGAAAACCTCCCTTACCCAGAAAACCCTGCATTGCTTCAGGCACTCTCCTACCCAGTACCTCCACCCCCGTCCCCCTTCCTTGCTGGGGCCTGAATTTGCCTTATAGGCACCCATCACACACAGGCAGAGGCAAAAAAAAACCACTCTTCAGGGCAGCCACAGGATTTCTTCTTTCTTGAGGAGCAGCTCTGTGAGGGAGGGAGAAAAGCACCAGAGCTCTGGGGAGTACTCCTGCCCACCAGTAAGCCAGACTGCACAGCACCACTAATGTGGTGCCCCACATCAGTTTCTCTAGCAGGAAGGAAACTCTCCAAACTGTTTTAGCAAAGGATGGAGACATCGGGCCCCTAGTTTAAAAAAAAAAAAAAAAAAAATCAAAAATACTCCCGCATCACTCCAAGATCATGCACATGAAGGCATCTGCCCAAGAAGGGAAAGTATGGATCGTGCAGGAGCCTGCCTGCCTGCCTTGTTCTCTTGCCCATTGCACTGCACCTTTCCAGGGCAATGGGTACCCAGGCACAGTGTAGACATCCTAACAAAGGGCCAGGGCAGCCTGTCAGCTCCAAACCCAACAAAGTCATGGCACTAGGAGGTAGAAAGCCACCATTTCATACAGACACAGGATGGTCTGTGCATTCTGGTATGGTATCTTCACCAGCCTTTCCCAGGAAGCAGCTACTGGTGAAACATTTTGCTGGGTAGCATCTCCCTTTGAATGTGAAGTGAGAAATAGAGAAAACGAGGCAAAGTACTGAGTGGCACTACAGTGCCCAGCCTCCCCTTCCTCTGGCTTTTATCCCCTTGCCCTGACAGCCCATCCCTGTCCCCCTACTAACACCTCTCTAGTCAGAATCCACACACTCACCTGTTCGCTGGCCTGGGATATCCACGTGTCCAGGAGCAGCTCCATCCTGCTCCGGTGAAACCTCTTGGTTGTCTTCACAGCTATGAAAATGTCCCCAAGCGTCAGGCTTCCCTCACTCCTGTACACCTCCGGAGGATGGAGTTTGAGGTCCTTCTGCCCCCTGCCACCAGCTCCCTCTGGGCTCCCTTCGCTCTGTTGCTCTGGCTTCTCCAACATCCCCTCCCCGATCCCTGGATACTGAGCTGCTTCCCGAGCCCCACGGTGCCGCATGGAGAGGAGAGCCACACTGGCAAGGAAGACTGCGGCTCCAGAGACACCATGGATGAGCCGACGGCCCATGGCTCCCAAATCGATCCTGCCTGCGGCAGGACGAACAAGGACGAACTCAGCCCGTACCTCCACGTGACGCTGTCGGCTCTTCTCGAAGCCTCCGATGGGGCAGGATTAGTAAAGAGCAAGGTCTGAACAGGATGTGGTCAAGGAACAGGGTGGGCAAAGACCAGGAAGCCAAAGAGTCGGCAGACCTGAAGGATCCCGCTGAAGCAGGGAGGGTTTTCACAGACTACGGAGGGCCCAATGACCCAGCGAGGCAGGGACATACGACGGGAAAACACTCCGAGGAGACGGCACGTGGCTGGCACAGCCTGCCAGGAGGAAAGCGAGCATCCCTGCTCCCGACGGAGAGGCTGAGCGTCCCAGGCTGGGTGTTGAGGGGGCGGCAAAGGAGATCAGAGCCATGAGTGGGAAGTCTGGACCGAAGGCATCAGTTGCCCAGAAGACACCAGCCCACACAGGCGAGCCAGCGGCTCCGGCAGCAGGCGAGCGGCGGGCGCGGGGCGGCAGGGACGCGGTCCGGCGGGCGGCGGGGCTGCCTCTCCACCTGCTCCCGGCCGCAGCTCCTGCTCCTGCCAGCCCCGGTCCCGCCTCCGGGCACGGGGCGGGGCGCCGGCCCGGGGGAGGAAGGATGGAGAAGGGGGGAGCCCTGCGTCTGACAGTGGGTTTGCCTCAGCGGGGCATCCCCGCTCTGGGACACCTCCGAGGTGGCAGGTGATCTGGGAGAACAAACCTGTTGCTTGACTGATTTTGCCGCTTCTCTGTGACAGTTCAGCCCGATCTCTGCAGCCCTGCTCATCCTGGTGCTCTTGAGAGAGGAGGGGACGGTGACACGGATGCGGACTCTGGTGAAGTTAAGGTGCGGGGTCCTCTGTTGTTCTTGCGAAGAACGATTTTTTTCCCTAGGAATTCCCTCAGCCCCAAACTTTTCCTATGGACACGGGTCTGAATTGCTGCCCCTGCCTTTTAGTCCCAGCTTGCCTCCCAAAGCAGGATCGTGTGTTCCCCGCTGTCCCTCCCACCGCCACACCCCAGAGGCTCAAGCTGGGGTGTGACCCCCACTTCTGACACCCATCTCCCTAAACCATGACTCTGCTCCGGAAGGTCCCTATTCCTCTGTCTCCAGCCCTGCAACCCCGGCCCACTGCCCCATCTCACATCCCCACAGGGATGTCCAAGGACATTCTGCTGCCCAGGTGGCTGCAGAACCAGTGACGCTCACAGGAAGAGGTACACCAGCAACAAAAATCATGAGGAAGGGCCTACTGCCTCCCTGTTAGTTATAGAATCACAGAATGACTTGGGTTGGAAGGAACTTTAAAGATCATGGAGTTCCGAGCCCACTGCCACAGGCAGGGACACCTTCCACTAGACCACATTGCTCAGAGCCCCATCAAACCTGGCCTTGAACATTTCCGGGGGAGCACAGGGGAGGGGAGGGGGTGTGCAGTGTCACTGCTGAGTTTATATCCCACCCAGGTCCTTGCCCCCTGCACTAGGGCTGAGCTCAGCAACTTGTCCCTTGTGGCTTTCGTGCTGTCCGAGATGTAGCTTCCCTTTCCCTGGGCAAGGAAAGGGGATGTCCTCTCTCTCTGGAAAACCTCAGAGACCTGCAGGCACAGCAGCAAAGTGGCACCTCCAGCTCCTTCCTCACCCCCCACCTTCACCGCTGGTCTCCCCTGAGCCACCTTCACTTCCAGCCCTCTGGGTGCCAGCAAGGGATAGGGATATCAGAGACCCTCAAAAGGTGTGAGAGCCCCTCCCAAGGACAAAGACCACCATGGAAGGGAAATTCTGGGGCCAGCACCAGAGATTGCTGCATGCTTTTGCTGGTTCAGTTAGATATGGGGTAGGTGACCATGCAGTCCCCTTCACAGTACCCTTAGGCCACTTTACAGAGTAGCCAGAGGGATACAGAGAGACAACCAGCCCAGGAGGGGGGATGATAGCCATACCCCCATCTCAGCTTCCCTGTGCAGCAAGCGTGGGGACAGCAGGATGGTAGTGCTCTACATAAGCTGCTGAAATCAGAGCGCCTCCTCAGGGAGCTACAAGCTGTGGGCATCCAATCTCAGCATACCAAAAAAATAAAAATAAAAAGTAATAAGTTGGGGCCCAGGAGAATTGGCGGGGGTGTGGAATGGCTCCATGTGGAAAAGGATACCCTGCCCATGCACATGTCAGATCATGGGACCTTAGAAAAGAGGGGCAGGGCAGCCTGCCAGGGTCCCTCTGTTCCACACTCCCACCGTGTGTCCAGCCACAGACACTTCCCAGGCACACAGGGAAGACCTCCCTGTAGGGCTGAACCCCTGTGCTCAGTTTCTCCACATCCCAGACACACTTTCACTCTGCTGGTGGCCCTGGCTACAACTTTTTACTTTTGTAAGGAAGAAACCACTGAATCCACTTCTCTTCCCTCCTCCCCTGTATTTCTCCAAGTCTCAAAGGCTCCTGCCTTCCCCTGAAGCAAGACCATCTCCAGAGTATCTCCCATATCCCTCTGGAGAGTCCCTATGGGTTTTATTTTTAGATCCCTTTGAATACTGATGCTTTCTTACACTGATTTGGGGCACGGGGGGAGTCATTCACCTTCAGGCCTTACATTACTGCAGGGATGTGAACCTGGAGTGACTGGGATTGCTCACATGGCTGGCCAATGCTCCTGAACCAGAAATTAACCTCCCTGAGTGCTCCAGCCACATGCCAGCAGCCTCAGGCACCTGTAAAGGAAGATTCTATAGCTCCAAGGCATCCTGCAGCACCTCCCAGCTCTGGTTTAGGAGATAATTTGGGAGGCACAGGTGGGGCACAGGCAGGGCTCCTTAGTGATGGCCCCAGAAGATATTACAAATACAATTCAAAGCTACCTCGTACAGAGCACAGTGCCAGGAACCTCTGCTGGGGCAGGGGGCCACCAGTGGACAGGGCTGGTGACTTCCCAGGGTGACACATGTGCCACCTCGACAATCCCTCCCTGGAGGGAGAAATCTTGCTCTCAGTGACTCTTTACAGGGGTTTGCACAAGGCTGTTACAGCTGGTAATTGGTGCCCAGGGCTGCTAATTGCATTGTGCCTGTTACCTAACCCGTGACTCATTCCTCCAAGCAGGCAGCCACCCCCCTAGGAGGTAAAAAGAAGGTGGGCTGGGTGTGCAGGGCAGAGAGGGTCATTTATGTTTGCCTTGGAGCCCTCTGCTCCGCTTCTCACCCATGTCCAGAACAAGTTAAGGCTGGATTTTGAAAGCCTCAGGGGAGAGAAGCTGGGTAAAGAGAGAGCCTGGAAGAAGCCTGGGAGCAGGGGAGGCAGTGCTGCTGCTGCTTGGCTACCTGGGCAGTGCCAGCCTCCCTCCCAGCAACCTCCCTTTGCCTCCCTTTCCCTGTGGTTGAGAGCACCGACGGCCCAGGGAGGTGCAGGGGGATGTGATTCTTTGGGAGAGCAGCAAGGGCTAAACTGGGACCACAGCCTGACTACCCAAGGTGGAGGGGCTGCTTTTAACCCCCTTCAGCCTAGGCCATGGGGCTGGGGCTGGTTCCCAGTGCCAGCAGGGACACGAGGAAGTTTCAAGCCCTGAGTCACAGTGCCTCACACACAGTGTTTTCCCTGAATACTCAAGTGCTACTTTTCCCCAGCAAAGATGCAAATTCCAATCTCCAAATCCATGACAGGGTGAATGGGAACTTGTTTTGGGACTTGTCTTCTCATCAGCTCAACAAGAATCCCCCTTTGTTTGCCTGCAGGGCAAGCACCCTCCCGGGGGACTGGCTGTGCTGGGATGCTCAGGCTGCATCCCCTGGAGTGGATGCCACTTGGGAGCTTTCATCTGGAGCCCTGTGTATGCCAGTTCCCCCTTCCCTGAGAGAAGAGTTGCATGGCTCCAGGGCAAAGTGAGGACTTTGCTCTACATTTTACTGACGGCAAGTTAAAATCTTCATTTTCTTTCCTCCCCCCTTCACTCTCGTCCTCATAAAAGACACAGGCAACTGGTTTAGAGCCTGAAATAACACCTCACAGGGGACTCATGAAGATCAGCAAGTTAATCTTTGCTCAGAGCTTCACAAGTGCATGGCACCAGCAGTGCCAAACCACAGGGGCAAGGAGGACACAGAGAGGACCTGACTCGGGTGCTGGTTGCCCATCTTCTCCCACTGACCCCAGAATCAGCAAACTCTGCCTGACCTCATGCCCCAAGAGCCCCAAGCCTCCCAGAGCCACAGACCTCATTTTCCTCTGGCATGCCTCAGGAAAGACCACCTGCCACCACAACCACCACCTCTCCACAGCGTGGGTATCCTGGCACCCCTTTCCTATGGCATCTGATAATGGTGGCTGCATAACAGGATCCAGGACCACGCAGCTTAAGTGAGCACTGCTGTGGCTACCCAAAGCCTCCGTGTTCCCCCTGCCAGAGTCTGAAGCCACTCTTGGCCCCATGTCAGGGTGACAACCCCACCTTGCAGGGGCACTGTCCCCCTTTCTCCTAGCAGCATGGCTGAGCTCAGTCTCCTTGCTGTCCCCCAGGATGGTGAAGAAGCTGGCTTGTCACTTCACACTAACCAGGGCACGGAGGGATGCAAAGCTCTAGGGACCCCAGCCAGACACAATTCAAAACTCAGGTGAGTTTTCCCTGACTTTCCTAAAGCACCCTGACCAACATCAGTGCTGGGGAGGGGCAAGGGACTGGAAACTAGGGGCCAAGCAGAAAAGGGAGGGGACTTAGTCTGTGGCACACTTAGTCTGTCCTCTCCCCACACTTCTTGCTGCCCTACAACAGCAACAGCAGCTCTCCCTCCTTCCCCTGGAGGGCTGGGCAGTTGGGTCTCACCTAAAGGAGGAGGAAAATACCCCGTGGTGCATCACCCATATCTTCCCAGTAACACACAAGCCCCACAGCCTGCCACCCGTTCCCATTATGAATGGTATTTAATTCTCCTTTACAGGCGGTTTGCCAATGAAAGGCTCCATTAATAATTTACAAGCAATAAAGAGTACAGCTCCTATAAAACGAGGGTTTGTTGCAACCTTAGTGTCACTCCAGCTGCAGTGGGTCACAGGTGTGTGAGCCATGCTCCCTGTGCCCTGGGGCCAGAGGCGAGGTAGATGGGAAGGGAGGACCCGGAGCACACAGTGCCACGGGGCAGGGGAGATGGTGGTGGCAGGAGAAGAGCTTCAAGTGTGTGTGAGAAATGCTCCTACGCAGCCTGATCCCACACAGTGCCCCTCCCTTCCCTGTCTGTCAATCTGACCACGTACAAGGCAGCCCAAGGTGACAGGGAACAGCCCACAGGGGTGGTCTCCACCATGACGGTGGAAGACATCTTCCCAATGAAATACAGAGAGCTCAGACAGGGGAGGCACTGTTATCTCTTACTTCCTGGCTCTGACTGGCCCTCGAGAAAGGCTACCCTGGGGGGCCCAGCATCCCCTCAGGGAGGAAGAACACACTACCTGGAGGGGCTTGGGAAGGCAGGGACCTCTGAGAGCAGCTCTTGGGGACAGTAGGTGGCAGCAGCCGCCCTGCTACCCCCCAAATCAGTCATCGCCCTCCTCAATCCACAGCGGGCGGGTTTGCTCCTGGAAGATGCATCCACGAACCACCTTGGCCAGCTCCTCGGCGTGGCTCCAGGCGTGGGGCTCCACTCGGGCCCAGGAGCACGGCAGGGTATGGAGAGCCCGCTCCACACCACGGCACACCTTCAGCACCTCCGAGTCCCGCTGGCCCGCCTTCCCCAGCAAGCTCCTACGGAAAACACGGGGACAAACATTACCCTTGGCATAAAGAGGCAAAACCACCCAGGAATGCGCTCGCACCTACAGAAAGCCAATTATTGCCCTCACAGCACCAACCACAGCACACACATCCAGTGCCCCCGCCTGATCCTCGTTCTGTCTCTGGACAGAGACAAGGGTTTCTCTCTCCTCCCATGATACCCTCCATCCATGCCACGCCGTCTTTCCTCACCTGAGTCCTCTAACGTTCTTCTCAGTGACCTCGACATGGATAACGATGGGGTATATTTCACTTTTCATTAGATCCCTCACACCCTCAACTCCCAGCTCTAGCAGGCAGTGTTTATTCTGGAAAGGAAATTGAATAGATTTACTGATTTAAATGGAGAAAAAATAACCCCAGCCCCTGACAGTTACATTAAATCAAACCCCATACTGTGCAATATCATTGCTTTTCCAATACTAATTCCATTAAAAGTGAGATTTATGGACAGTGCCAATAGAAAAGGGGAGAATTAAAGAGCAGGGTCACCCACTCCATCACTGCCAACCCAACCCAAGAGCTCACTGGACCCCTGTCTCAGCCACAGCTCATAGTCACATCCCCTTTGTCATCGCTGTCACCAACAGCCTCACATTTCTGCCCTGAGCAGAGCTGTTGCCACCTTGGTGAACATGAGGAATGTGAGAGCAGGGAGGTCACTTCCGAGTATGGCATGTCCCACTGCCTCCCCCACAAATCCCCATTTGCCATTTATTTTATCTGAGCTCATCAGAGACTCAGAGAAATGTCCGTATCTGCTGCTCCACAATTCCACAGCACCTCGACCTGAAACACTCTCCAAATCACACAACCCCCAAGCAAGCAGCTCCTTCTCTATCACCACACCACTGCCCCTCTTCTCCCACTCAGCTGCCCCCTCCTCTCCTCCACTCTGAATGAGCTGCCCCATCCTGGCCCTTTCTCCCCACACCAAAAGCCTCAGCACCTTCTCCATTGCCTCCCGGATCATGTGGATTTGTCCACTCTCCCTCTGGTCCTGGGGGGCAGTTCTAGACACAGGGTGCTCCTGAGCGTGGGTTACGCTGGGATCCCCTCCTGCCAGCTTCTCTGCAAGCCAAGAGGAAATAGGAAGAGAGAGATGTCAGCCCCTTCTCCCTCTTGCACAGACTTTCTACCTCAGATCCCACACATTTGCTGCTGTGCTGGTGCTTATCAAGTTCAGTGTTTGTGGATTCTGGAGAGCAAGTCTAATTATACAGCATCAAGTCTAATAATTTGGCATGGATCTCCTGCAGCTTTCTGGTAGGCAACAAGCGAGATATCACAGCTGAAGATACCTTGCATGGCAAGAGCAGCACCTTGTGTTGTACCACAGCAGCCTAAGCTGGCTCACAGACATTACCCACTGATTTCCCCACTGCCACACTGTCCCAACCCCTCCCTAACAGAGTGTGACAGAAAAATAACCACTTAATCTTGCCAAATAGGTTTTCTGCAGGGTTTGAGTGCTACACAGGCTTACTTACACAGCTCCTGTAAGTGAGCACCACGGCTGGGGAAGCAAGAGGAGTGGGTGTATGCTGAGAGAGTGGGAGGAAAATGGGGACGAGCTGAACCTCCTTTTGCTGGTGGTAGCCTGCTCAGAGGCAGGACAGCAGGCAGCAGCCAGCGCCAGGAAAGCAGCAGAGAGGTGATGCTGGCACAGAGAACTGGGGGCAGAGCTGGCTGTACAGAGCTGCAGCACGGTCAAAGCAATGGTCAAAGCAAGGACAGCCAGGTGCCCCAGGTAACTCCCAGCGGAGGCTGACACAACACACACACCCAGACCTGGCTTGGGAGCCACAGGCCCTGCATCCCAGTGTGGCTGATGCAGGCTTTACCTGCCCACCATGCTGCTCTAGGCAGCTGCCCACACTGCCACGGAAACATGGAGAAGCATCATAAAAAGGCTTTTAGGAACTGCTTGTCCCTAAGATGGAAACAAAGTAGTATTTTTAGCAGAAGGCATGTTTGGAACTGGGTCCAGAGCATGTTCCAGTTATCCCAGGTTCCAGGCTGGCTGGGCATCCTCTGCCTGGTGGCACAGTACTTCCCAGGCAGACCTGGATCCTGCAAAGCCATGTTTCCTTTGCAGGCAGCAGACTCTCCTGGAAGATCGAGAGAAAATACAGGCAGCAAACTAAAGAGGAATGGCTTGGGGCTCATGGATTGTTTTCCTTCCCTCCCAGCCAGCAAAACTAGCAGGGGACAATGGAGTTTTTGCCTGCAGTGTATATTCCCAATCGCAGTAAAAGGTTGGAAGCAGGCCTGCTGTGCAGTGTGAGGGGGACCCTGCAGAGGGCTCAGTAGGACAGGATATATGGCCAAGTCACTCAGCTGAGAAGCCCAGCAGCCAAAATTTTCAGAGCCATCCTTCAGTAAACCAGCGATTTTTCACTACCTCCATCATTACCCCACAAACAAATAAACCAACTCATTTTTCAGTCCTGCAGTTGGCAAAGGGAGAACTCTAAACACTGGGAAAAGGGAGCACTGGAGAAGTGAGGACGAAGGAGGAAAGAGGGAGTTGTCCTCTCTGAACATCCCCTACGGGAGAAATGCCCTTTCCCCAGCAGCCTCTTCAGCTTTGTGTCAGCCTCACATCTACTGGCAGAAGGAGGGGCATAACAGCACTAAGGCTGGATGCTCCATTCCTGGGCAGAAAGAGCTGGCAGGAAGTCAACCTGCAGATCCCACATCAGCCAGGGTTTTCATCTCTGGGAAGAGCCTCCCAGAGCAGCAAGACAGTGCTACACCACCACCCACTTAAGGGAAGAGAGATGATCCCCATGCCTCAGACGACCAGAAGGGAGGGCTGGCTTCCCTGTGGGCCAAAGGGATCGGACACAGTTAAAAATAGCAGGGAATATCTTGCTGATGCTCAGCCCAAAAAAGTGACCTGTCAACAGGTATTACATGGGAAGACTGAGAGATTCCCACACTTACCCTCTGAAGAGAGATCTCATGGGTTTTCCAAGACTCCCCTGAGACCATAACTCAACCTTCCAGGAAAAGAGCAGCTCTTCACTGAAATGGACTGAGCAACCATGTATTGCTGCCTACCTGCTGGGCACACGTGGAAGTCCAGGCGAGAGGTGGGCAGGTCCAGCAGGTTCCTGATGAGCCGTGGTGCAATGCAGCTTGGCGACAGCACCACAGGACGGGGTGTCTTGACCACCACAGGGCGCACCAGGCTGTAAGGCTTCAGGTTCGTGTCTGGGTCTGGAAGACAGCATTGAGGAAGAGAAAGCCAAAGGTGAGAACACAGGAGACCAGGGCAGCCTACAGACCATCCCATTGTTCTGTACCACCTCCTCGTCCTGAATCATGGAGGCACCTACCAAACCATCTTATGTCCCAGGAGAGATCCTAGTCTGGTTACAACACTCACTCATGGACAGGTACCCTGGATGTAGACCCCCTTCCCATTTTCT
This sequence comes from Promerops cafer, assembly GCA_013398275.1. Taxonomy (NCBI): domain Eukaryota; kingdom Metazoa; phylum Chordata; class Aves; order Passeriformes; family Nectariniidae; genus Promerops; species Promerops cafer. Next base: position 461,122 of record VZSE01006234.1, read on the forward strand.
GGGACTCCCTTGAGTAACACAGCAGTTTGTTCTCCACAAAAAATTGGATGACCAGGGGACAACTGGGTCTCCAAGGCTGACAGAGCAGGCACAGGGCTAACAGCTCACCGGAGCAGGGGTCCAGCCACAGCTTCTGGGGGGGCTGTTCTGGGCTCCTCTGTGGTTTGGATTTCACCAAGCGCAGCTGGCTCAAGGCCCGTTTCCTTAGCTGAGGAGAAAGTGAGGGCAATTAGGCTGAGAGCACTGCCCTTTTCACACACATGCAGAACTGGCTGCAGAACATCCTCTGGCAAAAAGGATGGAGCACCCTTACAAAAAACAAGGGATTAGGTCTGCCACCCGTTAGGTTCAGTCTGGGAAGTGGGGAAGTGGTAGAAAAGCAGCCACAGAGCAGTAACATTGCCTGGCCTAAAAGCTTTGCTTGCTAACCCTTCTGCCACCTCTATACAAGTTGGTTTACCAACAGAGTGGGGCAGAATGTCTCTGAGGTGGTGAGATGGCCATCGGCACACACACACAGGCTCTCATCACCCACTTCCTTGGCTTACGTTATTTCTGTGGCCTCTCTGCTGCCCAGGCATCTGGCGCTTCTCCTGGATCTTCAAAAGCTGATGAGCCCTGAAAAGACAGAGAGCTTGCACTCAAGATACTGCAGAAGCCCCAGGGACCATAGCCTGCTGGGATCCTCTTCACCAATCCCACAGACCTGCTGATGCATAGGCATATCAAAGCCCTCACTCAACCTCCCAGTCCCTCAAGGGCTCCCAAACACTACCACACTGGTAGATGAAAGTGAGTCATCCTACACCATCAGGAGGCCAGTCTGCAGCCCCAGGACCACTAGGGGATGGCCAGCACAGACAGGTGGGGCAGGTCACCCCGCCTCCCTCCTCCCGCTGGTTACCTGCTGTAGTTGGGCACTGTGCCCTTGTCCAGGTCCCGCATGGTCAAGGGATCGACGCGAGAGCAGTACCACTCCAGCCGGCCTTTGTGCATGGTGTCCGTGACGTGCAGGATCTCCCGACACTTCACGCACAGCGCGTAAGGGTCTGACGGCTCCAGGAGGGACACGTTGGTGCGGACGTAGAACGAGTCTCCAGAAGGCTTCTTCCCTTCCTCCAGGGCTGCCCGCAGAGGCTGGTATCCTGGAGCATAAAACACAGGTCACCACAGGTGGGGACGCAGTAGACGACAGTCACCGATAAGAAAGCCAAGTCCCCGGCACAGCTGTGATGCTCTGGATTGGGGCTGGGGTGCAGAGGAGGCAAACAGACAGAAGGTCTGTACCTCTGTCCCGTAACTCAGAGGATGCACAAGTCACACCAGAGAGGGAAAGCTACTGGAGCTACAGCCAACCCCTGTGTCTGACATGGTGGCCTAGGACCAAACAGGAGAGGAGAGAGAATAACTGAGATTAATCTCCAGGTTTGAGTGGAGGGTCTAGAAAGAGAGGCAGAGAGCTCAGGTTCAAAGGTGACCTAGCTGCCAGCACCTTACCTTCTAGGTCAAGCTGAAAGATGAGGCTAGACGGCTCATCCCAGTGCAGCAGGCTCAGGTAGGCAACCTCCCGTGTGCAGTTCTCCAGGGAAAGCACCTCTTCCTTCAGCGATGGCACCCTCAGCTAGCAAGGACCCGATGCTGTTAGACCTAAGGGCTGGAAGAGCACGCACCCCCCAGGCTCCCTCACCCATCAGGGTTACACAAAAGGTTTTACAGAGTGAGGCAGGTCTGGGAAAAACTGTATCTGAGGACAAGGTATGCTCAGCCTGCCTCTGGCTCCCTCCTCTGCCTCTGAAATACCTGCTGCTAGCCATCACCCAGTCTGGATGGTGGGCTGTCGTGAAAGGAAATGTGTGTGTGCATGAACGTGTGTGGGAGCAGGAGCGCTGGCTTGTTTTCAGTTACAGGTGGGATATTAATTCAAGTAGTGCAGCTGTATCTCAAGTGGTGTCATTCTTGGCAAAACAAATGCCCCTCCCTCCTTCCAGGAGCTTTCTTCAGAGCAATTATTCTCTATAACTCAGGAGGGTCACAAAGGCCTGAGAAAACTTGCTCCAGAATTGATTGGTTTGCAATGGGCATGTGCAGGATGCAAACTGCTCTGAAAAGCCACAAGGTGACAGACAACTCAAGGGACACAAAACCGTACTGGCATCTTAATCGTGTGACTCTTTTTTTTTTTTCTCCCTTCCCACAGCTCAAGGAAGGGTTTCAGAAGGTCTTGGCATTTTTACATGCACAGGTACACTCAAGTGCCATGAGACTTGGGTGAGTGTTTGTGCTGTGTAAAGCTCTAGACAGGGAGCAGTCCTGGAAAATAAGAGAAATGGAGGTGGACTTCAAGCTGGGTAGGGGTCATCTTGCACTGAGGATCACTCTGCACTCCTTGCATCATCTCAGGTGCTTTGCAAACCCACAGGAGGAGCCCATTCCCAAACTCACCTCAATGAGCCGGCACCCTTCCCTGAGTCCTGCTTTTTCAACCCGTGAGCCTGGCTTGACCCACTGGACATAAATTCCTGTCCTGTTCCCTCCAAGGATGGAGATCTCTGCTCCGAGCCTCTTCTCCTGGGGCGAGGGATGGCTGGGATGACCCACACTAGTGAGCTGCACCACCAGTGACCTGGCAAGGAGACATGCCAAGTCTGACAACTGAGGTTTACTGCCTTTTCTAAGAGCCAGTCCCCCATGCCTTGTGTCCAGCTACAGGGTGTTTACTGCAGCACGGAATTCATGATTCACTGGGGCACACAGAGCTTTCAAAGCCCCACAGCCTCTTCTGTCCCACCAGCCCCATCACCAAAGCCAAGCTGGGCTCCCACAGTCCTTCCCTACCTGGACAGATGCATGGCCAGCCCAGAGCAACATCTCCACCCCTGCTGCAACCAATAGGACAGTGCAAAAAATTGAAGTCCCGCTAGGAAGCAAGGACTATAGGATCTTCATTTCTCTCCTCTCCCACTAGCAAGAAAGGGCCTGCAACTGCAAGGGAGAGGCAGAAAGGAAGGGTCTCCCAAGCATGGTCCCTGGCACCACAAAATGCTCCGTCAAACACCACCACAGAGTGCCCAGCTCAGAGAGCAGCAGTCACCTCCTGGTGACCTCCTTGCGGCTGGAAAGTGTGGACAAGCAGATCTCCGACTTCACCCTGGTGTAGGTGCTGCTGGAAGAAGAGGAGAAGGCCCCCAGCAAGGTGCCAGGAAAACTGCTGCCTAGGAAAGAGCAAAAGGGAGAGGGAGCACTTTACCTGTACTAATGCTGCAGGGGGCTTGTGTTCTGGGGGTGGCAAGGGTCTGCCATCCTCTCCTGACCATTTTCTGACTGGGAAACTGAGGCTGCAGGAAGGCTTTGAATGGTCACGCTCAAGAAAAGGGTTTCCCATATTTCCTGAGTACAAGCAAATCTTTGTTCCCTTCATCAGCATTTTGGTCAGAAGGCAGCAGCAGCCAGGGCCACCTGGATGTGCCCAGAGATCAGCCACCAGCATCCACCACAGGACCTGCCAGCACCAGGAGCTTCACTCCAGGAGACTTACAACCCATCACACAGGCAGTAGCAGATGAAGGGCAAAGGTATTTCCCTCTTCTATTACCTACTCCTCTCAACAGCTCTCCATGAGTCAGACGGAGCTGTTGCAAATAGCTCCCTGCTCTGCAGAGGAAAAGCCAGCTTTTCCAGCTGCTATGCCTGACAAGGCACAGGGGGACATGAGGGCCCATAGTACCATGCCACAGGTTCAGAGCCCTCACAATGAGCTGCACAAACCAGAGGTGTGAGGGAGGGTCAGTTGTCCAACCCCTCTCCCTGCAGCCCCCACTTCATTTTAGCTAAGCCCGTTGAGGAAAGCCTTGTACCTGTTGCATCTTCAATGCTGCTGAAGGAGCCACAGGACAAGCTACAAAGGAGACACAAAATGGATCTGTAAGGTAACAGCTTTTCCAAAGCCTGCTTACATCCCATTCTCAATCTCAGCTCCACAGACTTCCCCACCACCCCCAACCACCCCTGGAGCCACCACACAGCTTCCAGCCAGCCTTTCCACTCAGTTCCCACTCCAGGTTCTCTCCTAACCCTGCCAGGCATCTCTCCCTGGACCCCACAACCCCCACAGAGGAGAGAAGCAGCCCTCAGCAATCACCTTTTGTAGGGCATGCACCTCTCTTCCCGCTGCCGACGGAGGATGGAGCCGATGCAGGGAGGGAAGGGGAAGGTGGAAAGGCGGTTGATATCCTTCTCGCTGTCGGGAGTCCCGTCCTTGGGCAGAGTGAGAGACCTGCTTGCTAACATCAACACCCAGCACCACTTCTCCCCTCCCTTCAGGCCAGGGGAGCACACAACTCCTTGGCTACCACAACCCTCTTTAGGATAATCCACATCGCCCCAAACTCCCAGGGGCACCTTGTTTTCCCAAGCAGATACCTCAGCTAGAGATCCATGACACTGCTTCCCCATCTTTTTGCAAAGTACAAGCTGTGGGAGCAGTTGCAGATGAATAGACTATCCAACCCTTGACCTTATATTTCTGTTTAGCCACCACACACCCAGGGGTGCGAGTAACCTGCGGGACTGCCCATTTCAGGGTGCTCTGCGACGACAAGGAGTCAAAGAAGAACCTGACTCCCTTAAAAACAACATAATGCTGCTACAGGGTTCAAAAGAGTCTGGATTTCTCCTCCAGAATGCATAGATTAAACAGCATTTAAGGGAGGATAGCATCTTAAATGAGGCTTTTGGTTTCTAGGATGTCATATGGGATGAAGGGTTTTCACACACTTTAGGGCAGCATTGGCCAGTTTGTTAGAGACTGAGAGGTTTGCATCTGAGATCTGCTCACACCTTACACACCACTCCACGCCCAGTCTTCCACCAAGTCACAGCCTCACGATGAAGCCCCTCCAATGCCTGTGTGCCCTTCCTGAGCAGTGTCTCCACTGGCCTCAGCTGAGGGCCAGCCTCACATGGTCGAGCACTCACCATGCTCTGAATGGCTGAATCCCCTGGGAATGGGGTAACAGAAGTCCCCAGAGTATCCGTGAGTCCATTCGTAGGGTTGTCTATGAGGCTCCAGGTGCTGCTGAGGTTGGAGCAGAGGGAGTAGGAAGAGCTGCACATCTGGGAGAGAAGGGACTCCATCATCCCATTTGCATCCCCCAGAAATCAGTCCTGACCCCTTTGCCTTCCCTCTTTCCCCTTCCTTCTAGCCACCCTCACCTTGCTGAGGCTGCGGCTGCCTTGGCACCGCTGCAGCTGTGCCTCCAGCGTGCTGTTCAGCCCTTCTGCCTGGCTCAGCTTGCTTAGGAGCTCATCCCGCTCCTCCTCCAGGGCCCGCACGCGTTTGCGGTACTGGTCCTTCTCAATCAGGCTCTGGGAGTATTGCAGCTGCACCCCATCACGGCTCTGGATGGCCTGCAAGGAGCCAGACTGAGAGCGCCAAAGACACAGAACTGCACTGCTGATCCACACCTCCCACCCTGGCACAGCTGGACAAGATCCACTGGAGAAGGAGAGGTATCCAGAGCCCTGTTCATGCTGGGCGGTGAAAAGCAGTTTACCTGGTCCCGCTCTTTTTCGATCTCCTCCAGCTGCAGCAGCACCGTGTTCATACGATGCTTGTAGAGATCACAGTCCTTCTGCAGCGTCCGGTATTTCAGCTGCAGATCCTCCACCTCCTGGAGGTACTGGTAACAGCAAGCAACGAGCATTAGCTTTCCTGAAAGCAACTGCTCTACAGCATCCCCCCCCTCTCTTCCAGGCCCTGCCTGGTGTGCAGGAACAGAGGCAGTGATGAATGCTCTACCTTATCCCTCAGCTCTTCAGCCCACTGCAGCTCATTCTGCAGGGAGTTGAGTTTGTGACAGAGATCCTGCCGGTCGTCTTGGGCTTCCTTCCAGTCATGCTCCAGGATGTCCAGGAGGATCTGCTCAGAGCCTGGCACTGGGCCTTCACCGGGTTTCTAGGAGGCGAGAGGGTACTGTCACTGCACCACAAGCACCAAGGGAGCAACAGACCAGGGCAGTGACTGGCAGATTGGCACAACTGCCAATCATTCAGCATCAATCTGCTGTGCACTCCAGGGCACAAAGTCACACTTGTGAGCACAATCAAGAATTACAGAGCTGGAAGAAAAGCACCCATCACTACCCAGATGCAATGGCAGCCACCACAGCCAAGCAATATGCTCAGAGGATGGGACAGGCCAGCCCAAACCAACAACTTCCCCATCTTTCCAGTGGCTATGTAAACAGCACTGGAGGTGGCCCAGGAAAGGAGGTGACCTGGAGGCTGCCCTGCCCTAGCAGGTACCTGCAACATGCCCTGCAGCTCCTGCAGCGATGCCGTGAGCCGCTGGTTCTCAGCCCGCAGCTCAGACACGGTGTCAGGGTGGCCCCGCTCCTCCGCCTCTCGCTGGGGCGGTGCCGACGCCTGCTTCCGCAGCAGGCTGCACTCCTCCTCCAGGCTGGAGACTTTGCATTTCAGCTGGTCCACCTGCAGCCCAGGGAAGAAACAGTCTGACACACGTGGCCCTGCACCTCTGCCTTACTAGGAGAGTGAAGCAGAGAAGGTGCAAAGAAGAAAACGGGTCTGGAGGCGAGTAAGGTACAGGAGGCAACCACAAGCAACCATGTGAAGGAGTATCCTACAGCTGGGCTGAGGTTAGCAGCACAGCTGCACACTAAAGCTTCTCCCTCAGGGAAAGGAGGAAGATTCACTTGCATAAGCACATTCAGGATCACTTCTTGGTGCAACAACTTTCTTGCTACCCTGGGGCATCCACAGTGCAGCTGGCCTTGACCGTGGGTGGATGTGGGACCTCTGGTGCACTGCCAGGGCCAGCAGCTGTGAGTATCTCAAACACTCCTAGAGCAGCTGAGAAACAAATTCACAGCAGGAAAATCCACTGGAGGCTACTCAGTGTGGGAGGCCACCTCTGGCCTGGGAGATGTTTGAGGTTCAAGCTGCTGGAGGCTGCAGAGTACTACAGGGGCATCATCATTCTCTGGCCTGGTCCCACACTCCTCCACCAACACATCAAAGGAGACAGCAGAGGTCAGAGACTTTTAAGAATAAGAAAGCTCCTCCCAGACCTGTAATGACTGATTAGATTGATCAGAGAACCAATTTCACAGGTAAGTAAGGTTTTAAGAGGAACTGGGACAGGAGAAGCCTATCAAAGCCACCAAGAAGCACTGCCAAAATTGCCAAGGAGGGATTCAGGAACTGAATTACTTCTGTGAATCTTCCCAAAAGACCTGCAATGACTTTTAGGGACCAGACACTTCTGTACCCAAAAGTCAGGAGGGGAAGGCAAGCTGAGGCGCTGCTTCCAGGGGGATTTTGTCAGCCCACAGTTACCTACAAGTGATTCACCTCCCTGCTCCAAACAGGCTCAGGGGAGTTGGCACTGGCAGGAATACCAGAAAAAATGTAGGGGAGGATCCTGCCACTGGCACAACAGAATGAGGTATGAAAGGTAATCACAAGGCTGTGTGAGAGGTCCCGGCCCGGACTGGTAGGGGGAATGCCAGGAGGCAGCAGAGCACTTAAAAATATGGATTATTAATAGGTCCAAGGTAGGGCTGTCCTTGCCCAGGCAGGAAATGGGTGCATGTTTGCGGGAGGTGAGACCTTGGCAGCTGGAGTGCAGCGTCACGAATTCCTTCAGCTATGCAGGGCATGAGTCTTACAAACATCATGAGAGACGTGAGGAGGCGGTGGGGAGTGGCAAGGGGAATGGAGTCTGGGCCAAAAGGCTCCTAAGCTCAGCAAGGCAGGCTGGGCAGCTCCAGGCAGCACACACGCACCCAGTATAGGTGGCTGCACAGCCACTGGCCTCACTAGGGAGAGGAAAACGCAAACCCTTGAAGGGGAAAAAGTAAATACAAACACACAAGCTTGACAGAGTGGAGCTGCCTGCTGCCTGCCTGTGCTGCCCAGAGAGCACAGGCAGGAGCAGAGGGCAGTAAGCACAGGCAGGAGCACACAGGGCATCTTGTGGTGACAGCAGCCAGGCTGAGCATCAAGGGATACCAGGGAAGGCATCAGCCCTGCTTCTGGCTCTTTTAGTGATGCACCTCCCACTACATCAGTTGGCAGAAGCCGGTGATGTATCTCCAGCTGCCCCCGGGCAGTGGCAAGCCTCCTGCACTGTGCCCATGTCTCAGCCTCTCTGCAGGGCACATTTCCATCAGGAGCAGGGCAGGATCCCCAGCACACATCCTGCGTGCCATCAGCTCCTTCGTGCTCGCAAGCCACCACGTGCGAACATCCGTGCGCATCCTTCTCTGCCATCAGACCCCCACCACATCCCGCTGCCCACCCTCGTGCTCCCCAGGGTCCTACCAGCAGCTGCAGGTCCCTGCTCCGCAGCACGGCCACGTTCTTCTCCTCGCAGAGCTGCGCGTAGCGCATGGCCATCATGTAGTTCTCGTCCTTCAGCCTCAGCAGCTCCACACTGTTGGAGTCCCACTCCTCTCTCAGCCGCTGGCAACGCTCCTGCACCTTCAGAAGTTCCTTCAGCTGCTGCTCCAGCCGGACCTGCTCTTGCTCCAACGCCTGGTTTTTCACTTGGAGCTGGTGTTCCTTCAGCAGGTGCTCCTTCCGTTGAGCCCTCACCTTCTTCACCTCCATCATCAGGAACTGAGTTAGTCCCTCAGGGCCTTCCTCATCTGGGGAAAGACAAAGGAGAACCTGTTCCTAGCTGCAGAAACAGGGGCAACCCCAAGAAACAGATTTGCCAAATACTCTGTTTTCCACCAAGAGGTCTCAAGTTCTCCTGAGGGTTTGCAGCCCTTGTTGTCCCAGGCTTATGGCACCACAGTCTGTCACACCTGTATACGTGGCCCCTGCCCTGCCAGTTTCAGAGTACAGAACTGTCAGGATTCCTCACACATCACCAGCATGAACCCGGTTTTTACGCAGGCACGTGAACTTGCACAAAATTTTCTGGCCCTTCCCATGCAAGCAGCAGCTGAAGGGAGAACGGAGCACCTGCTCCTACCCAGGATCATAGAGCAGCGCTGGGCTGGTTCCCTCCCCGTGAGCCGTGTGTAGTGCTCGGGGTAGTAAAACTCCAAGGATTCCAGGAAGGCTTCATAGCCTCGCTTTCCACGGCGCCGAAGGACGTCCATCAGGTAACCTGGAAGAACAGATAAAGAGTTAGGATGAATTCCCTGCAAAACAGAGAGAACACCATGTAGCCCCACTTCATGAGATGAAAATAGCATCTCCATCAGTTCTACTTCCACCCACAAAAATGGGAATGGCTAGAGGAGAGAGAATGAGGTGAGAGCACTGCCCTCTTCTGTGTGCATGCAGCGGGAGGCCCTGGGTGCAGAGCACCTCAGAGAACAACAAAGCTGAGGGAGCAGTGCAGTGTGTGTAGCATCCACTCTGTGTCAAAACCAGGTTATCCTCCCCAAACTAGGCCCATCCAAGCGCAAGTTTGTGTCTTCTCCCACCTGTCTGGTTGCTCTTGCAAGGGAATCGGCAGGAGTTCAGCACCTCCTCCTCATCCTGCTCGTCTATGACGCGGCACTGGCGCAGGTACGGGGTGAGCTTGGCTGGGTTCAGGGAGCGGGTCAGCTGGTGTCGTGCACTCTCGATCTTCTCCCAGATGGTGTCTTCTTCCTCCTCCTGCTCTGAGAGGCTGCTGGCTTGCAGAGGTGCATTCTCCACGGCTGGAAGGATAAAAGGAAAGGATAAAATGATGAGGAATGATGGAGAAGCACAGGTAGAAGGCATGAGTAGGCATGGGACAACATGAGTCGAGGTGTGATTCTGCAAATGATCCGTTAGTCTTGCAAATGGGACTCAGATACATTAGAAAACATTTTACATAAAAATGGGTTCAGTAGGATCTTGAGTGTCCACCTAGAGCCTTAGATATGCAGAAGGCAAGTGGTGCATAAGGGAGTTAGAAGCCTATATAGTAGGAAGTCTGGAGAAGATATCATCCTTATCTCTCAAACATTCTTAAATCCCCCGCCAGCCATCACACACCTTCCCTTTTGTCCCATCCCTGAGAATGGGAAACTCTCAGGACCAAGAGTTTTTGCAGCCTGGGACATGCTTTACTTGGGGCTGGAAAGTATCCAGCAAATGAATCCCTGGCACCGTGCACCAAGCATTGGTGACCAAACAAGTTCTCAAGGGCACCATCCCACAGAGAAGCTTGGCTACAGGTACTGGAATCAGGAGGGAATCACATGAGCGTATCTTTGGTGTATCTTCCACACAGTTGTACAGAGCCCTGAAAATATGTAGCAACAAGGCAAGAGCTCTGCCAACCAAATAAAGCAAGAGAGAACCCCTCAAGTGAATGGGCCAAAATTTCTCAGAGCCATGGTGAACCTGCTCCATTAAGTCCCACAAGCTGTGATGGAGCAGGAATGTGCAATGTGCTCTCTCTCCAGCTATGCATCAGCTCAAACAGTGTTATCTATTTTCACTCAAGAAATGAAGTCTGCTTCAGGCCAGCACAAATCCTTTTAGCTGTCAAGGCAAAGCACAGCAAAGATATCCTGAGACTTAGAAGCCACTTCTCCTCCAACGTGTGCATGGTTACCTGCTGCTGTGGTGCTGGCATTAAGTTCAGCTTTGGTAGCCCAGGCACACAAACATCCCGAGGGGCAGGGCAGAGGTGCACATTCCATGGGGGAAGGAAATGTCTTTTTCCTTTTCTTTAGAAATTTGGGGGTGGAGTTCTGTTTGTTGTTTTTCGGTTTGTTTTTTTTTTCTTGTGGTGCAAATTATAGCATGCTATTTCAGACTGACAGCCAGCACAACACGGAGGATGGCTAAGAGAGCTGTGCAGAAGTTAATCCTCCAGATACAAACACAGGAGGCTTCGGGTCTGATGGATGGAAGATAGCAGGAACAGAGAATTGTTGACACCACGAAAGATTCCCAAGTGTCTCATTTTCTGCACCAAAGACTTTAGGAGCCTAAATAGAAATACAGATATGGATTGTTCTATGATGAATAAAAACAGTGTTTCTTGCAGAAATTGAACCCTCATTTGAGATTCGTGTCACATAGACACAAGTACGCTTCTGCGACGCAGCAGCAGGTCACAGAAGTTGAGCTGTTTCAAACTCCACAGCAGATTTATCCGTTTAAGTCAAACTGTTTCCCCAAGAAACTCAAGCCGGCTGTGCAAGCTGCGACCAGCTTCTCGGCAGGCAGGCTCGGCAGAGATGGAGAGGGAGAGAGAGAACGAGAGGGGAGGGGTGGGCAGAAGGTTCCAGAGCCGGTAGCCCCGCTCCCGCCCGGGGTACCCCCCTCCCGCGGCTGGCGGAGGGAGCGCTGCCCTTTCGCCGGTCTGAAGGCGCTCTTCGAGAAATGCGCAGCCGGAGGCCATTCCTGAGGAGGTGGCTCGGGAAGAGGATAAGAAGCGCAGACATCCCCCACCACCGCTCCCGAGCCAGCGCTAAACTCACGTCCCGGGGCGACGCCGCCGAGTAGCCGCCGCCTCCGCGGCAGAGCAGCAATCCCTGCCCCCGGGACCCCGTTCCCGGACGGGGGCTCGCCCCTTACCTGCCATCCCCACTGCGGGCGGCTGCTCCCCGCTCCGCTCCGCGCTGCCGCCTCCCGCCCCACAGGTGTGTCTGAAGCGCCCTCCCACCCCGCCGCGCTTTCCCACCCTCCCTCCCGCTCTCTCTTTCCCTCCCCCGTCCAGCCGGCTGGAAAGAAGCCGGCAGCCCCCCGGGCTATGGAGAGCTTAGCTCTGCCCACCTCTGGGGGTCGCGGGGGCACTCACCGGTGGGGCGGGCCGGGGGCGGATCCCCTCGGCCACTCCCGGTTTCTGAGAGCCTCCGGCTGCTCCTCACCTGGGCGAGCCGGGGAAGGGTTTTTCTCTGCGTGTGTCCTGTCCTTCTAACCCGCCTCGGTCCCCAGCGCCGGGGCAGAGCTGCTCCCCGGAAGGATGTGGCTCGCCAGCCACTTCTCTTCCGAAATTCACCCGACAGACCGGCGGGGGAAGGTGGGTGCCCGCCTTATCCAGGACCCTTCTCGGGCAGGATGGGGGTCTCCTCGGCAAGGCGCAGCCCCCCCGCACTCTGCTGCAAAGAAGAGATTCATAAGGAGAGGCTTCCTTTGTTTCCAGGGCTGCAGAAATTGTAGCCAGACCACCCAAGCTGTAGGCCTGGTTCTGGATGGAAGGGGGGTTCGAAGAAAGGGGAAAAAATTGAGAGTGCTGGAAGGATGCCTGATCCAGGCCAAGAAGAGATCCCACAGGCTAGATTTTGGCCCAAGTCCTCAGCTGTGTCTGTGGGAGGAACTGGGTGTGGAGACACCCCAGGGCAGTGTGATGGAGATGTACTCCAGAGCATGCAGGGGCTTGCAACCTGGGCCTGGCCCAGGCCATGAGTGGATGCTGGGAAGCCTTTCTCTGGTCCAAGTGGCCACAGCAATCCCGGGAGTGGACCTGTGTGTCCACACAGCATCCCAAAGAGTTTGCACAGAGTACCCTCCACACCTGCCACGTACTCAGACACCCAAATCTATGCATACCACTGGACAAAGAGGGCTCTGGGAGAGATGGAACTGGACACCAACATCAAGCCTCCCCCTTCAAGACTAAGATGTTTTTCATTTTCTCTAGCAACCCTATTTCATTGTCATTTCTTCACTCTCAGCTGTGTCAGACCTCAGTAGCCAGGCTATGCAGTGCAGGCTCTGTACAAGAAATTCCCAATGCATTATCAAGCTCATAAGAAATGGGATTCTGATCCCTGATTCTCCCCAGCCTTGGAGTCAGCCCACAGGGTAGCGCAGAGTACTGCTGTGCCTCCCTCCAGGGCTCTGAACACAGCATGAAGGAGCCCTGCATTGCTCCTGCCCCTGCCAGCACACTCGGAAAAGGGAGGTGCCTTTAGCACCCCACCTCTGCACGGAAATCTTCCTCTCCTCATTCACATAAGCGAAGAAGCAGATGTATGAACCGGGCCACCCTTTCCTAAAGAATTTCTGCTGCACCCAAACTGAACATCTTCATTTGTTTCTCCTCCAGAGCCAGTGGCAGGGCTCCCGCACCAGTTTCAGTAAGGGGATTTGAGGGAAGGGAGGCTTTCACGAGACCCTTTCCCCATGCTGCTACGTTCTTTTCAAGATCAAGCACAACCACCACCTGGGAACTGAGAGTGCATCTGTGTGATGCACAGAGCACACAGCCTTTTTGTTGCAAAATATACAGATATTGATCTATATTGATATATATTGATATACAGGCACGCGCATGCACGTGGGGCTTTCAGCAAACTGCCCTCAGATGGCATCCATCCAAACAGGCACTGGTTGACACTCTGAGCACATGAATTTGTTGTTGACTCACCCTGCCTGGGAGGGGTCCCGACAGCCCCCTCCCCTCCCCTGTAAGCCCAGCACTGCACAGCTCCCACACAGAGGGCGCACGGTGACCCAGGACCACCAGCAGCAGGGCACAGCTCGTGTCTCCAGCCCTTACCTCCAGCCAGAGGCATCCAGCTGAGTGACAAAAAGCAAGTACAAGCAAGGCTGCCTGCTGGGAGCCCGTTCTGACTCGGGCCATGTCAGTTTTTGCCTGCTAGTTATTCTCTCAAAAACAGCTCTGGTCTCTCTCTCTCCCCCTCTAGTGAAAAGATTTCCTGAGCCAGATATTATGTGGTGATAGAAGATAAGATCTTCACAATCCTGATAAAAGTCCCAAAGCAAGAGTTGGTTTCTCTCATTCACACAGAGAACAACTCAAGGCTGATGACAAAGAAATCCTCTTCCTCCACCCACCCTGACCCCACGAGCAGTGGCTGCACTGCTTTGTGACTCAGAGCACTCAGACATCAGACAGAGCAGGTCACACATCAAGAACAGCTAAAGAAATATCTTCACCCTAGGTTGCCCACGGAAGAGTCTCAGACACCCAAGTTCATGGAAAAATAAATAATTTAATAATTGACTGGTACTGCAACAAGGGCAGGTCCTTAGACTGACTAAGTGACTAATTTCCTTAATTTTTTTACAAGCTCCGTTACCTGTTCTCCTTCATGGAGAGTCTCAGAGCTTGGCAGGTACTCCACAAGCAAGAAGACCACCCCTGGCTCTGGGCTGGGTAACTGATACCAACAGCTCCTGAGAGGAACAATACATTCCATGCTTGTTTTTTGGCCAGGGTGTGGAGGCATAGGGATGCAAAGCTCATACTTTGGAGGGAAGCTGCAGTTGTATAAGAAAACCCCAGTTTGCTGGAGATACACAGTCCCACCAGACTGTACATGCTCACAGCCAGGTATTACGTTTCCAAATAGCTTTGGCAGTAGCACTTGTTTTTGTGTTGGCATACTTGAGTTCACACTAGGAATGACACTGGGGTGTTTGGGTGGGGTTTTTTTTGTTCTTGATTTGTTGGTTTGGTTTGTTGTTTTGGGTTTTTTTCAAATCCTAACCAAAATAGTCGCACTGGTAAAACTTTCCAAGCCACACGGGCTCAGAGAGGAAATCTAGAACAAGGTAGCAAATGGTGAGCCACGTGTCCTTTCCACCACCAGAGGAGAGGCTTAGCACACATGGCCACAGAATGTGGCAGGCTGCTGGGTTTTCAGCAGAACCTTGCAGTGTGGGGTGACCGATGGCACCAAGAGGTCAGAGGGATCCCGCCGAGGCGAGTGAGCCCATGCTGTGGAGAGCTGGGCTGGATATGCCTCAGCACTGCAATGTTTGCCCCTGCCTGGAAATAGCTTTAGGAAGGTCTGAAGCAGGGCAGGAATTCAATAAATTCCTGATTGTGTGGCTAAAATGCCGTTGGTACAAAGCTCAAGCTGTGGTTACAGATGGTGAGCTGGGTGCCCTGTAAAGTCTTGCCCTGTGTTTTGGGAAGCACAGTAAATTTACAAAGCTGAAACTGCCTACCCACACAGTGTCCAGAATGTGAGGCAGTCAGAACATCTTCAGCAATATATTTCTTACTTGGTTCTTCTTTTTGTTTTTCCTTCCCCAATCAAAATAAGCTATTCTTCTTGCAGCCTGGTGATTTGCACAGACTTACAGCTTCCATTGAAGTTTTAGGGGGGACGTTTGCTAAGGTCTCCAGGGTGATCTCCCAAGTCAGGTTGAGGAAGCGAGTTTGAAGTAATTCCCCTAATAATAAAAACTTCCACCCTGCAATAGCTGTCCCAACACGATTTGGTGTCATGAAAAAACCCTCTGCAGTTTCTGTTCCTGTGTGGAACAAAACAAATGCCATAAACACAAAAGAACTTGTGAAACAGAATTACCGACTCCAACCTAATTGGCTCATACACTGCTTCACGCCAGATTAGCTGACACACACAGAAAAAAAAAAATTCTTAATGACACTCATCAAACTCAGGGTTTATATTAACAGCCGTTGCAAGGACTTTGACTACCTGCTCTTTTGCCTGACACTTTTAATAGCAGATGTAAGACCACTGCAGGACACTGACAGTGGTTTATTCCCTTCACAGTAGTGGCTGCAGAAGGAAGGAGGAATGAGGTCTCCCCTCAAAAACCGAGTGACCTTTATAGCAGGAAGGAAATGCGTGTATCTGTGTGGAGATAGCAAAACAAGCAAATATTTCCTTCAGCATTCCTCCCCCTCACCACACAGCACACACCCATCGCCTGGAGCTACAGGAGGCAAAAGCATGTGGGAGCCTTTTGGTAAGGTATTGGCAAGAAATCCGTGTCCTCTTAGGGCACCAGAGGTGTGCAGGGTCTCAAGGAAGACCTGAATTAGAGTAGAATGACGGGATTAGAGTCACTGGGTTGAGCTTTCTTGCTCCAAGGCTGCCCAGCTGCCACTGGCAAAGGGGCTCCACCTCAGCAGTTGCTTTATTCTTAAACCATTATCCCAGTGGGATTAGTCCCAGCTTTTTTCCCCTCTCTCCCCAGAATATAAGCCAATAAAGAGTCCATCTCACAGATCATTGTGAATCCAGTCTGGTTGGTCACCCTTTGCAAGAGGACCATTAAAGTCTGCCCTCGGCTGCCTAAGAAGGTCTGAACAGTGACAGCACAGAGGTTACAGTGAATACAGGGGAGTAGTCTGCTCTCCCCAGATATAACCCGCTCTGTCTAGAAACTGGGAGTGAATTCAGCTCTCCAGCAAAGGATCCACCTTTGTTTTTTACTGGTGTGTGTGCAAGCAGAATTTGTTTCTCAGGGAGAAGACCCACATGGACTGAGGGTGTACCCACAAAGAGCAGCAAAGGTACCTGCATCGAGAAGAAAAAAAATTACTGTCTAAGAGGAGAGGTGGTGGGGAATGGAGCCTAGAGAAGGAACAAACCCAAGGGCATTTCAACTGCAGCAAGCAGCAGCTCCCCAAACCCGGCCCGTTTGCCTTAGTGCCTCCTTGCACGCCAAGGCTGCAGCCACCAGAGGTCAATGTGACCACATGAACCTCACCCAGCTGCTGGGCGCTGCACCCCTTTGAAACTGGGACGTGGAACACAACTATGAAGTAGTGTTGTTCACCTCTTAGGACAAAACTTTGGGACAGATTTGCATGTAAACCAACATGCAAAGCATTAATCACAACAGGACCTCAGCATTATCCTGAGAAAAAAAAGAGCTTGGGAAGGACAATATCTCCAGTTAGCGTCCTGCAAGCCCACTGAATTGAGACTCTTACTTGGCTGTGGACCCCACAAGTGCTCCTGACACCACGGGCATGTCTCAATCCTGCTGGTTTCAGTGTCACTCGGGTATTTTCACCAATCCCAGCCTTGGTAGCAGGAAAGGGATGGAAATGGGCAATCTGCCCTTCCCCGAGTCCGACTTCTGCTTTCTGGGATATAGGTCTGTCATAGTGAATAAGGTCTGCCCCAGATCCAGGCTGGCTAGATAAAACAAGTAGCTGACCTGCAGCCAGAGAAAGGCAAATGGGTTAAATGGGGCAGGGTCATCAGTCTGGGTTAGAAGTCAGAGAGGGATGATGAGACTGCAGAACAGAAATCAATATGTCTACATAGCTTTGTGACAGCCAGCCATTCCTCTGCACTCCCACGTGTACCAGTTCTCCTCTCTATCTCCCCTGTGTCCTCCCCTAGACCTCCTCAAGCAGTCACTGAGAAGCCCTTTCCATCCTGGCCTCCCAACCCCTTCATCACCTGTGTGGACACCCACCTGGTCAGAGCAAACAAAACACTCCTATTCCACCTCCAGCAGAGCTCCAGCCTTGTGGGATGGACAGGTTTCCCCAGACAGTACACATCATGCCCTCCAAGAAGACTCCACTGCACTGCAGGATCATCAGTGACCCCCTCCACAAGGCCAGCTGCCCAGACCAAGCGTGTTTCCACCATCTCCCAGGAACCTTAGCTTAGGGTGGGAGCAAAGAAGGACCAAGAGGCAAACCCTGGCTTGTCTTTGCAGGGCAGATGAAGGCAAAGACACTGAGACAGTGAGAAGAACCATCTCAGATGTCATCACAGACATGAGCAAACTGTCTATAAGCAGTTTGAATTCAGAAGAACAAATTGTCATCAAGACATCAGCTGCTTAGCTGGGAGCTCTGCTCACCCCAGTTCAGAAATACTCTGAATGCTTCAACAGGAGGAAAGGAAGAAGAATAGATAGAAAACACCACTCCCATCTTCCCTTCCTCTTCTCTGAGATGATCCAAGTCCTGCATGGCTCCTCTCCTGAGCTGGTACATAAACATGCACCAGGGTGTTCAGCTGCCAGAGTCCCTGAGTCACTGCCAGGCTGAGACTGGCCAGATGCTGATGGAGAGGCAGGAGGGGTGATACCGTCCCACAGCACTCAGACTAAACATGTGCCATATCAGGGAAAGGGACAGGTCAGGACTGTATCAGGACCTTTTCTTCTTGGCTGGAGGGCAAACCTGCCCAGGACATGAACAGGGGAAAGAGCTGAGTGCATGCTAAGAGGACAAAGCCTCTGTAGAGAGGGCAGAGAACAGCCAAGTGCTACCATCACTTGTAACACTGCTCCAGAGCCATAGGGTGTCACCACCCCACCAGCCAACCCCTTGGGGAAGGAGGTGGTTGGGCAAAGCCAAAATGCTTTGGGTCAGCCTGGCCTTAAACTGGAGCCCTTGCAAAAGGAAGGATATGGGGAGCCAAGGGCTGTGCCTGTTCCTGCCCCACAGACCTGACAGGGCTCCTTGCTTCTGACTGTGGGGCCTTTCCCAAGACCTTTCATGGAATGGCTTTAAAATGACAGAGAGCAGGTTTAGATTAGATATAGGAAGAAATTCTTAACTGTGAGGGTGGTGAGGTACTGGAACAGGTTGCCCAGAGAAACACTGGATGCTCCAACCCTGGAAGTGTTCAAGGCCAGGCTGGATGGGGCTCTGGGCAACCTGGTCTAGTGGAAGGTGTCCCTGCCCTTGGCAAGAGGGTTGGAACTGGATGAACTTTAAGGTCCCTTCCAACCCAAACACATCTATTATTCAGTGATTCTATGACCTACACTGCACCCAGCTACTCTTATCCTACAGCTGCTGCACTGAGCCAGACCTGGGCTTACTTGTAAGACTGCAAAGGGGCTATAACTCCTATTTACTCCTGTTAATACTGCCTAATGGTGTGCCCTCCAGGGCATCCACCAGAGGTGGCACAGAGCACCCCTCAACCCACACTCAGCATGAGCCAAGGACTACAAACCAAAGCTGAGATATGACAAATTCGATACAGATGTGACCTAAGCCAGAGCAGTACGGTGCCAGAGGTGAAGAAAAGAGCATGCCATCTTGGACCTCATTTCCTCCTATACATACCACCACGGCCACACCAGATATCCTGCAGGATGTGACCCTAGATAACATAGGAGGTCTCCAGCCCTTCTGGCAGCTGTATGGGATCTGTTCCGGAGCCATCATGGCTGAACAGGCACCCTCCCCTAAACACTCCTCCATGCCTGGTGTTCCCAGTGCTCCCCATTCCTCTGTCCCAAAGCCAAAATACCCAGCTACCTCCTTGTCTTGGCCTGAGTGGGTCTTTGCCCTTTAGACCATCCCACAGAGACCAGCATCAGCCAGAGACAGCCATGGGAGGAATCAAAGCCTGGCATGTAGCAGGAGCTGTCCCTCACTTCCCGGGAAGCTAACCACAGCCTCTCCCTTAGAACAGAGCTTCACAAGGCCCCAGAATGCAATCCTAGTCCTCCCTGGAGCTGGATGCCCATTTCCCCTGCAAAGAACTCACACCCTGCCACATAGATGCAATCCCTGGGCTAAGAGTCACAGACAGTCGCTTGCTGGAGCCCGCCCAAGAGCAATGAGCTTTCCAAGTCCTTTCCCTTTCTTGGGGGTCTGCTAGTCACATAAACAGGAAGAGCCTGGCCCTCTCCCTCCCCCTTCCAGGGCTCTGCCTTCCTCCCCTCCTCTGCGGCGGGCGCCGGCATGATGCAAGCCCCAGCGCTGGGCTGCTTGGCCCCCTCGGGAGGAGCTGCCGGCTGGCCCCTGACCTCCAGGCTCCGCATTTCCTGTGGCAGCCGAGGAGGGAGACGAGGCCCCTTCTTCCAGACGCTGGAGCTGGGCGTAAAGGGGCCTCTATGGGCCAGCCTGCGGGGGAAAAGGAAAGGTCATGGCAGTCCTTTGCCTGCAGCAGCCTGAGGTCGGAGGAGGCAGAGATGCCAGCAGCGCCGGTGGAGGTGGGAGCATCGCCGGGACAGAGGCGTCCAGCCTAAATGACAGGGTGAGGGCCACGCTCCCGCCCCCGCCCTGCAGCCAGCTCGCCAAACCCTTCTTTATCTCCTGGCATTTATTTTTAAAAGCTTTGTGGCCTTCTCTCCCAAAACCAAAGGCAGCCACGCCAGGTCTGGGCTGCTGCCCAGGAGGGAGCAGAGCACCGGCCTGCAGGAGAAGGGTGCAGCTGCAGAGCCCAGCGCTGTTAACCCTCAGCAAGCTAAATCCAGCTGCAAGAATAGGTGCCCGTCCTAAAATTAAAAGGCTGGACTGTTGCCTAGGAGGGTGTTACCCCTTTCCCCCAGATCCCTCTAAGGAGGACTAAGCTGAGGCAGGCATCCCTGACTCCTCCACACATCTCCCATGGGTCATGAAAGGGAGCAGGACTGAGATCTGCAGAGGGAACCAGGAGGAAGGACAGAGCCTTGCTGAAGGCATTCAGTTTAAGAGGCATGTCCCTGTCTCTGGGGTCCCCATCCACGCCTGGGCTCTGTGCAAGCCCTGGCTTCTAAAGGCCCAGGATGCTAACCACATGTGATGCCCGCTCTTCATGACCTGGCAAGAGGTGCCAGATGCCTGGGGAGAGCAGGAAGGAGGGATGGCATCCCGGATGGAAACCTCTGGTATGCCTCTGCACTGATCTCCACTCTGCCCTGGAATGTGCCGGCCAGCAGCATGTGGGAAAGTGGAGGCAGCAGAGACCTTGCATGTGTCAGCTCCCCGGCTGAGTAAACAAGAGGAGCCCTGGCAAGCATTCATCTCCAAGACCTTGAAAAAAGGGGGCTGGAAACAGGGAGGTTCTTCTGTCCCCTTCTTGCTCAATCTTTGCAAAATATGTCTTAACCTCTCCCCTACCTCAGGTGGTAACACCACCTCCTCGTATCCCTAGCAAGTCTGGAGAAGAAGTGTGGGGAGAGAGTCTCCCTGCGGAGTTTCCAGCACCATGCTGTTAGATCTAACATCCGGGAGAGACACTGCCTCAAAAGGAGGGTCTGGAGAAGAAAGAGGTAGGATAAAAGGATTTATCACCCCCCACCATGCACACATATCCATGCCCCTTGGCAGTCTCCCAGACAGCAGGGAGCACAGAGCATGGAGGGAGCTTCCACCAATACTGGCACTGCCTCGGGGAGCACAGTGACAGCCGGGACAGAGGCACAGTACAGCTCCCAGATAAATACCTTCCCAGCCCCACCTGGGGACATTCCCACTAGGGGGGTGCAAGCTCCAGCCACATTCCAGGTTTCAGAGGCTCAAGAGAGGCTGACAGTGCATTCTCCAGTGCTGGAAATGTGTTCCCACCACTCTTCAGGTTGGCAGCATTGCCTCCCTGGCACCCACTGTGAGTCAGCCCCTCATCCCCTCTGCACCTGGGCACACAGGAACCCGGGGAAGAGGGGTGACCTGGGGAAGGTCCCCCTGCATCCCACCAGTGGAACCCATCATCTCCTGGGGGCTGAACTCCTGCAGCAGTGGCACTAGGAGGTTGCGCCTTCTGGCCACCATCCCGTGTCCCCTATCGCTCCTCCGCAGGCGCAGACTCCCGGAGAATGAGCCATTGTTCCCCAGCCCTGCAGCCTCTTCCTGTCCTGTAGGGCTGTGAGACAAACAAAAGCAGAGCCAGACGCCATGGGGAGGAGGCTGGATCTGCTCCCCTCCTCCAGATCCCGCAGCAACCCCACAGGCAGGCAGACGGATGCCCGCCTTGGGGGAATGGGCAGGGACACCCCTATTTTTAGCTGCTTCTGCATCCCCACCCCCTTCCTTCCGTGGGCCAAAAATACATGGGCTGGATGGACAGGCAAAATCATTAGGATAGAAGAGTTGTCCAGGTCTTGTGTCCAACCACTCCCCTGGCTTTCACCTCTTCCCTTTGACCAGAACGGGTTCCCCAAGCATGGTCTCCCGCTCCCAACATGGATGACTTCTCTCTTCATCCCCATTCCCCATATCACCATATCCTCTCTCTGTACACTGTACCCTTCCTCACCCCCATGTGCCACTCCCCCTCTGCTCTATGGATGCATCTCCCATTCCTTGATGGTCCCCTCTCCCATGCCACACCAACCCTGGGGACCTACTCCCTTCCCTTGAAATCCCCCAGCTCCTCCTTTCCCCAAAACACCTTTCTGCACCTCCTCATGCAATTCATTTCCAAAAGGCTCTTCCCTCCCAAAGGCCCAGAGTTTCCCACTCACCCCCATCCCCTCCTTCCCCTCTGCATCCCTCCTACCCTCACCATCTACTCCTTTCTCTCCTCACCCCAACAACCTCCATCCCAGCTCCCTCCAGCCTGCATGGGCTTTAAACTACTGTAATTGTGCTCCCCCTCCTTGTCCTGCCAAGGGAAGATATTTGAGGGAGGGCAAAGAGACTCGCAGATCCCCCTGCACACAGATCCCCCTGCTTCTCCAAGCACCAAATTTATATGTAAGCCCTCCCCCCAGTCCCTCCTGCACTGACTTTTACAAGGCCTATGAAAAAGAACTGGAGAATCAAGGGTGGGGTTGTTCTGGGGAGACGTAGTCTACATACATAAATATATATCTTTATATTTACATCTCCTTTCCTAGTACGTGGAATCACAGAAGTGTTTCCAGGCCACAGGCAGCTGTTCCTGGATTACTTCTGGTTTATGCAACATCCTCCCTCCCCCTCCCAGCTATGTCCCAAACCCCCCCCTTCCCTCTCCTCTGTGCCCATGTAAAACTCGGAGGGAAAGCATAGATCAGGGTCTGTTCTGGGCTCTGTCCCTCCATCCTCACACCCCACAACACCCCACAACACCCACAGCAGCCCTACAGCACCCCACATCCCTGGCCAGCAGACAGGACTAGCATACCAGGAGGAAGCTGAGGAGTGTGGGGGGAGGAGGAAAGATGAAAATATTTGGGATAGGAGGAGATGGGCAGAGGGAGGGAGGCAGCCCGCCAACAAGCCTGGGAACTCATCCGTACCTCCTCCTGGGCTTTGGCAAACCCCGAGGCTTTGAGTTCCCAGCCCTACTCCCAGGGGAAAAGCACACAGGCCCCCCCTTTGCAAATCCCACAAGCAGGACGTGGTCAGTCCCATTCCTTCGGCCTCCCACTGCTCCAGGAGAGGGGAGGAGTTGGTGGGGGAAGTTAGAAATGGGTGTTTACAGGGTTATCCACCCCACTTCTAGCATGAGTAGGTCTAACCCAATGCTGCTGCCTGCCTGGTGGTGCTCACCACAATCTCTCTGCTTTCCTTCCCCAGGGCAACACAAGGATTCTGGGAACCAGACCACTCCAGTCCCTTTCCCTGGTTATCTCAAAGGCAGCAGGCACAGTGTGGGGGACTCGCAGCACAGGCATGGGTTGAGCCTGGCCGAGCACGTCTGGGGGTTCAGCCAGAGGAGAAATCGTCCCCGTGGAGAAACTATAGGGCATGAGGGATCCAGTGCCTACAAAGCCAGAGCTGGCATCAGACCAGGGATGCTCTTGGCAAGACGCTGGGTGCTTACACCTGCCCCAGGGTGTCACCTCCTGCCACCACTCTGGCTTGCTCACCCTAAAACCGGCTTTGCCTTCAGCTCATCCCCAGGGCAGCGAGACATGGACTGGAGGCAGCGCCAAGGGCCATGGGCTGGGAGCAGGGAGGAGGGACCTGACAGCACCAGGGTGAGGGGGAGCTGGGTCATGCCAGGTGGGCCAAGAGAGCTCCCTGCACCCCCACCCCCATCGTGGCAGGGTTGTGTCCCCCACCCCACTGCTGGCAGTAATCCCCATACCCATGTGGTATGTGCCCTCATGGCCCCAAGAGAAGAATGGAAACATCTGGAAGTCACCTGCAAACGAGCAGCACTTTCAGTTAATGAGGAAATATGAGCTGGAGACCCTGGGCAGCAACAGGATATCTGCTTCTTGTGCACTGAGCAAGGCACCCCCTTCCCACCGAGCCCCCTGCCTGCCCTCCTTCTTCAGGAAGTTTCCAGCACTGTTGTGCTCTTGCAGGTCCATCCCTGGAAATTTCCCAGGGAAGGAGGGCAGGTGGGAAGGCAGCAAACTGAAATGGCAGGGAATATAAACCCATGGGTGAACACCCTATCACAAGCTGGTATGCCCTCATGACCTTCCCTTGGGTTCTCCCAGGCACTGGGGAAAGGGAGTAGAGGGATTTTTCTTTACCGGAGGGGAGTCCTGTGTCAGCCTCCTTCAGGCATTGAGTCTGCGAGCAGAAGGCACTGCAAAGTGAGATAGGATGAAGGACTGAGCACCAAGAAGTGAGGGGCAGAGATTCAGCCCCCCCACATCTGTCCATTCCTCTTCCCTCCCCATCACACTCAGTCACCTATAAGACCTCAACCCCATGTTGGAGGGATGAGTGCTGGGAAGATGAGGGGATGCAATTTGCACAGCCCCGTCTTTGATGTTGTGGTAGTCAAAGCAAATCCTCATCAGGGAAAGCTGCCGGGCCACTTGTCTGCTCCATGATAAGCCCAGTAGCCGGTCTCTCTATAATGGTGAGACTGGTACTGCTGCCTGGGGCTTAGGGTTACAGATGGGATGAAAGGTTGGGGTGACTGAAGGTAAATGAGGTAGCTGGGCTGGGAGGGGTCCAAGCATAAGCTCCTGCCCAGGGCACCTATGGGTGGTACAGTGACTCTGCAGCACTGTCCAGCCTCACAGCACCTCTCATTTATCAGCCGCGTGGATAAATAGGCTGAGAAGGAGGATTGTATGGATTGACTTTCCAGGTTGTTGTGTATGAAAGAAGGGGGTGTAACCAAGCAGCTAGAGGCCAGGATGAGTACTGAGCCCCAGAGCTGGCACATACCCTAACCCTGGAGGTCTCCAAAGCACTTCAGTGCTAGAACTAGAAGCACAAAAGTCAGAGCTTGCCTGGCATGGCCGCAAGATCACAGGTCTGGGGAAGGATGCTGAAGAGAAGGCATTTCCAGATGCTTTCCTGGAAATGAAGCCCATCCCGGCCCGGAGCACAGAGATGCTTGGAGTAGGAGTGAGGAGAAGGAGGCAGTGGAGAGCCAGCTGCCCTGCAAGAAGTGGAACGTGGCCCCTATCCCATCTGGAAAAGATTTGTTCTGCATTCCCCAGTGGAGGTGGCTGCCGTCGCCCAGGCTCTGCTTCCTGACGCAGCCTCTGCTGCAGGGCACAGGGATGGGGGTGAGGGAGAGCCCCTCAGGCAGGGTGGGGGGAAATGCCCTGGCAGGCCATGCAGAGGGAGGAGAGGCAAAGAAAGGGTCTTTTTCTGCCTCTCCCACCACCCCCATTAGCTTCCACTGAGCAGGACCTAAGGGAAGGAATGCCCACCATAATTCTGGCAAGCCAGGAGGATGCATGTCATGATTTCTCCTCCTTTCATCTCCCATCAGAGCTAAGCTTCCATCTTCCTCCAAGACAGAGACCCATTTAAAGTACCACCAACATGAATATACAGTCTTAATTCCTAATGGAGAAAACTTCCACAGAAGGCAGAAACTCCAACTTCCATTTCGCAGAAGAGAAGCCAGAGAACAGTGCCAAGCCCTACTACTACTACTTAGCAAACCTCTGAGCAATAAGGTGCTCCTGCCTGGGCACCCCAGCACAAGCCACCTGGGCCCAGTGAACAGCCAGGCTCCATTTTGACATCTCCTCTGCAGACATCTTGTCATCCCTTCAGCCAAGCCCTACTTAACCCCAACAAGTCTTGTCTCGCCTTCACCAGCAGAGACACCTCCCTTCTCCTCAACAGGGCCCTGAATAGGTGCTTGTGCGTGGCCAAGTGGCCCCCAGCAGAGCCACCAAGCCAAGCCTGAAGGCCATGAAGGTCACCAATGGCACTGATGATGCTACACCCACCAGCAGGTACACCCACCCACCTCATTGGCACTGATAGGATCTTCTGCCCTGTGACCATCAGGGGATAACACACGATGCCAGAGGGATGCGGTGTCCCACGTGTGGGCAGAAACTCTCCGTGGTGCCACCAAAGAGCACCTCCTTGCATTTATCCGCTGCCACCCCCTCACCTGGTCTGACACACTGCTGCTGGCATGATGCTTGTCCTGATGCATTAACGCTTGTCCTGACCCTGTAACAAACACCAGCCTGGCCCACGTGGCTTTCAGGGAGGCTGTCTTCTGCTAATGCCCAACCCGATGCTACCCACAGGTCCTGGTACGACCACCCACCCGCAGACCCCAGTCCTGACTGGCAGTGCTACACCACTGGGAACTTCCTATCCAAGATGGGACTCGGGGACCCTATGAGATACCCGAGGGGCCACACACGCACAGGGTTCAAACCCCTTTCCTTTGCCCTGCAGCCGGGCTCCTCTAACCAGGTTAGAGAGCAACCTGGCCTTCCCCCTTCCCCCAAACCCATTGAAGCAGGCACCCGGGAGCGGGAGGCAGCCAATGCCGGCAGACGGGAAATGGCACTGGGGAAGCGGGGAGGAGGAGGGGAGCGGCAGAGAAGTTCCTGAAGTTTTCAGTCCTGGATAGTTGGAATAAATCTCATTTTCTCTGGTCTCCTTGCCGAGTCGAGGATTGGCTCAGCAGTGCTGCAGCCCGCCCTCCTCCTTCCCACGTCCCCTCCCCGCCAGCTTCGCTCCCTCTCTCCCGTGGCATCAGGGCGTCAGCCCGGGAGAGCCAGCCTTGGGGGGACAGCCGTGGGAAAAGCAGGGGGGCAATGCCTCCCCTTTCTCCCCCACTCCATTCCGGAACACAGCACCAGTAATCCTTGGAACAAGTTACAGGGGCCTGCGGAGAGTGTCTCGCAACTTTTCGTCTGGAGGACGGGGAAAAAATAATAACCCTGGTTCGAAAGAGGTAAATCCTGAAAGTTTAGATTCATCGGTTTGTAGAGATGGGGGCAGGGGGGTGTTGGGACCAGAAGGAAAAGGGTGGAGAGGGTGTTTGGAGAGGGGAGAAGCGGGAGGGGTGGCAAGGCGATAGACGGGAAGGATGGTAAAAAAGAAAGGGAGCAGAAGGCAGGAATGCAACAGGAAACTGGGAGTGAGGAGAGGGGACACAGGACAGGGGGGAGAGGCGGGAAGGAAAGGGAGTGAGAAGAGGGTCCCATGGGGAAGGCGGGAGGACGCTTGTCTCCCAAATCCTTGCTCTGGATACCTCTCAAAGCCCCACAGGCTCTCGGCACCTCAATTTTGGGGGTATGGAGGAAGAAAGGGAGCACTTTTTCACAAGTGGGCAGGGAAGGGATGGCTGGAAACTGCCCACCTCCATAGCTCTGGCCTCCCTCTATGTCCCAGCATGTCTGCTTGGAAAAATATCCTTGTTATACAGAGATATCACCATGTATATATATAGCAGCCAGCAGCCCAGGAGTCAGATTTAGGCACCAGCCTACTGCCCGGCACTGCTCCAGGAAAGCTGAAAGAGGCCCAACCCAGCCAAGCCCCTTTCCCCCTTCCCCGAAAGCCTGTCCCTGCTGGCTTTCCTCATCCCAAAGCAGTCACCCAGCAGGGGAACTCTGCCTCCTTCCTTCGGGGAAAGGGAGGTTTTTCATCACTCAGGAAGGCTGGGAAAGCCTTCCTGGCCACCCACAGCCATTTCCACCCCATCTTCTTGCTGTTGAGACCACCCCAAATTTCTCACTCTCTTTTGCAGTATTCCCTCCTTTGGGGGAGGGATGAGGCTGCTTTCAGCAGCTCTATCCAACTAGACATCTGGATTATTTCCCCCCCTTTCTGGTTTCCGCTCTTCCCAGCAAGCAGAACGGCTCTGGCCATTCCCAGCTAGTGGAAAACCAGTGGTAACCAGCTGAACTCGGAGGGAAACAGGGGAGGCCAGGCTGGGAGGAGGAGGCGATGCTGGCAGTGGATCTTTGAAGGCAGGGGGCTTCCCAGAGGTGGCAAGAAGGGAGCCAGAGAGAGTATGCCAGAGAAGGGAGGTCGTGGTGGGCTGTGGGCTTGCTGTGCCAGGAACTGGCAAACACTGAGGGCTGCCAGATGGAAGTGGTGGCACCCAGAGACATGGCCAGGCAGAGGGGTCCCTTTGCCCAGTGGAGGAAAGGACAGCACACAGGTCACCCTTTGCCCGCAGAATCACGAGTTTCCCTGGCGTGGAGGAGTCTGTTCAGGTGAAGGGGAGGGCTCAAAGGGGCAGGGAGCCACACCAGGGGCAGAAGGAAAGAAGAGAAAGGGGGAGATTGGAAGAAGGAAAAGCCCAACAGGTCTGCCAGAAACCTGCCATCTAGGTAGGGTTGGGCACCAGCTGCTTCACTCACTCCCTCCCTCCCTCCTCTTCCCAGAGCTTGCTGCCTGCCAGCAGACAAGGAGAGCCAGGGGGCAGGAGTTGCTGGCTTAATTCCCTGTGGTGACCAAGAGACAAGGAAGGAGAAACACTTCCCTCCACCCCACTCCCTAACTCAATAGGTGTCCAGATAGGGAACAAGGGGATGCTCTCCTCCCACATCCCCCTCTTCCTTGCCTCCCCACCCCATCCCAAGGTGTGGTGTCCCCCATAGGGGTGTGCACGGCAGCTGTGTTGTGTGGGGGACCTGGGGTGGGGTAGAAGGGTCCCCCCTCAGAGTAGCCATGGCTGGTGCAGCACATGCTAAAGGAGACAGTCCCCACTCTGGGCTTCTCAGGGGCTCCAGTGTGCAGAGGAAAGGGAAAATTTGAGTACTGTAGCTCACCTAATCCCCTCTCCCAGGGTCACTTGCTTTCCTGGGAGATCCTGGGGACAACTCAAAAATATGGTTGCATCTCTCTCCCTGTGGTCCAAAGACCCCAGTTGGGCTGCAGGGGCCACCCTAGTAGTTTCCTTTGCACTCCAGGAGAGCCCTCACCCAATGGCTATGGGCGGGCTTCTGCCAGAGAAAGGAAATAGCTCCCTAATTGTCCCCTCACCCCAAATCTGCCTCATGCCTGGTTTGTCTTGGCTGCAAGGCAGCACTGCATGGCCTCTGTGGGCAGGAAGAAGACATGAGCTGCATGAGCCGGGGAGCTGGGGGCCAGCAGGGACCCAACCTGCCACCATTCTGTCCCTGCTGCCACCAGCCACTGCCACCCCAGGAGGTCACTGCCACCCTGGGGAGGCAGCCAATGGTGCTGGGCGCTGCTGGGGGAGGTTTGTTTTCCCTTCCCCAGTCATTAACCCCTGGCAGATAAGAGAGGCCCCGGGTGAGCAAACAAGGCCAGGGCAAAGCAAAAATGCATCTAGCCAGCCAGAAAAGCAATTTCATGTCCAGGACTCCCCTTCACCAGAGCCTTTGCCATCCTGGCACTGCCTGGCTGCTCCAAGGCGATGCTCAGACAAGCAGGAGAGGCAGGGAATATGGCAGGGGAAGCCATGCAGCAGTGGGGGTCCCAGCACATGGAGATCAAGAGATGTGAGGCTCCTGCGTCACCTCTTGGCATGCTGTCCTCCACAGCCAGCCCTGCTGGAGGGGCTCAGCTCTGTCCTGATGCCCCAGCCGCAGTACTGAGCCTAGGGAAGGATACGTCCCCAACTGGCTACCCAGGCCACTGACACTCTGAGATGCCCCACAGCCGAATCCTCTCCTTTCCCCAACCCGCCCTCTCCCACTTGCTATGCACACCAACAGGGGATGGGCCGATCTGAGAGTCCTCCCCACTGACTGGGAGGTCATCACCCTGCCGTGCATCCAGCTGCTGCTTCCTGCCTGCCCCTCAGTGCCTCTGGGACCTCCCTGAGTGCAGGGACCCACCCCACCTTCCCCTCCAGCCTCAGGCAATCACCTCCCTTGCCGTACCTCAGTTTCCCCTGTCTGCAAAGCAGCTGCCCTCCCCACACTGCCGACTCCCTGCTTCTCCAACATGTCTGCCCAGCACCCGGGGACCCAGCCAGTGAAGGACAAACAAAGCAGTATACAAATATTGCATTTTTGCTTCCCACCACTCCTCCCCGAGAAGCACATGGGCCCCAGGCCTCACCCTCTCCTCAAGGGTTGATCTGAATAGCAAAAAGGAGGGAGAGGTTTCTCGCCCCAGGAGCTGGGGCAGCCAAGCAGGGCATTGCTCTGGGAGGAGGTTCTGCCTCAGAGGCAAGTCCTCAGCC
Organism: Promerops cafer; assembly: GCA_013398275.1. Taxonomy (NCBI): domain Eukaryota; kingdom Metazoa; phylum Chordata; class Aves; order Passeriformes; family Nectariniidae; genus Promerops; species Promerops cafer. The sequence goes on from VZSE01006234.1 coordinate 490,773, forward strand.
TGTGTTGTGGCGTGGGTCTGGCAAAACTGCTTTGCAGATGGGAAACTAAGGCATACTGAGGTAGGTCAGCAAGGTGAGGGAGAGCACATGTTTTTGGAGGAAAGCCTTTTTCTTCCTCCCCAAGAGAAGGGCCAGATAAGGGGGCGGCCTGTAGCAACCTCACCGCTGCCTTATTGCACTGCCTTCAACCTCCTCAGGCAGTTCTGTGGATACAGCCAATGGGATTGGGAAAATCCTGTCCAAGGGCTTCACTGTTCCTCTTGCCTTGTTTAGGAGGCCAAGAGGGGACCAATGCTCTTGCCCTGCCAGTCCACCCGAAGCTCTCTTCGTTGCCTGCTGCCCTGTCCATGACTGGCTCCCACTCACCCAGCGGCAGTAGAAGACAGTGGATTAACCTCTAAGTCCACGACCAGACACAGCTTCCAGTGACCTCTGCAGAACAGGGGGTGACCCAGACACCCGCTGGGGACATCTCTGTGCCATCACTGTCCTCACCACTGGGGACATACCCTCTGCAGGTGATTTCATGAGCGCGACGTAGTGCAGGGAAGCAGGAAACCTGCCGAAAGCCAAAGTGACATGAACCGTCACCCCAAGAGCATCGGAGCAGAAGCAGTGGGGAGGCTGGGGATGTGACAGACCACCCCAGTGCTGGAAGCCTGGTGAGGGCTGATTTTTGGAGCTTTTTCAAAGGCGGGGTGAAGGGTGCAACATGAGCCTCGGGAAGCTGCCGGTGCTCAGCTGGGTGTCAGGCTCCCATGGCAAGCGGCGGAAGTCGGAGCTGACACCGGACATGATCAGCCCGCCGCTGGGCGACTTCCGGCACACCATGCATGTGGGGCGCGGCGGGGACGTCTTCGGGGACACCTCCTTCCTTAGCAACCACGGCGGGGCTGACACAGCCAAACCCAACAACTTCTTCGCCCGGACGCTGCGGCACGTCCGCCGGACGCCGCTGAAGAGACGGGGCAGTGGGGGCCAGGTGGAGGCCTCGCCCGCCCCCCCAGCCATCTCGCCCATCATCAAGAACGCCGTCTCGCTGCCGCAGCTCAATGAGGGGATGTATGATGGAGACAGCAGGGGCCGGGGCTTGACCAGCAAGTTCTCCTTCAAAAGTGCCTCCAACAGTTTCTCCAAAACACACCAGGCCTACGGTGAGTGAAGCGTGAGGCAGAGGCTGGTGCCCAGGTACTGAGCATCCTCTGCAGCCCTTCTCCATTGCTCCATGCCTCAGTTCCCTCCCCAGTAAGGGACTTAGGGTTTTAAGGAGAGATGGGAGACGGGATATTTGAGATTGCCTGGTTTTGACAATCCCTCCAAGGAGATAATCCTAACCTTGCTCTGAACCATGGTCCTTGCTCCTGCCCTTGGAGGGTCTCCTCCCAGGATGTCCCTCAAAGTGGGGCAGGGATGGTTTCTCCATTTCTGCCCCTCTCCTGTAGCCCCACACAGCTGGCAGCCTCTGTGGAGCAGCTGTAAGGGAGCACCTCCCATCTACCCTCAGCCCTACACCTTTCACTTGAGCAGCCTCCCTGAGGAAGCCAAAAAGGTGCTGGGACAGTGGAGCAATTCCCACTCCAAGGTTGTGAGGTCAAGGGGACCCACAGCATGGCCTTCCCCACCTCCACATAGATGCTCTAACCCTGTCCCTAGCTGTGCCAACCTCTACAGCTCCTTAGACATTCCACCCACCCTTCTCCGTCATGTCCACATCCCTGCCAGCCAGGGTGCCCTTTGGGGAAGGGCTGTGGGAAGGACGGGACAGGACATCTGTGTGGCTCCTCTCCAGCCTCACAGCACTGGGCTGTGCTCAGCTTTTCCCCAGGGAGGGAGGTCTGGAGCAGAAGGTCCTAGGTTGGGGGTTGGACCTGGTGTGTCTGCAGCAGCCAGGGGAAGTGGCCGGGCTCAGAGGGAAAGGCAGGCTGAGGCAATGCTGCCATCTCCTGGTCTCACCTGCCTGGCTCAGCCCCCACTGCCATCTTACCAAGCCCAGAGCCCACCTGGAGACCCTCTGCTGTAGCTCTGGGCTTTGGAGATGTCCACAGAGACACTGACCTGTCCTTTAGAGGCCAGTGCCACTGACAGGAGCATGACCTGAGCCACTTTGGCAGCAGTGTCCCTTATCCCCTGCAGAAGTAAGTCAGGCTTCCTCCCTCACCAGCCATACCTTCTGCCTAACAGGGCTGGAGTCCGGATTTTGTACCATCCCTCGTGTCCCTCGCTTGGAAAAGGCCCAAGAGAGCACCTATCCTGGGGAAGATGAGCTGGATCGCTCCGACTCCCTGCTGTCCTTCCGCCTAGACCTGGGGCCCTCCCTGATGAGCGAGCTCCTCCAGGTGATGAACTTCTCTGAAACCAATGGGAACAAGGTGGGGGAGGATGGCCCACACCTCCTGTGTGAAGAGGGGACCAAGGACAGGGTCCCTCCAGCAGTGCCTACATCCCACGAAGAGGACAAGGCAGCGTCCAGCTTCTGGGACCACTCCAGGCAGAGCAACCTGTCAGGAACCAGCTCACTGCCGGGTCTGTCAGTTCATGCCAACGGAGAGGCACATGCCATTGAAGGCACTGGAGCAAACTCTGTCTGGGCTTCAGGGCCAGGGGCAGTGTCCAGAGGGTCCCCGTGGCAAGGCCACTGGAACGACTGCACCATTGAGGCTGGAGAATTTGACCGAGCAACCCAGGTCCTGGCCCGCCATTACGGTGGGACCAGCACCCCACGGAGCTCAGAGAAGGGTGAGGGTCCCCGGCAGGCCCGGACACAGACCCTTTGGGAGAGCCCCAGCAGCAGCTTGTGGGGGTCACAAGTGACAAGGGAGAGCCAGTCCCCCGAGGCCAGCTGGAACCAAGGAGAGGAGGAGGAGACCAAGCTCTCCAGCCTGCAGGAAAGCTACAGTGGTGCCCGAGGGGGCCGCAGCAATTCCTTTGAGTATGCCGATGAGGAGGAGGAAGAGGACGATGAAGTCAAGGTGTGAGCAGCCATCCCTCCCATCACAGGCCCCACCAGAGACACTGGTGCCAGGGTCTTTGCCTTCCTCCCTGTGCCCCACCCGCTGGTGCCAGTGTCACCAGCAGACCCAGTGGGTGACCTCCTTGCTAAGTGGGGGCACTGGGCAGGCTGGGGAGGGCAAGAGGAGCGCCCATCTACTGGGGGCCTCCCTGGGGCTGGGCCAGGCTGCTGCAGAGGGCCAGTGGGCTCCACAGAGCCAGGCATAGCACTCCTTCTCCAACCTCATGGCCATTAGACATCAAAGGAACATTCCCATGTGCCAAAGGAACCCCAAATCCTTCCTACCCCATCCCATTCTCCCCAGCACCCTCTCTCTCAACCCTCAGCCTGGCTCCACCAGCATGTCTGAGGACATACTCCATCATTCCACTGACGTCCCCAGCCATCCCCTGCAATGGCATGCATGCCTCCCCAGAGATATTCCCACTGATAGCTCTGGCACATAGGGGATGGGGTTTCCCCAGCTCCAGCTGGCGCAAGACCCTTCAGAATAGCACATCTATCAACAGGGAAAGGTCAGCTGGGGTCCCAAGGGGCAGGCAAACCCCGCTGAACTGAGCTTTCTCTTTTCCCCTGCTCCCCCAAAAGCTGTGTGCTCAGTGTTCAGGAGGTGAAAGCATGCACAGAAATAATCAGGAATCTTTCCACTTGCCTCCTGCTGCTGGGCATCACTTAGGACAGCTTCCTTCCTGACCCCCACTCCTCTCAGCAATTGAGAGGGGAGAAACCTCTTGGCTGACTGGTGGCAAAGGCAGGTTGTCAGGTCACCAAATTCTGCAGTTCAGGCCCTAAAAATCCTTTCTTTTTCCCCTGCATCAGAACAAGGAGACTCCTCTGCAGCCACTCGGTTTGTGCCACCCTCCTTGTGGTGGTGGCAGTTTGTGTCTCGGTCCTTGTCCCCTTCCCCATTCCCCACACACGTGCCCCTCTTTGCAGCGCACCCCTTCCTAAGGGTAATGTGGACCATGGCTAGTGTCCCTCGCCGAGTGGCCCTGGGTGACACAGCTGCCCTGGAATGAGTGTCCCCCACGCTGGCCCATGTGCAGACTGGCCCTCATAGAAGCGCCTTTGTGCCATGGTGTGGAGCCAACATGCTCAGGGGCTGAGGTCACCGGAGGGACCCTCACAGGACCCCCCTTGTTCTCTGGGACAGGAGGGGGTGTGCAGTGGGAGGAGATGCTGGGCCATGGCTGCAGGACTCTGCTCCCACGCAGCTCACCCGCCACCCGGCTGCTTTTGCCAGGAAGCTCTTCAGAGCAGGATAAAGAGCTCCAGGGTGTGCACATACTGCACGTGGAAGTGCCACTTGCAGCCAGGCCACCAAGGTTAAGGGCAAGCCCAAGTTCCCCAGCCTCCCCAAGGGCCTGCCTCATGCCAGCCACCAGCAGCAAACCAGGGCAGGCATCAGCTTCAAGAAGTCCCCAGGTCTGGCCACCGGCACCCAGCAGGATCAGCCTTATTCTCCCTTGCACCTTCCAGGGTGGGGACCTGGGCTCTCAGGATGAGCTCCCCTCTGCCATCTGCTTCCCAGACCATAACACAAGACCAAAGAGCCATATCTGTGGAATTATCCTTTCTGCCTCCCCTCTGTATCCCATGCACTTATTATTGTCCTTATTAAAACAGTTTTGATACTAACTTCTGCGGTGCATCCCCTTGGCTGCTGTGACCTTATTGTCTTCCTTGCTATGTCTGCTGGAGCCCCAGCCACCATTCCCTCCCTCTTGGGCAGTGAGGAAATGGAGAGGGAGGGCAGGGGCACTGCCACCTTGCCTTGGACCAGGGTCTCTGTAAGATGCTCTTCTACTCTGCTCTCCTCCCACCCAGCCTGAAGTGTCCCAATGTTTGCTGTCTCACATCAGTCTCACTTTTGGGCTGGCAAGAGACTTTTCAATTAGAGCAGCAGCATGTAATAATTGGGACAATTTGCCCGTAGTCCTGAGCAAGGAGGTACTGAGCCACATAACTCAGCCCAAATCCCACTGCCTCCCCCACCTCAGTTTCGATGAGTGGGATCCGCTGTGGAAATGTCAGAGTAATGGCTAACCTGACTGGAATGTGCCAGCAGATAAGTGAGGTGAGGTAAAAGGGAAAGTTGGAGACAATCCCTTGTCTATGGCAGGAATGCTGGCTGGGGGCACACCTGTGCTGTAGTCCCCATGCCACCTTTTAATTATGCACTTTTGTAGCACCGAAATGCCACATCAAATGCCACTTCATTTACATGTATGCCCTCCTTTCCATTTCACCATCCCCCCCCCTTCCCAAAAGCTCAGCTGCAGGAAGAAATGGAGCATTGTGAAAAGATTACACAGCTGTTTCCCAAGCAATAATATAGTATCTTCATCCTGAACCCCACCTACAGCCTGCTTTGGCATACCTGCTATCCCTTCAACCCCACAGCCTGTTCTGATCTGGAAGGTACCTGGCATTATCCAACAGTGGCTTCTTTCCTATTGGTGGGAGAACCTTGGGCTTTGTCAGTGGCTTGTGCAGAGCCACAGAGCTCTCACAGAAGAAAAAGCAGCTGGAACAAGCACTCTTCCACTGGCTTGTGTTTTTATTAGAGCTAGGAAGCAGTGCCCATCAGGTCAGCTTGAAGGAGATCATCTTTAAGCCTCCCACAATGCTTATGTAGTTGATCTTGCGGTAGCCGTGCCGGTTGGGGAAGTACACTTCATGACCATCCGGCAGTTTGACACGGAATTTGTCTGACAGCATTTCAATGAAGAACTGGAAGAAAAAAGAGAAAGAAGGGCAGAAATTGGGGGCAGGGAGGGTATTCAGAGGTCAGCATTTAGGCAGAAGGCCTGACTGTTACAAGAGAGGGTCAGACCTGTCCACTACAACAAGGTGCTGGGGGTTGAGGTGAGGGTGATTCAAGAAATGAGCAGTTGGTATCAAGGGTCTAAGCAGGAATACAGACTATGACTGGGGGCAGGATCTCACTACCCCTTCCCCAAGAGCCAGTTCTGTCTGAGGAAACAAGCTTTCTCTCTACAGCTATAGGAACTGGACTACTCCTAAATGGAGCCCTGTTAATGATTTGGGACATCAGATAAGGTGAGGCAGCAACTAGAACAGCATCCCTGGCAGGAAGAGAGAAAGGACAGATTGGCAGTATGGATCCAGGAGTAATGAGGACAGAAGAGTTGAGGGAGAGGCCTTTGGACATTGCTCCAAACTCTGGGTTGCCTTAAAGCCTGTGTTTACGTAGGAGGGAGGGAGGGAGGGAGGGAAATAAGGTAGACAGCAGCAAGATCCTACTTCTTGGAAACTCCCTTTACTTTCGTATGTGCCCCAGGTACACTCACCTCCTGGGCAGGAGGGGCCAGGAAGCACTTACAAAGCATGGGACGGACAGGACTCACTTACAATTCCCAGAAATTGCATTGCAGTTTTGAAAGAGGAGTGGAAATGGCAATCAGGACCAAAAACCCAGAAAATAAGGGGTCATTGTGAGGGAGGTATTGGGCGGGACCAGGGAAACTATGGTATGGGAATCTGCTAACCAGGGGCTTCCCCTCACCACACATTCCCCACATAGCCCATAACCCCGTGCTGGCACAGACCCCTCACCTTGACAGTGTAGCCCCTGTAGAAAGGGAGGTGATGGTCACGATGTTCCGTCTGCCAGGAATCGGAGCACTTGGAGTTACAGACAATGACAGACTCGTTGAAGCGGGGATTGAAGTGAAATGCCAGATCTCTTGAGCTGTGGCCAAGATTGATGCTGAAGCTGAAAAAGAGCATGAGGAAAGTCATATGCATGGACAGGAGAGGGTCTTGGAAGACCTGAGATCCAACACACATCTCTGCACCCAGCTCCTCCATCAGTGTGGCAGGTGGCATAACAATGTGCTATTTCGTATCTGGCAGCCTTGGAAAACCGCCTTCCTCTACAGCCCACCTTCAACCCTGGCACGCCAAGGTGGTTTCTTTGTACTTACCCAACAGTATCAGCAGATATTTTGCCCTTCACCTTCAGGGTGTTCCCAGGCTTCATCTCCAGGTTTAAGATTTCAATATTTCCCTAAAGCAAAGAAAAATATTATGTGGGGCTCCTTCAGCCATTCCTCCTGACTTGCCCCTGCAACTGAGAGGGTGCTGCTTGGAGGCATCCCAGCCAGGAGAACATATATTGCTCTCAGCTGGTGCTCCTCTCATGACAAAACCCTCCATGCTGCAGGTCTTGCATGAACTTCTCATTCAGTGAGAGAAGAGTGGGCTGAGTGAAACCCACAAGAGAGAAGGGACATGAGAGAGAGAGGAAGTGAAAACTGGCTTGTCCTCAGCAGAATGAAGAGAAAGCAGGACATCAGAGATGCAAAGAGGGTTAAAGCAAAGGGGTACTGCCCAGGGTTTGGTGGAAAGCCAATGCTGCCCAACAAATGCAAATGGTGAGAGTGGCTATGATTTGCCAGTCTCACTCAGCCTTGCTGAACTGAGGACGCTGGGTGACAGAGGACAGGAGCAGCAGCCCTTACAGGCATCTTCCTCAGAGGGCAGAGTGACACCAGCAGTTTAGCTCAGAAATGCTTTGCCAATAGGACCTTACAGCTCTAAACTTCCCCATAGCTTAAACATTAACATGACTCCTGCCTCTGCAAAGCTCCAACAGCTGCTATTAAGCCAGAAGACTTTGAACCTAGGAAAAAGCTTCCATATGTACAATTCTTACTAGGGATTCCAGGAAATAAAAGCAAGTCCCAGCCTCCTTGGTGGGCTCCAAGTGGAAGGACTATGACATACAGCCCTTAGGGGTGCTACTTTAGACATGACATAGTGTGGTGGTTTTTGCCCAGGGGGGCACTTTTGGAAGTAGTGCAG
>VZSE01006234.1:499610-515591 GCA_013398275.1 Promerops cafer
TTTTTTTCTCCCTTTAGTTACTGTCAATAAACCTCTCTTTATACCCTTTTAAGTTTTGAGCCTGTTTTGCCTTTCTCCTAATCCGATCTCACAGCAAGAAATAAGTGCACACTACTGAGTGCACCTGTGATTGGCCAGCACAAAAACTACTACACTATTTGATGCATTAGCTAAGGAATTTCAAACTGGTGACCCTAAACCACTACATGAATTGGTGTTTCCACCCGGTTTAGAACTAAAACCACTACACATAGGACAAACATCTTCCCGGCTGGCCAAGGAGGTGTGACCACCATGTTCACTTCTCTCCTGTGTGTAACAGCTCACCCAAAAGAACATCCCAGCTCCTTCCTTTTGTGGCAAGGGGCAGCTCCAAAATCCATACCAGCACACAAAATGGTCTCGACCATTTTTCCCCACAGTGCTCTGAGGAAGGGCTCAAAGGGGCTTGGAGGAGAGGACAACCAGCACATACCCTGTAGATGGCATGAATTATGGAGTGTCCTTTGCAGGAGTGACGTAGTGGCATCCAAGCTCCTTCCCTTCTTGTGGCTCCAGAGTCAGCTGTGTGGATTGCAGTACCCATATGTGGGAGTTCTCTGCCACCTCCTATCCAAGCCCCATCTAGACCCAAACCTTTTAGCTTGAGGAGCCACACACCAGGCCACATCAGGTTCAATAGTCCCATCCTCCCTAACCCTTTGATATAGGAATGTTGTCCTCACAGGGCAGTATCACCCTTGCTGTCTTTGTCCCAGGTAAGAGCTATGATGTAAGTCAATAGATAGTGTCCCTGATTTGTAAGACTCCAAAAGTCAAGTGGAAGAGGGAAATGGAGGAGGAGGTCAAGGCTCAGGAGATGAGTAGTCCCTCAGTCCCCCTCCCAAGCCCTGCAGAGAGCACCTGAGTGCAGTCGTCCTGCTGCTGCACAGACAGCTGGGAGACAGCTGCTACCCTTCCCTAAAACATCCTGAAGAAAGCAGAAGTGCTGATAAGTACTCCTTCCCTGGACGTGTTTCCCACGAGCAAGGGGTCATAAAATCCAGCAGGCTTGGCAAATTTGTTTGCTCTGGAGGGTGCGGAAACTGTTGGTGAAACCTCCATGGGCTAAGCATGGAACCAGCATGAACCAGTGCTGGGGATGGTGTTTTCTGGCACTGGGTCTCTTTCCCACCATGCTGCTGTGTCCACGGCACTCCTGTACACACCTTCACATCACACTGCTCCCCTGCAGCCATCCCAGGGATAATACAGAGCCCAGGGTCCCCTTCTGAAATATTGGAGCAAAACTGAATGACTGGCTAAATTGCACAGTAACTCGCTTTTTATCTGGGAAGTAAGGATTTGCTGTCTGAAGGGTATCCTGGGTATTCCAGTCTTAGTAAATATACCCATGAGAAGGGGTCTTCTACAGATTTAGGCAAAAGCAAATAAGCAGTAATTGCTTATATTCATTAAGTATAAACATATTAAACCAAGGCATATCTTTCCAACACAGTTTTTAAATGGCATACTTGTTAACCTTCATTACTTGGTTAAATTTGTAAACAAAATTTACAGATACATACATAAATTAAAACCCCCAAAACATAGTATGCACAAAAGCTAAAAACCCCTGTGGATGCTCAAAGTTGGAATAGGAGAACCCTCAGCTCTAGGTGCAGTTTCTAATATGCAGGATACCGATAACCTGGAAAAACCATAAAACGGAATCGCTCAGTTTCTGTCTAACCAGTGCACAGTGGGTTAAGAGGAGGGCATTATCCATCTGACAATAATATGATGGATTTTTCCAGAACTATCTTTCACTTCCCAAGCATAACACAGAAAACTTTAGGTCTGTCACCACCCTATCAATACATGCAGCAGAGGGTATTGTTAATTTAATCAAGTCTTGGTTTAGATTTTGGCTTTGCTGTGCTGGTATAAATTTGACAGACTCACCAGGGGGGTTCAGGTGGCTTCCCAGAGGTTGCTCCAACCCAACCCATATGGCACCCATAATTCCCTATTTCCTGGGCGAATTCATACCAGGTAGGTATGTGAATTTGGTATATAGGTGGTTGTGCCACTGCTGCAGTAATATTCATGGTGCCATCCGTTTGCATGTGATCTTGGGCATTTGATACAGACATTTTCAGCCTATCTGGAAGGCCGTGAAGGAGAGGAGTTAATATGGCTGGACTGACAGGAGCTACCATCGGAAATCGCTTTAACTGATGTCTTTCATAACATTGCTTAAATACATGCTGCCCTTTGCACAGAGGCTGCCAGATCTGAGAATCCTGTAGTTTTAAACAGCAGTAGACTTTCCTGTGTCCCGTGGGTCTACACCCCCAGCCCAGTAGGCAGCTCAGCTAGTCGATGAGTAGTTACGGTTACCTGGAGTAGTAGTTAAAAATACTCTATGTCACCAGAATCCTTCTGCCTCCCTCACTCAGCAAGATCTGATCTCTACCCATAAAGGAAACTTGTATTCCGTTTTGTATTCCCCCGAACATCTAGAATGTTCTTCCAGGAATGTATCTTACACTGCGGGGAACAGTAGTGTGGTTTCTCCACCCCCCTCACCCGCAGTTTCAGTTTCAATTAAAGGCTGAACTTTTACTGCTTTTGGGGTAGGGTCAGAGTCTGCCTCTGAATCATCATCATTGTACCAAATGTCCCCATCCCATGTTTCAGGACCCTCACAATATACCACCCTAGAGATGTGCTGGACTGAATTAGAGGATGATTCATGTGGAATTTTATCAAGTAATTTACCTAGATTTTTCTGCATCTGTTTTTCTCATCTTTCAGCTGCAGACAGTAGCTTTTCTAATTGCTTATTTTTATTTAAAAGAATATCTACTAGTTTTTACAATTTCTCCTGTGTCTCTTTCTCAAAAGACAATGCTGTTCTAAGAACCTCATTTTCTGACTTCAAAGTCATAAATTTTACATCTGCAACCCTTTTCTGGTGGCAGGAAGCTTTTGATTTCCTTTTGCATGCAAGATAAACAACCTCCCAAAACTGCTCAAATAACTTAACTTCTTACCTTTAATGGGCAACTTACCTTTTCCTCATCCCATTTTTCATTCGACCTGCAAACTAGTAATGTGATCAGCTATTGCCTGTACATTATCACAGTTAGTTTATGCCCATTCCAACCCTGGAAGAGAGAGGCAACTACCAAACTTCTCCAGGAGAGAGTAAAACTTTAGCTTTACACTGGTCACCCTTGGTAACCATTTTTCCTTCCATCTCCCTCAGAAGGAGACAACCTGGACACACCAGGCAGGAGAAAGCTCTCACCCACAGAGGGACAGTAAAAGTAACAGTAAAGGCTTGGTCAATCTCCCACCAGGCGGGAAGAACAGTAGAAGTTCGGAACTGTTAAACGGCACTTTGGGTCAGAAAATGGTGATGCCAATTGAAATGTTACGATTCACTGTTGAAGTCGTCTCCCCAAATTAAGGTGGAAAGGAGACTAAATGCCAGTTCAACAATGCCGACTTTATTTTACAAAATTAATCTTATATGGAAAAGAGAAAGGAGGAGAAGAAGAGAGATAAGGCAAGTAGAAGGTAGTCACCTCCATGGATCTAGCAGCCTCCTGTTGGTCCTTCTGTGCCTTGGGCTTCTTGATGGTGGGGTCTCACCCAGTTCACTTTATTTCCTGAATAATTCTTATGCAGTCCCTCATTTGGGTAAAAAGCAGAGGCAGAACTTGCAGTTCCTCATTAGCACGTGAGGCAAGAGTAGGCATGGTTCTGCCATCACGCATACTCAGATCTTAACGGTCACCGGGGTCTGTTCTGGGGGTTGTGTGAGACAAGTACCTCAAAAAACAAGTGTCCTATTTGTGACCCCACTTCTTGCACTTGCACAATAGTTCACTTCTTAACTAACACACCATAGTTAACTTTGACCTGAACTGCAAAGCCAAAACTGAAACCTTGCTTCCTTCATGGGTTGTGCATAGGCACTCGTGACCTTTTTTCTGCAACAAGTTCACCACCAAGCCCTTGTTTAAGGCATATATTGCAAATTACTAACCCTTTCCTTACAGCTGCCTGAGAGGGAGAGCAGCATGTGTCTCTTGCTGTGTCCAGTTGTGGGCTCCTCAGTAGCAGAAGGGAGACATGGAGCTCCTGGAGCGGGTCCAGCAGAGGGCTGCAGCGATGATGAAGGGACTGGAGAATCTCTCTTATGAGGAAGGCCTGAAGGAGCTGGGCCTGTTCAGCCTGGAAAAGAGACAACTGAGAAGGGAGCTCACTAATGTCTATCAGTATCTGAAGGGAGGGTGTCAGAAGGATGGACCAGGCTCTTCTCACTGGTGCCATGCAATAGGACAAGAGGCAACGGGCAGAAACTGATACACAGGAAGTTCCACCTGAACGTGAGGAAGTGCACAGTGGAACAGATTGCCCAGAGAGGCTGTGGAGTCTACCTCACTGGAGATAGTCCAGAACCATCAGTATGCAATCCTGTGCCATGTGCTCTGGGATGATCCTGCTAGAGCAGGGAGGCCCTTCCAACCTGACCCATTCTGTGATTCTGTCTGAGGGATGAGTAAAACTACCCGTGCAGAGAGTTGAGTGTAGAGCCACAAGTACCACAGATGGGAGAACATGCAGAGAGGGAGATGAGCAGGAAAGAGGCACGAGCTGCTAAAATAACCCCAAACAGATTTTATCAAGATAACATTTACCCCCTCCTACAATGCTCAGCAGGGGCGTTCACCCCCCTTTTATTTGCCACTGGGAACAATAGTGGGAAGCCAGGCAGCAACTCTGCCAGCACTGGCGACTTCCTTTGTCTGCAGAGCTGAGCCTCCATATGGTCAGGCACCAGCCCTGTGCAGATGGTCTCCCCCATGCAGGGGTATGTGCTCCCCACAGCAGAGGGGGATGAGACTTTAGGGACCCCAGAAGAGTCAAAATTCTCCACTGCAGTTGGAGAATTTTGGAGGTGGCAGTTGGGATGATGAAAGGAGGGTGACGGGCAGGTTGATACTTCCTTGCTGACACTGCAAAGCAGAAAGCCTGGGGAAACAATGATAGCATGGGAATGTAAATCCCAAAGAAAGAGGAAATCCGGCTAAAGAGCATCTGCAAAAGAGGTGGAGGATCTGTGCAGTAAGGAAAACATAAACAATAGCTGTGGAAGCTGGCAGCCACTGGTGCAAAGGATCCAGGAACCCTTCACTCCCCAGAGAGATGGTCCTATAATAGGATAACTGATTGGGAGTACCCCTCCAGGGCCCCCTAGATTTTTACCCAGGCCAGAGGGCAATTGGTTTGTACTGGTATGGAACACCCATGTTCACACCACTGTGACCAGAGGAGCATTTGCTGCATTCCCAGAGTAACAGCAAAGACTCAACAAGTAGTCACTTGGTGTGAGGGTGGGGGCCACATGAGACTGAAGGGCAGGGAAAGCTTCCAACAGGGAGCAGGCAGACCTGCAATTTTGCATGGAGAAAATAAAATAACCCCAAACACATTTTAAGGAAGAAAGAGCCTAATGCAAGCATGTTGGCTTTCAGCCAGAAGAATGGCAGGGCAGATCCTCTGCAGAGTGCTTTCACCCCATAAAATGCAGCAGCTCTATTTGCAGAGTTCCCACATGGTAGATTTTGGGGTCAACAATCTTTCCCAGCCTTCCTGCTAGTCCTGAGGCGGTCTCAGGCCAATGGGATCTCAGGACTTCTGGGGTTCGTCCAGACAGCAGCACCTGATGTGCCATAGCCTAGAGCTGCCACCTCAACCACAGGGCACCCACACAGCTGTTGAGAACAGACTGAATGCCACCCTCCCCAGCAGGCTGCCAAGATCCTCGGCAGCATCGTTGCTGGCAGCAGTATTTATTTTGTTTTCTTATTTGGGCAGGAGATAAGCCAGCTAGGTGTGAAGCCCTGAGGAAAACAAACCACAGACTTCCCCACTTCCCAGCCAAGGCAGACTCAGCGGTTAGAGGATTCTCAGGGCTTTTTGTGGCAGAGACAGCCCCCAGAATCCACACCAGCACGCCAAAATCGTCCCCACCATCTCTCTCAACAGTATTCTGAGGAAGGGCTGCAAGGGGGTCAGAGGAGAGGGTAGCCAACACATTCTCTCTAGACAACTTGAGCTATGAGCAGTCCCCTGCAGGACTGACACAGGTCACCACCACCAGAGATAATGCTCAATCCAGAAGGCATGAGGAAGATAGAAGAAGGCAAGGCAGCCATGCTGGGTGCATGGATGCATGTGCCACTGTCCCCACATCAACCCAAGCCTGCAAGAAGAGGGGAGAGACCCCTTTAGCACCCTCATGAAAGGCTTGGTGCTAACTAGGCACCAAAGAAGTGACACTAGAGAATGACACTGCAGCATGGATAAGGGTACCTGTCCCATATTGCACTCCAGGCACCAAGGGAGCCTGTGCCTTGCACCAGGCATCAGTGTCTGCTCAAGGCAAAGGGAGCTGGAGAGACCAACCACGCATTCTTTCTCGGAGTAGCAGCTGCTTACTCTGCTATTATTTCCTACTGCTTCATATAATTTGTACTCCACAGCAAGCTATTGTCCCTTTCCACTGGCTATTTGTTTCCTTGAATAGCCTCTGGGGAAAGATTTCTGTGCGGGAGTAAAGAAAAAAGAAAAACTCCACACAATAAATCTCAAGCAGTGACCTGATTTAAACTGTGTTCTCTGACCTCATCGGGACCCTGGTTGCAGTTCCTCATCAGGGCAGTTGTGATTAAGCCCTGTTTCTGCTTTGATTTCCTCCCTTCATTAAGCCTATGGAGGAATGACCCCTGCCTTAGAGGGCTGTGGGGTGGATTTTCAGAGGCCAGGGCTCAGGATACGACTGAGAAGAAGCTTCCACCACCTCCTAATGGAGATGCTCAGTCCTCCACCTGCCAGTACAGAAATTCCTGAATAGGACTGGCTTCCCCTTTAGTCAAGAGGTGTTGGTTGGCCTCTCAGCAAAGAGTGCTGCGACCTACAGCCAACTGATCCCTGAGCGCTGAAAGTCAGCCAGCTTCCTAACGGAGGAGGACCGAAAGAACAAAGTGTACTTACCTCAGCCAAACACTGAGGTAAGCAAGAAACTGGGTAAGCAGGTCTGTGGATCTGAAGGGTGTGTACAGGAGAGAATTGTCCAGGAGATGCAGGAGAAGCCAAAGGAAGGATGAGCACAAGGAAAAAGTGCCCAGGAGCACTAAGCTCCTGCCTAAGATGTTACCTAGAGTGGTATGGCTCCTCTAGAGAAAGTACTGGTCTCCACATTCAGATCAAGCAAAAAGAGAAGGAACAAAGGACTGGAGGTTAATCTCCTGCCACCCCTCCTGCCTCAGCTCCCTCACAGTGCATCATCCAGAGCATGTGTGGAAACTGTGGAAGCAGCATCCGTGATCTAAATCAGAGGGCAAGACATTAGAGGCCATCAGCATCAAGTAGGCTCTCCATGAACATCACCCCTCTTCAGCTGTAGGGTGTAATTTCTCTTCCTTAGGATGTGGGGGGAAAGGAGGAGGAAGGACAAAGATAGCTGAAGAACTAACATGTGGGGGAAAACCCACACCTTTCTTCAGGGCTAGGGGCAGCAGTGAGAAAGGGAATCTGCATCAAGCAGTGGAGCAGATCAAGAGCACAAGGAACAAGTACAGCCTCAGACTGCATCTCTCTTCCTCCTCTATCAGAAGGGTGGTGGTGCCACAGTGGCTGGCATCTCCCATCTCCATGGGGGAGCTCAAATGTGCTCTGATGGATGGTTTCCAAGTTATGGATGGTTTCCAAGCTAGGACAGGTACAAGTTATGTCCTTGTACCTGTCCTAGCTGTGCACATGGAAGGGGGGGAAAGGTAGTTCATTTGCAAGGAAGTTGGTTCATAAAGGGTTGTTTTTATCAACCCAAGCAGCCAGATGAGTCATGTCTTCTGGGTCCCCAGCTTGGCTGAGGGACAGGAGAATGAACACAACTGGCAGAGAGTGGAGAAGGGAGGTCAGAGGACTGATGACATGCCATCCAGTTCCATTTCCAGACTTCATTTCTCTAATTCTTTCACTCAGCATGCCAGGAATGCAGGTTGTGGGAAAGGCTTTCAAAAATGCACGTGGAGATAAAACTTCACTTGTGTTGAAAGCTTCCCTAGTGGAAAAGAGAAGATGTATAGAAAGCTCACAGCTTCCCTCTCTCTGGGACTTTTGGGATCATGCAGCTTTACCTGCATCTTCTGGATGAGATATTACTAGCTCCTTGGGAAAAGGATCTTCCAAAGAGCACTCCACAAAGGATCAGCTTCATGAGGTCTGATGGTGCACTTGTGTCTTCCACCAAAAGATGTACATCTACAACAGTTCTATCTTACCATTGAACAAGGAAAGTGGCAGTTCCCTCACATGAGGAAACTGAGGCACAGATACCCAAGTTCACATCCAAAATCAACTCCTCCCGTTTGGATTCTCATCTTAAAGTGTCCATGGCCACAAAATCAAATCAAATCAAATCACTTTGCAAACCTGTGCAAAAAGCTAAAAGGAAGCTGTGCTCCCCTAGCTGATACAACTGGAGTATCAAAGATGCTGATCTCTCATCACACCATCTACTATCAGCAGGAGGTACTGAGGCATTCAGTGCCTCTAGAAAAAATCAGCCCTTGGGTGGGTCCAATTAAGTCTGAAAACCAGAGGCATTCAAAGAACAGAAGCCTTCCTGCAGTGGAAGCCATGGGACTTCCAAGATGCCCCAAGCCCAACTTCACTGACTTCAAGGGGACCATTTCCCACAACAGAGACAGCATGAGACCAGCTGGCTGGAACTAGAATAAGCAAAAACGAAAAGCAGGATTGCACCATTATACAAAAGGTCCCTGGGGACTTCCCTCCACAGAGCAGCCATCCTGGATTCAACCCCACAGCACAGCAAGGGCCAGAAGTGAGAGTGACTGCCGAGTCTCCATTCCGCGCAGGGACAACGAGGCTGTAGGACTCGCTTCCAGTGTGTTTCTCACGGCTTCCAGCGCTGAGCCCAGGCAGGTTGGACAACTCTGAGGACTTGCAGGAATCTTTCAGACAAGCAGAATCCATCTGAGTCACATGCAGGAGGCATAATGCCAAGGTTGGCTCATCCACTGGAGAAAAAAAAAAAAAGAGAATGGAATGCTAAGGGAGAAATAGCAAGTTTTGAAAAGCCACAAGAATTAACAGCTCATAGGCTGGAAAGAAGGGGAGCAAAAAAAAAGTCTGTTCTCCCATGCTCACGTCACTAAAGCCAAGTATCCTTCATCCCCACTGGGAAGCAGCAAGCCACCTTACCACACATCAGCTTTGAGAGCATCTGAAGGGACAACCCATCCTGGATCTAAGGCCATGACTGAGGTCTGCAAAGGAAGGGGTTTCAAGTCAGAACTATCTGTTGCTGCAAAATCAGCTTGAACAAACTCCCTTTGATGGCACTGCAAAATGAAACAGTAAAAACCAAACCAGATGAACATGGGAAAGAAAAGCTGCCCCAAAAAAGGGAGTCCAAATCCCCAAATTACTGACTCAGTGCAGGAAATGGACATCTAAAGAGGGAACTTTAGGCATCTGAAGGAGATCTAAGAAAAGATCAGGCCCACACAAATGACTCTCCATATTCCTCTTCTCCCACTTTCCAGAGGGAAGGGCACCAGAAATACCTGAACCCGGGGACCTTCAGAGTGAGACACAGGGAAAGAGCTGGGCCACAGCACTGCCCTGAGATATTTCATCTCCACAAGATACTCCAGGGAGCAGGGCAGTGACTGCTTTGCACTGACGGGACACCTAGTCTCCCTTTCCAGCACTACACTGGGCACTAAGGGACACCCTGTCCCATATAGACATCCTGTCCCTTCTCTGGACTGCACCCATAAGCCTCTACTCTTGTTTCTGACGTGTGTAGCCAGTAGTACATAAGCCCTCACTTGAGCACAGTGGATGTTTATTTTGCATTCCCAGCAGTCATGCCAAGCTCTTTGTTCTCTCTGGCTCTCTTTCCCTTCCTTCCAGTTTGTGCCTTTTCCTGCTGTCCTTTTTTCCCCTCACCACTGGCAACACACAGGGGCCAGAACCTGGCTGTGTCTCTCTAGCTGCCCCCAAGTTTCTTTGTGCTGCTCCCCTCCCAGACAGCCTCCAGCAGCAAAACAAACACTAGGCTTTAATTGCAGTCAGATTCCTGGACCGAGGATGCTTGCTCCAGAGAGGGGAAAAGAGTATTTGAAACTAAATGCTTTCAGTGCAACTCACCCCAGACTAATCTTATCATATCCCAGGCTGAATAGCTCTAACACGTTGCCAACAAACAGACTCAAACAAATTTCCCAAGCTGGAAGATCTGATAAGCACAATGTGAGGACAGGTGGCTGCCACTGCCAGGCAAGTTCCCATCTGCAGGAAGATAGCTTATCTCTTGTGTCAAGATGGGACACACATCCACCTCTGCTGCACAACAGCAGGGAAAAGCTAGTGGAGACCTGCTTTCTGGTCCTGAACATGCACGTAGCACTGCTTACACCACCATCCCTGAGGAACATCTCTATTATTCACTCGGCCTCATTAGGAAAGGGGTGGGAATCTTTCCTGAACAGCTCTGTCAGAGACACAGCTTCCCTGAGAGCCAGCTCAGGATGAGCTGAAGAGTGCCTCACTGGCTCTGGACACCAGCAGGAGAAGCAGAGCAGTCAGAGGGAAGAAGTCTCACAGCCACTCTTGAGCCATGCCGTTTCACCACAATGCTGTGACACCACAGCTTTTAACCCTATCAAATCCCAGCACACATCCTCCTCCTGAAATTCAGCCAGAGCACCACTGCTGGGAACCAGGCTACTCCAGATGCAAAGCTGCTCTGTTCAGGGAGGATCAGCCTCTGCGGAAAGAGGAATAGCCTCTGCTAGGAGCATCTCACCCCCTCCAAGATGAGGGGGCTTGGGCTGCACATCAGAGACAGCACAAGTCCAATCCAGAACGTGGACGCTACCTTTGAAAAGCCTGTGGAGCTGATGGGAACAGGGGGTTGCTTGAAGACAGCCCCTCCAAGTAGAGACAAGGCAGAGTCTGGTCAAATGCACCTGGTCCTTCTTCTGGCTGGGGGACACATCTGTCAGCAGCACATTAAATGGGGGATACATGAGCTCTGCCCCTGTTCTGCTCCCTGAGTTCCCAAACCTGATGTAGCTTGGGGTGGCAGGGAAAATAGGACACAGGTGTGTATGCATGGGAAGTTCTTGCAGAAGCATGTGCTCCATGGGCTCCTTGTTCTGCCGGCCTCAGGCAGGAGAGCCAGAGGGGCAAATTCAACGTGTTTGTGTGCCCAGGCCTGTCTAATCCCTGCATCCAGGAGCAGGCCCCCACACTGACCTCATTTGCTTGGGCAACATTTTCTCCTAGTATCTCACCCACCCCACATGACAGAAGGTAAAATGCAGCCAATAATGCATAGCATGGAGTATTGGACACTGAGTCACAACCCGCAGTTCAGCCATACCCAGCAGACAGAGCATTTCCCAGTTTCAGTCTGGCACACACACTCCCATCCCACACACTCACTCGCGACCTGTTGCATGACATTCCCCAATCTTTGATGAGGGAAACAGTGGAAAATTAGGGGATGAATATACAGGCTGCAGGTGACTGCACTTCAAAAACCTGCCTTCTGAAGGACCTGGGCTTACAAGGTGTAGCTGTTTCACCCTTGGCCCCGACAGCCAAGGAGCAGAACACAGCTCCCATCAGTGGGGTTAACAGCGTGGCAACAAGGCTCTGTTGGGAAGAGTCCCCAGCCCATGCTGCCCCCCAGCCATCCCTGGGTGCTGTGGCACTGCTCAAAACCAAGGCAGGGGGGTTGCTAACAACTGCACAGCATGAGCCATCATCCTGAGGCCATACTCAGGCCCAGCCCTGCTCCTGTTGCACTTACTAAGACAGATGAAGCCAGAGGTACTAGAAAGGAGCCTATGAAAAGCCAGGTCCACCCTTGGGAAATCTGTGCATGCAGACTCAGCATCTCCCTCCCCCTCCTCTTGGGTCACAGTTTTCTTTTTATCCCTAGCTCCACATCCAGCATGCCCCAGCACTGGGATCGCTCTGCCCTGCTGCTCCTCACCATCACCAGCAGCGGGGCAGAAGCTGGCTGTAGTGCCAAGTGGCAGAGACTGAGCAGCCAGGCTGGAGGGAGGGCGCCGCGGGACTGCCTCCTCCTGCTGTTTCACAGCCCGGATTTACGCCAGCGCTGGAGTTTCCTAGGGAACCTGAGGCAGCTGCAGCCAAAACGGGATTGCTGGCAACGGGGGGGTTTCAAGCCTGGGCCAAAACCCATCTATTCAAGCTCATCATGCCACTCTGGAGCCAGCTGCACAGCCCAGTACACGTGCATTCGGCACTGGGGCACTCTGCAGCGGGAATGCCTCCTCCCTGAGCCGCCTTGGAAAAGAGAGGCTGCACACAACTGCACCCCTGAGCTCCCCGGGTGGCTGCTGCATTAAACATCCCCAGCAAACGCTTCACTAAGGCACACTTCGTTGTCGCCGCAATGCAGGGATGTGTTCATCATCCAGGCTTGGGGATTTGCTGCAGCTGGGCTCCCCGATTTACTTCAGGACGCCTAGCTTCATGTAGCCAATTTCTGCTCAGATCACGCTTGGGTGCCCGTGAAAAATGCCTTTACAACAGGGTTTTTCTCCTTCTCCTTCCTGCTGTTCTTCAGAGCCAAACTGTATCTCAGCAAAATCCAGGCTCTTGAATTACTTTTCTCCCCCCAGTACTTGTGCCCTTCCATCTGCCAGCTGCAACACTGCGAGCAAGGGGTAAAGCAAGAATGGGTGGATCTGTTCACGTTTTCCAGTGCCTCTGCCGACTCCTGAGCACCGAGTGCACAGTCTTGGTCGTGGATCTCTTCCAGTCTGGAGCTGATCTCATCAGTAGTGCTGTGAATTACTCCATCGAGGCTCCCCCTTGCGGGCTCAGGGCCCTCAGTGCTCACTTCAGCTCCATAAATTCAAGCAGCTCTCTCTAACCTGGCAGGTCTTCCTCTCCTTGTTCAGCTTCTAGCTACAAAACCTACCAGCCCCCAAGCCACAGCTACAACGAGGGCTTCCGTCCCATCAGTTTTATTTCATCTTTGCCTGCTGCAGATACAGTTCCTCAGCAGCAAGAGCATTCCCATATTCTCAGAGCACACCCCAAATGCCCCGGACTTTGTTGGAAAGAAGCTATCAGCAAACCCATTTGAGCCTTCCCCAGGGTGTAAGGAGACACTTTCACTCCCCACACTGTACAGAAGGGCACTGCTGCCTGCTCGGTCAAGGAATCAAGTCACCCCTTGAGCTGGGAAGCAAGGCTTGAACACAAGGAAACAAGGAGCTGCACAGCTCACCTCTAACTCTGGTATTTGCTTCTCTCACTTGTCTCACTGAGCCAGTTGCTCTAATGACAGAACCAATGCAGAAAGGAAAATTGGTATACAGAGGTCAAGGCAATTCCCCAAAGGAAGAAAATGAAATTATACCCCCATGCTAACAACCAGGGAAACTGAGGCAGCAAGCATAGCTGAGTATTTCTGAGTCTTGCTTCAAGACATGCTTAATTGCAGAGATCTAGCCAGCAGGTTTTCTGATCCCTTATCCAACATCCTGTTTCCTCATTCTGCTCCTGTAGCTGAAGAAGGATGCCTTTGATCACCGGGGACAGGTCTTCCTACAGCTGAAAGGGAAACTGCTGAAAGAAATGGAAGGGAGCAATCCTGGTGGATGATTGCATACAACAAGAAAGTGCTGCATATGAAAGGGAAGGAGACATTTCCTATTAGATTAAAGGAGCTCAAACCTGCTCTCCCTCTAGAGAAGTATGCAACTCTATACTTGCCTCTCTAATTGCAACCCTCTGCTGGGAAAGGTGCTTAAAAGTATTGCAAAAGGAAGGAGATTAGCCAAGGTCAGGGAATGGCAGGGCTGCAAATCCAGAGGATTGCATAAAGAGGTGCATGATCCAAGGTGATGTCAGGAGAGGTGCTGCGAGCTTGTTGCAAGAGAAAGCAGCAGAGTGAAAACTGAGCCAACCCCCCAGGAACTGGCTGCAGGAGTCAGCCAGAGCAGGAAAACAAAACAAAAACTTAAAAAAATATATAAGAAAGGAAAAAAAAATAAAAGGAACAAAAGACCACAGTACCAAGCTTCAGGAAAGTGAAAGGCCTCTGGCAGAACACCTTGCCAAAGAAAGAGGAATCTGATGGGGAAAGGGAAGCTCACGTCCTGGGCCAGAGCTGACGACCCAGGAGGAAGTGCAGACAAGCACATCTGAAAAATACTGCAGGGTTCACATAAACACAAACGGCAGAGAAACCAAACAAACATTGGGACAAAGAGTGGGTGACAGGGCGGCTCTGGCCGGCAGAAGACGGTCTGGCGGGCGGAAAACCCCTCTCCCAGGCGGACCGGCTACTCCTGTGAGGCCTTTCCTTCGCGATGGACAGGCACTTGGCTTGTTTGGGATTCACCTCGGGTGCACAAGCAGCAGGAGCGTTCGCTGAGCCCGGGCTGCTCAGGCAGGCACTGCCCTGCCTGCTGGTGCCCTCTGCGGGCGGCTGCTGCGGGGCCTGACAAGCACGGACCGCACCCCTGTGCCCAGCACAGGGCCACACTGACCCCAGGAGCTGTGCTCATCCAGGCCTCTGGCTTGCACGCCATCACTTTCCTCCGCAACTGGCTACAAGCTAATTATAGCTCCAGTACTTTCCCTCTGGAGCAGTGTTAATTACAACTTGGAGCGCCCCACTCCGGCCAAACCTAGCTTAAAATTCCAGCTGTCGGTAAAAATAAATACGGGGGAGAAAGGTTGTTCCTCACACATCATCTAGACGCTCTTACAGGGAGGAAAGATTCAGATTCCGATCTCTTTTTCCATTGGCTGCACTTCGGGTCCTCGTTATATGGAAAGCAGATGTACCGAAGGGGAAAAAGACGCCTAAATCTGTGAGAAATAAAAGCAAGGTCGCCGCTGACAGGACTGTTATGCACGAGTTTACTCGCCATTGTTTGCAATCAGCCGAAAAGAGGTGCAGCCTTCCGTTCAGCCTGGACTTGCTAACCACTGGGTGTTGCCAAAGAAAGGAAAACAGGCAAGCTTGAGACTGAGACAGACCGAAACCTGAGCACAAGGGGGCTGTGTAAAACACCGCCTGCAAAACCTCTCATTCAGTCAGAGGCACCGCTGCGGGGGATGGAGTGATGCGTGCCTTCTATGCAGATCGTACATGACCTGGAGGGCTCCTAGAGATGACTTCAGGATTCTCAGAAAAATCAAAGGAATAGTGACAGGCAGGGCTGACTCATAAGATTAAAATAACCTGTGTAAAACGTGCCTGAACACAGCAAAGGGAAGGATGTTGCAAATTTTCTATGAAAGGCACTTTAAAAAGGCTTTGTAATGCAAGGCAGTAACAGTTAAAAAAAGAACTACATTCAGGCGCCAAAACGTGCTTTTTAATGACCAAAAAGCCCTTACCAAAACAATGGCTATCCATCAGGAAAAGCCATTAGGTGTGACAGCAGGGCAGTTCCCTCGTCAGCCGTGGGATTAGCACTGTAAATGAGTAACCCAGCTCGGGAGCGCTGGGCTCAGACGCCTGTCTCCACATCAGAGCGGAACGCCGGACGGGCTGCATTGTATTCTTATCGCCGAGGCTCTGGCCAGCCCCGACCCCCGCCGCTGACACCCTCACTGGGCGCCCCTCACACAGGAGCTTCCCAAAGCTCCCCGAGGTCGCTCGGGACCTGAAAAACATGAAAGCAAACTGCAGCAGCAGCGAGTCGGGGAGAAGCCGAGCTGCTGTTGACAGGACCCCTGCAGCAGAGAGAAAACAGGCGGTGTTCGCTGTCACAGTTGCGCTGGCCGACATCACCAGAGCCACACGGAAAGCGGGGACAAACGCAATTTGTCTTCCTGGAACGTTCCAGCGATTTCTAGAGCATCACCAGCTAACCCCCCCCCCCC
>VZSE01006234.1:515604-538844 GCA_013398275.1 Promerops cafer
CTCCCCAGCTAACCCCCCCCCCCCACCTCGCCCGCCCCACAAGCTGCTCGGCCAGGCACAAGGGCCAGGCTAGGCGCTGCCAGCTGCTATTTAAAGTACAGTGCAGGGGGCTGCACTTGCTGCTATATATTTATATTATTTATATTTATACTGGCCGACACTCGATGCGGGCTCGACTCCTCGGCCCAGGCGGGCGCGCCCCGCGCAGGCGCTGCACCTCGCGGGCCCGTGTCCTTTTAAAGGACACGCCGCTCGCCGCCCGCCGGAAGTGCCCGTTCTCCGTACCGGAAGTGGCTTCACCTGCCAGTAACACCGGTTCTTCCGGGAGGGGCCGGCTCGCCCGGTTTCCGCGCGGCCGCTGCTTTCCGGCGCTCTGCCCCGCCCCGCGCTCGCTTGCCCTCTGTGTCCTTCCGCTTCCTTCCGCATCCCGCGCCTTTCCTTGCCCCTGCGCGGTGAGCTCATGGTGGAGCGGGAGTGCGGGCCAGCAGGGGGCGCGCTGGCAGCGGAGCGGCGCTCTGCACGGCCGACTTCCGGGTCTCTGTGTCCAGAGGGATCGGGACGCTTCATGGCGCGGCCGCGCCGGGCCCAGCGGGAGGGCGGCGGCGGAGCGGCGCTGCCCCGGTGAGGAGCCGCGGGCCGCCGACATGGAGCCCGAGACGCTGGAGGCGCGCATCAGTGAGTGCGGCTGCGACCACCGCTCCCTTCCCAATGGGGCGGGGAGGGTGCGGGCGTGGGGGGGCGCAGGGGTGTGAGGGAGAGGGGCTGGGGGTCGCACGTGGTGGCCGTGGCTGCGGGCGAGACCCCAGGGCCGAGCCGGCGGCAGCGGTACGGTGGGTCAGCAGGGAGGAGGCGGCGGCCAGAGTTTGTGCACAGGGCTGCCATGGGAAGGGGCGAGTGGACACGAGTGTGTTTGTCCTCCCACGCCATCCCCTGCTGCTGCACCCGCTGGAGTTGGTAGGGAGGGAGCGGGATCAATGATGTCCCTCCACAGGGTGGGAGCCTGTTGGGTTTTTTCTCTCACCGTCCCCTCCTCCTGCCCGCAGACAAAGCCACAAACCCCCTGAACAAGGACCTGGACTGGGATGGTATCAATGCGTTCTGTGAGCAGCTCAATAAGGAGCTAGAGGGGTAAGTGCTTTGTCCTTTCCACAGGCTTCTCCAGGTCACAGGCCTGGTTATGATTTCCCACCCAGCAAAATCCAGTGGGATTGTCCCAAGAGCCGATAGGCATGAAAGCCCTCAAGGTGGGGGTAGGTGGGGGGTCCTGGTCCACTAATGGAAGCTTCCTTCTGGATTTTGAGGTGTCTTAGTGCTTTATCAGCATCTTCAACTTGCAGCATGCTTTTCAACTCTGGGTTCTCAGACAGAAATGCAGGTACCAGGCGTTTTGTCAATAACCGGCGAGCTTTTCTTTTCCCCTCACTCCTTCCAGTCCTCCACTTGCCACCCGGCTTCTTGCCCACAAGATCCAGTCTCCACAGGAATGGGAAGCTATCCAGGCCCTCACGGTAAGGGCATCTGCAGGCTGGTAGAACTAGATGGAGGGGCAGGGTGTGCAGATGCTCCAGCTTGACTGGAGAAGCACGGGAAGCTTTGAATTCCCTCTGAGAAAGCCCTGGAGCACCTGGGCCCTTGGGTGGGAGAGGGACTGAAGGTGGTTCCACAAGTCAGGAGAGGTTACTTGGAAAGGTTTTGTTCCTAGAAGGATCACAGCTTGTTGAAGCTGAATAGGAAGCTTTTTGGCTTTTGTTGTGGTGGCCTTGGCAGTGCTGCGTTAATGGTTGGACTATATGATCTTGATGGTATTTTCCAACCTAAAGGATTCAATGATTCTTAATCATGTTGTGGATCCACACTTTGAAACCCTGGTGTTTGTGATCTCTCTAATAACCCTTTGGATGGGCTGTTGAGCCATCTCTGCAAAAACTGGCCCCAAAGACAAGAATCTTGCTTCCCTGTGGGAGGGTGCTTGACCACCTGGGAGGGAACAGGGGATGTCCCTTTGTGCTGCTGTGACAGTAGCCACAGGCTCTGTACCTGGTGAGGGGGAAGCAGGAAGGAGCTGGCTCCTGATCCTGCTGCTGACCCCATGCTGGGACTCACTTGGCCCCTCTCCCCAGGTGCTGGAGTCCTGCATGAAGAGCTGTGGCAAACGCTTCCACGATGAGGTGGGCAAGTTCCGCTTCCTCAATGAGCTCATCAAGGTGGTGTCCCCTAAGGTGGGTCTCACAGCATCGTGCTGGAAGGGCCTGGTGCCTGGTGGCAGGAGGGCTTTGGGAAAAAGTGGTGGCTGAGAAAAAAGGTCAGACACCCACTGGGATGTGGGCAAAATACGACAGTGTTAGTAGGAGATCTAGTCCTTGTTTCCTGGTGAGTTTTCTGGTGGGAAGTGAGTTTCCACCCCTCTGTTCCAGGCTGATTCTTGTTGTAGGAAGCTGAGGGCCAACTGGACATGGTGCAGCCAGCACTTGTGAGACTACTGAGCTCATGTGCGTGCCTGGAGTCATCTTTCATGCATCCCTGTTGGGCTCTGTCTGTACTGCATGTGCTCAGGAACCTTCTCCAGCTTTCACAGGACCATGTCTCTCTGGGGTGTCCCAACCTGATTGAGACACTCCTGGAGGGCAAGCCCAGGCCTGGTCAGTGGTGTTCTGGCGAGTCCATCTGAAGGACCAAGTCATTACCTGCTGCTCTGCTGATGCTGCTGTTCCTGCAGCAGAGCAAGCTGTGCGGGCTCCCCTATTCAGTCAAGGCAGTGAACACCAGCACATGTAGAGTTAAGGGAACACAGGCTAAATATGACTAAGGAAAACCTTTGTCTGCCAGTCACAGCTTGTGATCTGTGATGATGAATAGCCCTGGACAGTAACAGCAGCATCCTAAAGTCCTCTTGCTTGGCACTCTAGAGTACTTCCTCTGCCTTAAGCCACTTGTCTCTGGTGGCACATGCACTGTTTCTACCACCAGTGCTCCCATCTGACCCAAGTGAGAAGGCTGAAAGATGATTTCATGGCACCTGCTGGGTGCTGGTCATCTGGGGCTTGCCTTGCTCAGGGCCCTGCCTCAGAGACCGTTACCCACATCCCTCTCCCAGCCCTGCTGTCCCCTCATTGCTAAAGGGCTGCCTTGCTGAGCAGCTTCTTTTCACAGGACCCTTCCCTTCACAAGGTGACAGGAGACCTGCCTGAGCCTTCCCACCTGTCCCTGTGTGTCGCTGAGGAGCTGCTGCAGCAGCATTTCTCACACCTCTTGTTCTTCCTGTGATGGAAACCAGGCACAGCATAGGATGTGTTGCAAGGCCCTCATAAGCTTTCCTGCTTGCTTCCTCTTTCCTCCTTGTGCCATTGGGAACAGTCTCACTTCTCCTGGGAGGGCAAGGAGAGGAACAGGGCAGACTTGCAACGGCTCAGATCAGCTTCAGGCCACCTCTTTTCTCTTCCTCTAGTATCTTGGCAGCCGGACATCAGAAAAAGTGAAGTCAAAGATCCTGGAGCTGATGTACAGCTGGACATTAGGGCTGCCTCATGAGGTGAAGATATCAGAAGCCTACCAGATGCTGAAGAAACAAGGTGAGAGGCAGTGGTCTGGAAGGGGCAGGTGGACAGATGGTTTTGCCCTCCTTTGTTTTTTGTCTGGGCAAAATCTGAAACAAGCTCTCCCTTCCCTCTGCCCAGACCCAGGGCATCCATCAGTCTGACTCAGCACCAGAGCCAGGAGAAGGAGCAGGTGCCTTGGGACTCCTGGCTGAGCAGAGGGAGCTGCTGGTGATGAGTTGCTGGGTTGGAGGGCACATCTGCTTGCTCACATGGGAGATGGGGCACTTGAAAGGTCTGGGGCTGAAGGGCTGCAGGTTCTTTGGCAGTATATGTCGGAATTTTCCAAGAGGGGATATTTACGGGGAATGGAAACATAATCCAGGATCTTGTGTAACAGGAGCTAACCCACATACCCTCAGTCCCGCTGGATTTGGTGGGCCATTAAGGAAAAAAGACCTGGGTAGCAGTGCCATCCCTGCGTGGGTGAGTCCTCCTGATCTCTCCTTTGGTTTCTACTGCAGGGATTGTGAAGTGTGACCCAAAACTTCCTGAAGACACTCCTTTTCCACCGCCTCCTCCTCGACCCAAGAACATCATCTTTGATGATGAAGAAAAATCCAAGGTAAGGGCTCTGTGCGAGGAGAGGGACAGTAGGCATCATCTTCCTGCTCCACTACCTTATGTCCCTCTAATGTGGGAGAGTCAAGGTCCCTGCTCCACATGCTGTCCTTCAGAAAATACATCACAGGAATGTTCAGGGTCTGTTCCAAAATAATGACAAAGGAAACATCAAGAGGAGTGAGGCGTGTAGGTCTGTTTGACCTTTGGAGCACTTAGCTGCAGGATGGTGCAAAGGGTGAGGCACTGACATTGGCCCAAGCAGGTTCAGGGAGGTTTGCTGCTGTGAGCTCTCTAGATTTCGGAGTTATCTGCTCATGAGGTTTAAATCCCAGCCCTAGATGCTGCTGCTGTTATCTCTTCCCCACCCCCAGCACTGCAATCTGCTTATTGCCCAACCACTTACAGCCACTTGGACCCATTCTGTGTTGTCTTTCCATCAGAATTGTGTCACCACTCAGGCAAACCTCTGCATTATCAGTGCTGATACATTTAGGCAAGTATTGGGCTCCTCTGGGTCTAGTTCTGCAGTAGGAGTGTGATGCCAGTTTGCTGCAAGGGATATAGTTTGCCTCCATGGGTCAGAGTCTGCAAATGAAGATTTGTAGGTGGGCAGTGGGACTGGTCACTGACTATGGAGAAGGAGAGAAAGTGGGAGCTCTCTCTCTTCACCAGCAAAGAGGTGTGTGAAGATGTCCGAGTAGCAGTCCATTACAATGCCATGGCAATTCTTGCATAAACCAGGCTTTCTTCCTGTCTCAGTGCTGCTGCACTCCAGACTCTCCATGGTGGGTAATGGGCAGGCCAGAGCAGGTTCTGAATGCAGGGAATCTTCATAACCAGAAGCTTGCATAACCAGAACTACAACAGGAAAAGGAAGGCCAGTTGTACTTCTCTCCTTGGTCTCTGATAGCCCACAAGCTCCTGTGGCTGGGCTTTCTAAACGGTTGGAATTGTCCACTGCCTCTGCCAGATACAGGCTTGGGATGGGGGGAACTATTGGCTCTAGTGTTGCAAGAGTGACTTTGGCTGCCATCCCTCAGCTTGGGCTCAGAAGTACCTTCTCTTTTGCAGACGCTGGCTCGCCTCCTGAAAAGTTCCCATCCTGAGGATCTCCGGGCTGCCAACAAGCTCATCAAGGAGATGGTTCAGGAGGTGTGTGGAAGGAGGCACTTGGGGGGTCATGGTCTGGGTGGTGATGGTTGGCACCAAAGGAGGCCTGGCTTTGAGACCTGATGCAGACATGGAGCTTCTGCCCAAAATTTGGCTTAAGCAGCTGTGAAAGAGTCCTTGTGTGAGTTCTACCATTCCCTGGCTACTTGGAGGAATGGCTCTGGGTGCATTTTGTGGCCCAAGCCCTGCTGCAGCCCTACATCTACAGCAGTTCCATCTCTGTCTGGCATGTTCCTGCGCAGAGATAACCTGGAGTTTTCTGCTGGAGTGGGAGCTGTGCTGAGGGCAGTGTTGCTGGGCTGTATCCAGGGTCGTTGGCTGGCCCGGGCTGGTTCCTCTCCAAGTTAGGACATCCTTCCCCATGTGCTTCCCCTCCAGGACCAAAAGCGCATGGAGAAGATCTCCAAGAGGGTAAATGCCATTGAGGAGGTGAACAACAACGTGAAGCTGCTGACAGAGATGGTGACAAACTACAGCAAGGGGGAGACAACAGAAAGCAATGAGGATCTAATGAAGGTGAGGAAAGGCAATCCCAGAATCCTCCTTGGGCTTAGCAGAAATGGGTGACCCTTATCCCTTCATCCTCCTGCCCATTTTGCACACCCAGCTGAGCATCCTGCTGCTCAGGCTGCTCACCTCATCACTGTTTCTCCACTCCCCCAGGAGCTGTATCAGCGCTGTGAGCGCATGAGGCCCATGCTTTTCCGGCTCGCTAGTGACACAGAAGACAATGATGAAGCTCTAGGTAAACGTATCTGACCTTTCTCATTCCTGCTGAGACTGCCCTGGAGGTGTCAGTGTACCCTGGTGCAGCCTGCAGCAGCAGTGGTGAAAACGCTCTCTGCAGCGGTTTTGTTTGCAGCAACTTGGGCCTTGCTTTGAGGAAACAGACAGACTTGAGGTATAAAAGTTACTGTCTTCACTATTTTCATGCTTACTTTCAGCGGAGATTCTGCAAGCCAATGACAATCTGACCCAGGTGATCAATCTCTACAAGCAGCTTGTACGGGGAGAGGAGATCAATGGGGAGCTGGTGGCCAGTCCCCTTCGAGGTGAGCAGACTTGAAGAATGGGGACAGGAAGGTCAAGCAGAGGGACCCTGTTGCTGGTTCCCTGCAGAGTAAGAGAAGACTGAGAGAAGTGGAAAGGGGAAACCTGCAGGAGCTTAGAGTGGGGCTAGTGAGATAAGGAAATGGCTTGTGGATGTGACTGGTGCATAAAGAAAGGGAACTGGAAGGGAAAGCAGGGGTGTGTCAGGAAGGATGGGAGCTAGCCTCACCACACTGCATAAGGACTGGATAATGTTTTCAGATTCTTTTCTTTTTGCAGGCAGCACCTCAGCACTTCTAGATCTGTCTGGCCTGGAACTTCCAGCAACATGCCCTTCCTACCCAGCCTTGCCCACCCTTTCGGGTGGCTCAGCAGTCCCCGTGCCTGACCAAGCTGGCTCTGTCTCCTTGCTGGATGATGAACTCATGTCTTTAGGTGAGAAATCCAGAGCAAAAGCTCTTTATTCTCTGACTCTGAACAGTTCTTCTGTGGCAGGAACATGAATGAGAGCGAGCTCTGGTAGAAGTGAATCATGAAAGACAAAGAGGTGTCCTTCATTTAGTCTGAGGGAGAGGAGGGAAAGACCTTGCTATGATTCTGAACTTCAGTCCCATGGTGTTTTCCTGGCTAGTCAAGGAGAGCCTGGAGGGATGTGCCCACTGATTTGCTCTGGGTAAACTGATCTGCTAGGCAAATCAAGAGTGATGCAATGGCCATCCCCAGATGGGATCACAAGGGTGGGTCACCCGCAGCTCCTCATTTTCTGCTTGCTGTTGAAGTCCTGAGCTGACAACAGATGCATGGGACTTCCAGAACTGTTCACATGAAATCATGTTGAGGTGCCAGTCCTAGAAGGCTCTAGAGTCCTGCTTTGCACAACAAAGTGTCTGTTTCCTAAGACAAGTGCTTTTGAGTACAACAGCATCCAGTAGACAACATGGTAAGTCAGATTTGTCAGCTCATTAGTATTCATTTTCCTGCCAATTGCAATGAGAACTAAACTATAAATGAAGCTATCTGGACGGAAAAAAGCCACTATCACCCTTCCTGGCTCTCTCCCATGCAGGGATGGGGGCCAGAGATGGAGACCACATTGGTGGTTCTGCCCTGCTGCTTGTGTGTCTTACTCAGGCCACATTTAATGCTCTTACTGATTTGGTAGGTAACCTTCATGTCTGCTTTTACTCCTGGCAGGCCTGAATGACCCAGCACCACATCCTGTCCAGGCCAGTGACAGCAGTGGCTGGAACAGCTTCCAGGTAATGCTCTGGGAGTTAGGGCAGAGGGTGGGGAGGGTGTTAAAAGCAACAAACGTAGGTAGGGAAACATGCCACATATGATGGCTGGTGCTGATACGCAGCCCTGCTTTGGGGCTCTCCTGTGTGCTCTTTTCACAGTCATCAGACAGCAATGAGCTCAGTATCACCCCTATCATGGCAACACCACCAGTCAAAGCAGATGCTGGTGCATCCTCCCCCAAACCGTCTCCTAGCAGCAGTGGCCTGGATGACCTGGACCTCCTGGGCAAGACACTGCTGCAGCAGTCTTTGCCTCCAGAATCTCAACAAGTGAGATGGTAAGCACTTGGTAGTGCATCTTTCCTGTTGTTTCCATTTTTGGGGTGCTGGACAGCATTTCAGTGCCCTGTTCCACTCCTTGCTCTCTTTCCCCAATGCAGGGAGAAGCAGCAACCACCCCCGCGGCTCACCCTGAGGGATCTGCAGAACAGGAGCAGCTCTGGCACCACAGCCCACAATCCCAGTGCTCCACCTGTGCTCCAGAGTATTTCCCCTAACCCCGCGCTGCCTCTGACCTCAGAGCTGCCAGCCCCTGCTACACTTGCAAAAGCTGCCACCACACCAGCAGGAAGTACTGCAGTCCCACCACGGCCTCCTGCCACTGCGCTGCCCCAGGAGATCTCGCTGGCCAACATCACTGTGCCTCTGGAGTCAATCAAACCCAGTGAGCTGGGGAAAAAGAGGAGGGCAGGCATGGGGGGATTCAGTCCTGCACACATGGAAGGGAAGAATGTGAAGAAACTTCTTGCTTGTTGGATTTTGTGGAGGTTGAAGAGGAATGGTGTCTCTGTCACTTGTATGGAGTTAGGGTGATGGGGAAAGGTGCTGTCAGGCCAATTCCCTCCTGGCTGACTGCTGCCTGTCCCTGCCTTTCCCACAGGCAGCATCCTCCCTGTGACAGTGTATGATCAGCATGGCTTCCGTGTCCTCTTCCACTTTGCTAAGGATGCCCTGCCCGAGAGGCCTGATGTGCTTGTGGTGGTGATTTCTATGCTTAGCACAGCCCCGCAGCCCATCCGCAATATTGTCTTTCAGTCTGCCGTCCCCAAGGTAAGACAGCTGCTGGGGCTGAGGTCCCAAACTGGGCCAAAGCATGATTCTACTTCTGCAGGAAGAACAGCATGGGTGGAGAGAGAGCTCTGTGGGCACGGGAGCAAATTCTGTTACCTTCAGATTAGCACCTTCAGATTTTCTCTTTGACTAGACAGTGGAAGCTTCCCAAGTACAGGAGCAGGGCTTCTGGCTGCCAAGTCACTCTCAGGAATGTGATCACTCTGTTCTCTCTCTCTCTCCCTAGATAATGAAGGTGAAGCTACAGCCTCCCTCAGGCACAGAGCTGCCAGCGTTCAATCCCATCGTCCACCCCAGTGCCATCACCCAAGTCCTGCTGCTCGCTAACCCACAGAAGGTAGGTGAACAAACAGAGGCTGGTCTTGGAGCTTAGGCAAAGCCTCACTACCCTGTCCCTGTTCCCTCTACTCAGCAGCATCTGAGATGTGAACGGTTTGTGCCTCATGCCTTTCTTCCCCTTCTTCTGACTGCTTATCCTTTTTTCTCCCATCTCCAGGAGAAAGTGAGGTTACGGTACAAACTGACCTTCACCATGGGAGAGCAAACCTACAATGAAATTGGGGATGTGGACCAGTTTCCCCCACCAGAATCCTGGGGAAACCTCTAGGGCCACATGTTGCAGGCACTACACTGCAGATTCCTTAGGAAGCCAGCCCTGTGGGGCTGGAGCAGCCAGAGGAAATGGGAGGGTGGGTGGGGGCTGGTGCTCACGCTCGATTCTCCAGATGGCCGGGCAAGGGCCAGAGGGAGCGTGCCTCAAGGAGGAGAGCAGAGATGCCAGGAGATGCTACTCTCACAAGACTAGAAGTGGAGTGGAAAGCTTCATGTGTGTGAACAGTTGCCTTCCCTGCTCTTCTGAAGATGACACTCCCTCCCCAGTCTGTCCAGCTTCTCTTTTAACCCTGCTTTCCTGCTTTAGGTGCATAGGGGAACAAGGGCGGGGAGCTCTAACAATCTCAGCCCAGGGCAAGGCCTAGCAAAGGAAGATCCTTTTCCTTGTCTGCCCCCTCCACACTTCTCAGCCCTTCAGCTACTTCGTGCTCTATGGTGCTCTCTCTTGTCCCCCTTGCCCCCTCCTTGGAGCTAGGCCCCAGTGATTCCATCTGGTGGGATCACACTGGAGCTGATGAGGAACAAGGCTGGGCAGAGCCTAGGTATCTCTCCAGCACCAGAGAGCAGACAGCTGTCTTTGCTTTGGGGGAGGGTCAGGGGGAGTGATCATCACATATCTGTGTCCTAGCTGCTTACAGAGCCGTGTGTGAGAGGTGGGCCCCAGGGTGGGGCCTCAGGGGCTGGGAAGGGCTTGCTCTGTGCCTTCCCAGCCCCTTCAGCTGGCATTGTGAACCCCTACAGCAGGGAAGCCTACACCATTCCCACAGGCTTTATCTATCACAGCAAGCTTTGGGAACGGTGGCCAGAGAGTGGCACGCTGTGGGGGTTGAGTCTCCCTGCAGCTTCCTGCCAGATGGGGAGAGGAAGCAGCAGTTAGACTTCCTTTCCCCGGCTGGGCTGGAGAGCTCGGTGGGGCAGGGGGTTTCCTCAGCTCTTCAGTGTCCTCTCGCAGAGAGGTGAGTGATGGGCTGAGAGTCAGGGGGAGATGGGAGCCCAGCTCACCACCACACAGCTCTGCCCTGGGGCGCGGGGGGGTTCAGCTGTGCCTTGTGCACCTTTGCTGCAGCTGAGGGCGGGCCTGGCTCCCTGTCGCGGGGAGGGGGCTCGCCCCAGCCGCCTGATCACTGTGACACAAGAGCTGGGATCTGCAGGCACGGAGGAGACCGAGGGTAGCACATCCCAAGCAATCCCCAATCCCATGGGTCTTAGGACCATGGGAGCTGCTTCCCATCCCTAAGCTGATTTGGAGAGGGCCTGATCATAAAAAGCAGAGGCAAGCTGTGCTCTGCATTAGCTTGCCAGAGGTAGAAGGAAGCATGTGTGAGATGGAGACGAGCAGGGTGCCTCACACTCCTGGCTCGGGGCAGTGAAGGCGACGTGTCTCAGAACTGGACACAGCAGGCAGTAAAGGAGAGGGGGAAGCAAGGTCTTGATGCTGGGATTCTGCTGTCTTACTTCCCTTTCCCATCTCTTCAGGGTTTTGTATGGGTTTTTTCTTTGCAGATCTTGTTTGGTTCTTGAATAGACTTGTATATATTTTCAGTGCAAAATTCTGTAAATGGAAGAAAACAAACATTTAAAATGAGACGCCCGGCGCGAAGAATCTGCTGTATTTATGGGAAATAAAGAGTTCTTTCCTGATCTTTCTCCTCTGTCTTTTGACCCAAGGAATGCATTTTTCCCCTTCCTTTCCTGGACCCATGCAGAGCTTCTCTGCACCCTGCCCAGCTCAGATCCTACCCCAGTCCTGTAGTTCATCCCTCCGTCCCATGAGCAGGGAGCAGGGATGGTGGAATTCCCCTGGCAATTCTCAATTCCTTTTTTGAGAGCCTGGAAGGCTGTGATCTGGGTGCTGCCCACTTCCCTCGTGCCCCATGGAGAGGCAGTGGGCAGGAATCTCTGCCTGACAGCCCACAGGAAGCAGGGCTTGAGCTCGCTCCCACGCCCCACATGACTGCAGCGTCACCACTGCTGGTAGCAGCACTTAGAAGCAGCTCCAGGAGGCAGTTTTATTTCAGAGCTACAAAGGGGGATCTCCTCTGGCAAGCAGCAGCCCAGAGCTGGGAGCAGCTCTGATACTGCATATAAGGAATGGCCTAGCCACCACTTCATGCAGCCAGTGACAATCTGGGGGGCTTTGCTGCATCTTTGCAACAGGTGCTTGAAGCAACTGCCTGTTAGGAGCACCCCAGGGCTTGATGGTGGGGGATCAGATGTGCTCTGCCACAGGTTCAGAACAGCCTGGTGTTTTGGGCAGGGAGAGGGTGGTGCCCTGTCACCCCATAACCACTTGAAAACAACTGCCAGCACTGCTTTGCTATACAGTAACTTGAGACTTGACCCTTGCCACAAAGCACAGCCTAGCAGCCCTCGAATTTTTGCTCCTCCGGCTTCAGGGCACAGATGGAGTGGTCCTTCCGCCTCGTTTTCCTCTTCTGTTTGCTTTTTCTGCCCATGAGCTGACCGCTTCTCATTTTGGCTTGGTTTGCTGCTTCCTTTGTCAGCCACGTAACCCAGCCAACAGCAACCTCTGCTCTCTCTTAGTGCGGGTGGAAAGTCCTATCTGCAGGTAGCCAGAAATAAGGTGAGATTTACATCTCATAGAGTCGAGACCAAAAGTCGTGGTGGTGTGAAGTGGATGTTTTTCGACAAAAAGAGGAAAAAAACCAAACTAGATGAGCTCTGGTGCAGCTCTGCAGAGAGCAGGCAACAGCCGAGACTGAGAACCGGGAGTTTGCGGTCCCCGTGCAACTGCGGGTGCTGCTGGCCCTGCTCCGAGGAGCGCTGCTGGCGGGGGGAGGGACCTCCCCAACGCACACGGCAACAGCCGTTGGCCGCAGCTTCGTGCTGGTTCCGGAGAGCCACGGCAGGGAGGGAAAGCAGGATGAGCGGTGCAGGGGTGGCTTTGCTGCTTTTGTCACGACAAGGGGGTATGTCGCAGGGGAAGAGGGTGCAGCTGCACCCGTGAGCATGGAGAGGTGCCTCAGGAGTGTTGGCAGAGTTGGGTGACCGGGTAGGGCAGGGTGTACATCAGGCGCCCTGTATGAACGGCGCAGCCAGCTGGCACCGGCACGGGCTGCCCCGCGGCACAGCTGGTGGTGGGCACGGGAAGGAAGGGGAACCAGCCCAGCTGAGGCAGAGAGCGAGAAAGAGCGCGGGCCCTTCACTCGGGCTCGGCAGCGGCATGTGCTTGTCCTGCCTTGTTATGTGTATGCTGTAATAAAATTTCCCCTTTAAGGCTGGGCTGAAGTTATTTTTACTTGTGGGGTGGTGACAGGAACACAGAAGGGAGCAGGAGCTCTGAGCTGTTCTTACCTGATCTGCGGTGGAGGGGCGGACGGAGGAGGAAGGAAGCTCAGAAAAGGAGAGGGAGCGAGAGAAGGGAGTTCAAGGGAGGGGAGAGGGAAAAGAAAGCAGGCAGGGCATCCCTAGGGAGGGACTAGGGAGGGGACCAGCTGGGGAAACTGAAAAAGAGGGAACGAGGCAAGAAGGTAGAGGAGTAAGGAGGGAGAGGTCCTCCGGGAAAAGCAAAGTGGCTCCGGGGAGAAGAGGGGCTGCAGGCATCCGATGCCAAGCATTACCGAGGGGAGCTGAGCCGGTACAGCCAAGCAGAGCAGCTTTTGTGGTCTTCTCCCGACTCTGAAGATGATGAAAAGACAGTTTAATCGAATGCGCCAGCAGCTGTCCCATCCCAACACCACCATTAGGTAAGGACTTCTCCACTACCTGCACTGGAGGGAGCGGGATGTGGGTCCTGGAGGGCTTGTGCTGGGGCTGGACTGACCTCCCACTGCTGGTGGCCTGAGAAAAGGGGAAAGTGGGGGGGAAACTTTAGGGTTTAGAGCATCTTCAGCATAAGCTGAGGGGCTTTGGGAAGGCTGCATTGGTGCTGCTCAGCAGTAAATGATCCTCAAGCCCAGCTACCTCTCCCAGGGCCCACGGGTACTGCATTCACCAGGAAACAGGGTTTTCCCAAGCTTGGCTTCGCCAGGATGTGGGGCAGTGGGGCACTGGGGAGGAACCCTCCAGCCACATGCCCCTGGCTATGCAATGACCAGGACGGTGATCAGGCTGGGACCTGCCCTCCCTGCTGAGTCTGGGGTGCCCACAGCAACCAATTGCCCTGCATAGCTCTAGCCATGCAGAGAGCAGCATGTGACCAGCCCAGAATGCCCTTTGAGGACAGGACCAGGGGTCCTCGGATGGACCCATGGAGGACTTACAGCTTCACACAAAACCCTCTGTCCCTGTCCTACCTCTGCCATTTCCTTCTTTTTCTCTTTGGCTTTCCAAAGCTCTCCCCTTGCAAAACCCAGAACTGAAATTACAGGGCTGGGCCCTCCCTGCCCAGCCCCCTCACTCCCTTTCCTACCGCCATCTCTGCAGGTTCCCAGCACTGGGTGGCTAAGTGGGACCGAGCGTGTCCCCTGAATCACCGAGGTCCTTCAGCCAGCCCAGCAAATCAACCACAGGAAGCAACTCCTATATACTGGTGGCCTCTTGCTCTCCTTGTATTCCTTGGAAGGGAGCATGATGCCCCTTCCCATCCCTCTTCCTTCAGGATTTCTCATCTCCATGAGAGATGCACCTCCCTTTTGCTTAATGCCAGGCAGGCAAATCTCAAGCACCTTGTGAAGCCCAAGAGCAAGCTCTTCACCTGCTGCAGAGCCTCTCCTCTGTGGACCATGATCTCACGTGATCTTGTTTGCCTTCAACCAAACCACCCACGTTTCCTGCAGCTCCACATCCTCGTCCCACATTGGCTTTGGCAGGCAGTGAAAAGAGAGAAATGTGAACTGGAGAAAAAGCAACAGCAGATAGAAATCATATGGGGTTCCTGGGACATAGCAAAGATAGCAGGACATAGCAAAGATAGCAGGCTGTGAAGCAAGGCTTCCTCTAGGGGAGGCATCAGGGAGGTTTTAGGGTCATGGTGGCTGGTGGGTTTTGAATTTGGTTTTGAGCAGAACCACAAAAAGCTGTGTTTGTGTAGGCATTTCTGGAGGGGCTGGTGTTGGTCTTGGACCCCAGTTTGACCACAAGGATACCCTTGCTCCCGCACCAGTGGCCCCACAGCTACTGACTACCCTGGCCTGCAAAGACATGTGCCAGACTGCAGCATCACTGCCCTGGATTCACCTTCAGGGAAGAGATGGGACAGTCACAGGCAGTAAACATCCTGCTCCTGTTGTGGACCCGCTAAGTACTCTGACTCTAAAAACACAGGTCACATCTGGACTTTCTGACTGAAGTGCACTGAACTGGAAACCCTGTCTGATGGGGTGTGCACCAGCCAGCAAAGTTGGCTCCCTTGCCCTGCTCCTGCTGTTCTTGTCCTCCCGGGCTCGTTCTACCCATAGCCTTGTATCTGATGGTCCAGGCTATAGCCTGTGTCTCCTGCCCCCAGGAACCCAAAGAGAGGAGGGTAGGATGCATAAGGACCTGCCTTCCCGAGGAAGCTGGGTGGAGGTCATCGCCATTTGCTTATGGTTCCTTCTCCTTCCTCTGCAGAGCCCAAGAAGCAACTGAGCTCCTGTCAGAAGATTTGCTGCAGGTGAGGTGTGGGCTGGGCCGGCAGGCGTGTGTCTGCTTGTGCCTGGGTGTGGGAACCTGCCCTGCTCCTGCCTGCCATTTGCCCTGCCAGCACATCCAAGTCATGGGGCTGGGATCTGCCCGCGTGCCAGAGGGTGATTTCAGGACCATGATGTTAAGGGATTGGCAGGCTCCTGCTACCAGGAAAGGCTTTGCCAGCTGCTCACAGAGGGATGAATCCTGACCAGGACTTGTGCTCCCTTTTCACTGGACCAGATGCTCCGGGCTGTGGCAGGATGCTGGGCAGGTGTCGTGGTTTGACACTAGCCAAATGCCATGCACCCATGAAAGTTGCTCACTCACCCTCTCCTGCCACAGCTAGGCAGAGGAGAGAAAAATTTAATGAAGGCTTCATGAGTTGAGATAAGGACCAGGAGAAAACACTCCAAGGGCAAAACAGGCTCATCTTAGAGATACAAAGTGAATTTATTACTAACAAGGTCAGAGGAGGATAATGAGAAGTAAAATAAGCCCTTAAAAGCACCTTTTCTTCCCCCAACCCTTCCCTCCTTCCCACTGAGAGCTCAGGGGACAGGGTGTGGGGGTTTTGGTCGGTTCATCACCCGAGATCTTCTTCCGCTGCTCAGGAAGAGGGGTCCTTCCTCTGCTCTGCTGCACCGTGGGGTCCCTCCCATGGGAGACAGTTCTCTGTGAACTTCTCCAGCGTGGCTCCAAATGTCATGAGCAGCAGTCCTCCCAAAACTGCTGCAACGTGAGTCCCTCCCACAGGCAACAGTCCTCCCAAAACTGCTGCAGCATGGGTCACTCTTCCACGGGGTGCAGTCCTCCAAGGACAGGCTGCTCCAGCCTGGAAGCAGGGCCCTCTCTCTCCACGGGGTCTCCCACTGGATCACAGCCTCCTCCAGGCATCCACCTGCTCTGGCATGGGCACCTCCCCCACGGGCTGTGGGTGGATCTCTGTATCCCCCATGGATCCCCATGGGCTGCGGGCAGATCTCTGCATCCCCCGTGGATCCCCACGGGCTGTGGGTGGATCTCTGCATCCCCCGTGGATCCCTGCATCCCCCGTGGATCCCCATGGGCTGCAGGGGCACAGCTGCTTCACCATGGTCCTCACCACAGGCTGCAGAGGAATCTCAGCTCCAGTTCCTGGAGCACCTTCTCCCCCTCCTTCTTCACTGACCTTGGTGTCTCCATGTTGTTTCCCTCACATATTCTCACCTCCTTCTCTTCTCTGGCTAGAAAAAAACTGTGTCCCCACTTTGTTTTGATTTTCTTCTTAAATATGTTTTCACAGAGGCATTACCACGATCTCTAATTGGCCCAGGCTTGGCCAGCAGCATGTCCATCTTCAGAGTAATCAGGGATTGGCTCTGCCTCACATGGTGGAAGCTTCTGGCAGCTTCTCACAGAAGCCACCTCTGTGGCCCCCCCACTACCAAAAACCAGCCCGTGCAAAACCAACACAGCAGGCCATCCTCACCCAGAGCTGGGTAGTGGGGGAATGGCCTTGAAGTGCCCATGGTTGACAAAATGGCTCCCCCAGTCCCACTTTTCTGCCCCCAGATTGAGCAGAGGATTGAGCCGGCCAAGCGAGCAGCTCACAGTGTGTCCAAGAGGCTGCAAGCCTGCCTGCAGGGACAATGTGGCTCCGAGATGGACAAGCGAGTGGTGAGAAAAATCTTCCCATCGCAGCCTGTGCTCACCCCAGCTCTGTCCCTTGCCAGCAACAGGGATGCCAAGCCCCTGCTTTGCCAGCTTTGCTGAAGGGTGGCCCAAAGCTATGCCAAGCCCAGGTCCCATTGTCAGCAGTGGCCTCCAGCATGTGCCTGGGAGCAGCAGAGCAGGGCAACCCTCTCAACCCTCACTAATTTGGGACATTCCTGAAAGAGAGACGGTGTCTTTGCATTTAATAACCCTCCAATGCCCTTGCTATGTTCCTTCCCAAGCCCCTGTGAACTCTGGCACCCATGGTGCCCTGTGGTGAGGAGCACCACAGTGTGGCCAGGCACAGTGGTGTCACCAGTTTTCTCCCAAATCCTTGGCTCTGTGCAGAAGAAGCTGCCCTTGATGGCTCTGTCCATGGCGATGGCTGAGAGCTTCAAGGAACTGGACACAGAGTCCAGCCTTGGGTAAGTACTCGTGGGAGAAAGTGCCAGGGTGACCCCAAAAGATGCCACATCCTGGTAGTGACACTGTCTTGGCTCAGGGGCTGCCATGGCTCAAACCATGTCCCCAGAGCAAACACTGGTGTTGCACTGGGAGAAGGGACAGCCAGCACCTTCAGCCTCCCATTGCAGAGTAGAGCCAGGAGCTGGCTCAGGGTCCCATGTGGGTACAGGTACATGGGGGATGTTGGGTCAGAGAAGGGCATGGCTTCATCCCGTAGTCATTTCATCTCTGTCTCACACAGGAAAGCCCTGGAGATGGGCTGCTGCATACAGAGCTCACTGGCCAAAATCGTGGCTGAGTTTGAGATTGCCCTGGAGCACTACGTCCTGCAGCCGCTCAACAAGCTCAGTGAGGTAGTCCTGGCTGCCCTACTGGCTCCACTCTCCAATCTCACCACTCCTTCCTGTATCCCTAGGCCTTCCCCACTCACTCTGGCTCTCTCTCCCCCAGGAGGAGCTCCCTACCATCCTGAAGCACAAGAAGACCCTCCAGAAGT
Source organism: Promerops cafer (assembly GCA_013398275.1). Taxonomy (NCBI): domain Eukaryota; kingdom Metazoa; phylum Chordata; class Aves; order Passeriformes; family Nectariniidae; genus Promerops; species Promerops cafer. The sequence goes on from VZSE01006234.1 coordinate 533,184, forward strand.
TGATTTCTGACTGGAACACAATCAAGAGCCGGTATGGGGCACACTGAAGCCCTGGGGGCCCAGGACATACAGAGCACAGCCCCCAGACAGGTTGGGGGAGAGAGGAGGATAATTGCCCTGGAGAGTCAATTTCCAATAGCTGTTCAGGAGCACCCAGCTAGCTCCTCTCTGTTGGTGCATCTTGCTCTGGGCTCAGATGCTGATTCCATAGCACCAGAGAGAAGGGCATCTCTGCTGCTAAAGGTAGCAAAGTGCCCCAGTGCTGCTTGGTACACTGAGATCACCTCGTTCCAACTCTTTCCAGTGGTAGCCCTTGCCACGCCAGATTTCTCTGGAAGTCTGCACGCCTGTTCTACCCAACATTCCTAGCACTGAGACCATAAACGTGCTTCTTCTTTCCCACCCCAAAGGCTGAACCAAGCTGTCAAGAGTTCCAGTAACAGCACTGGAGCTGGTGCTGGCTCAGGGGCATCTTCTGCTGCCAACAAACTGGAGATCTTGAAGGAAGAAGAGGAGGAGTTGAAGAGGAAGGTGGAGCAGTGCAAGGTGAGATGGTCACTTGCTCTCCCCTATGGATCAGCTCCAGGGCTGCAGACCTGCTCCCCTCCACCAGTCTTGTCCGAGGTGACCCCATGCTGAGATGGACTGCAGCCAGCCAGCATGTCCTCTGAAAGCAAATGGGCCCCTCAAGCAGAAATAGGGACATGGCCCAAGCCCAGGGAAGAAAAAGAGTAAAGGAATTCAAAGTGCAAGCTGCTGCAGAGAGGAAGCCCCAGAGACTAAATCAGGGAGTATATGGGGTCCCCTCAGGCTGGGAACCAGCTGAGCTAGGATCTGTCACAGGTGGCAGGGAAGTTTCAAACCAACTTTCTCCACTTCTGCCCCGTTTCTCTGAAAAGCCCAGCACTTCACCTGGCAGAGCTCGTCAGCTCACTGGAGCTGAAGGTTCAGAGACCTCTTGTTCCTGAGCCCCTTGCGCCAGGACCTTGATCATGGGGCAGGTTGCTGCCACTACCCAAACACAACTAATGGAAGCAAGGAGAAAGCCCCACTGCTCCCAGAGATCCTCTCTAGACCACTCACAGACCAGATGAAAAGGCCTCATGAAGGTGTTTCTCTTCCTTGGGTGCCAGGGAGGGGATGGAAGATTGCTCTTCCTTGTGTCTCCCTTCCCAGGATGAGTACATGGCTGACCTCTACCACTTCTCCACCAAAGAGGACATCTACGCCAGCTATTTCATCAAAGTAAGTCCTCTGTCTCACTTCTCCCCAGTGTGTGAACGTTGACTGCAACATGTCTGAGCCCAGCCTTGCCCCCATCCACACCAAGTGCCCTCAGGCAGGGCAGGGGACAGATCAAGGCATCAGCAGATACCTGATGGCCTTGCTCCAGGCACTGCAGGTTAATGCCACCACCAAGTGCAAACAAGCAGCTTGTGCTGATGATGCCCCTCTCCAATTTGCCCTCTACCCCTTACTACAGACATAGTCCCATGGACCCCAGGTGGGCTCCCCTTGCAGCTCCCTCTTTGCCCTGTCTTCATGTGGGTGCAATGTCCTGGGAATGGGCACCTCTCCAAGAGGGGCTGCTACCAATTGAATGCTCTTTGCCTGTCCCCTGTCTGGCAGCTATTGGAAATCCAAGCCCAGTACCACCGGCAGTCACTGGAATCTCTGGACTCAGCTCTAGCAGAGCTGAGGGAAAGCCACGGACAGACAGGTACCCCTCTGGCTCTCCATGCATCCTGGCAAGGGCTGCAGCTGAGCCCGGGGGATACAAGTGTGGCCAGCAAAGCTGGAAAAGGCTCATTTTCCCTCCCTACACCTGCTGCTGCCTACCATGTTGGACTGGTAGGTTGGGGATGGCAGCTTGACATGGGCTGGGCATGCTGCCTGTCCTGCCTCTGCTTGTAGCAAGCCAAGTTTGGCTTGGAGCAGGGTGTTGCCATGGCCAAATGCTGGATGGTCCCAGTGTCCACCATCCCTCTTGACATTTTCCTTCCTCTTCCAGAGCCTTCCTTCACGACAGACACCCCGGTAGCAGGGTACTATGGTGTGTCCCTAGAGACACACCTCAAGAGCTTGGGCCGGGAGATTGCACTTCCCATCGAAGCCTGTGTCATGATGCTGTTGGCTTCTGGCATGAAGGAGGAGGTAGGGAGTGCTCCAGACCCCCTCATCACCTTTCTCCCCTGCAGGATGCACTCTTCCCAAACTCAAAATGCATCCCTTCCCTCTTCATCCCATCCCCAGGGACTCTTCCGGCTGGCAGCGGGTGCCTCAGTGCTGAGGAAGCTGAAGAGCAGCTTGGCCAGCGGCTCCAATGCCCTGGAGGAGTTTTACGCAGACCCCCACGCTGTGGCTGGTGAGTGCCAGCAAGGCAGGATGGGGGGACATGATTGGGCAGTCCCTGCCATCCCTCAGCTGCCATCAGCTCCACTGCTCCCCCTCTCCTCCCAGGTGCACTGAAATCCTACCTGCGAGAGCTGCCCCAGCCTTTGATGACCTTTGAACTCTATGACGAATGGGTCAAAGTGGCCAGGTGAGTCCAGGGTGGAAATCCCTGGCAGGTCTCAAAAAGCCCCCAGTCAACCCCCTCCATCCTTCCCAGCACTTGGAGTGGGGGTGCTCTGTCTCATTTGGGGAGATACGGACACAGAGCCTCCGTAGATGCCTGCCTTCATTGCTCAGTAAAGCAGGACATCTCCATCTCCAGGGCTATGGCCTGCACAGGGCAGCCAACACTGGCCTTCCTCCTTGTCCACTGTGTCCCTCTCTGCCACAGGGAACAGGCTGAGCTCTCTGCTTCTCCTTCTCTCTTACAGCTTAAAGGACATTGATAGCCGCGTACAGAGCCTGCGAGACACCTGCAGCCGCCTGCCCCAGGACAGCTACAACAATCTGAGGTGTTTTGTTGAAACAGGGCTTCTTCAGCCCCAAGCAATCACCAGGGGTAGCCATTCCCTCCTCCAATCCCTACCTACTAAATCCTTGCCCTCCTTTCACCCCACAGGTATCTGATCAAGTTTTTAGCCAAGCTGGCTGAACACCAGGAGGTGAATAAAATGACCCCCAGCAACATTGCCATTGTGCTGGGCCCAAACCTGTTGTGGTCACAGCAGAGCACAGGGTAAGGTCTGGTTTGAAGGGGTGGGAGGCAGCTCCCTAGCCCCAGCTGGGGTGCCCTGAAGGCAAATGCCATGGCAAAGGCTGATCCAGCAGCCTTCAGGCTGGTCTAAAGCACTTACACCTCTTCCATCCTCAAGTCCTGTCCCTTGTTCCCATGCTCCACAGGTTGCATGTCCCCTCACCAAGCACATCTCCTCTTAGCCCCTCTGCAGAGTAGTAGAGGAGGGGGCTGAGATCCAAAGCACTTATGACATGGGTGGCTTTCAACACCACTGGCATCCAACATCAAACCAGGGTTCCCTGGACAGGGAAAAAGGCCCATCACCCATGCTGCCATGGCCCTTGGCTGGGCTGCCTTCCCTTCAGACCCTGACCCCTGTGTAATGAACACAAAAACCCATTTGGGGTTAATGCCCCCAAACCCTTTTTCTGATGCCTCCCCCACTCCTGTCTCTCAGAGACCCCATGCAACTGGACTTGGCCTCGGTCTCCTCCATCCAGGCTGTGGTGGAAGCCCTCATCCAGAATGTGGACACTCTCTTCCCTGGAGGTAGGGCTGGGACATCACTTGGTGGGCCACAGCAGAGAGTGACAGGGAGAGGAAGGGAAAAGAACATTTCTCCATCTCCAGGAGGAGAGAAGCGGGAGGCTGCTCTGGCTCCCTGCTGTGGGGTCATTGCTCTGAGTGGCAAGTGCTTCCTCACAGGATCTCCTCCTTTCTCTTCACCCAGAGGTAGATTTCAATGTCTCGGGCATGTTCATGCCGCCCACAAACACCGGACACTGCAAGGCTGCCCCAGTGGAAGAGCCAGCTCCTGCGACCCCTCCAGCCAGCAGCCCCACTCTTCTGGATGGAGAGGCGTAAGTCTGATAGGAGCTAGAGGCTCTGGCTGTCCCAGCTCTCCCCATGTCTTCTTTCCATGCCACCCCACGCCAGGGCCGTACCCTCACAGGTGGGGTGGCAGGGACCTTGCAGCCAGGACCACCTGGCCTTGCAGCCAGGACCACCTGGCCTTGCAGCCAGGACCACCATGCCCAACCGAAGCCTGACTTGCCCCATTCTCTGCGCAGCACCTCCAGGGACCCCGAGGCCAGGTCCCAGCCGGCAACCCCAGCACTGCCCAGGCCATCTCCTGAAGCTGCAGGGCCACCGGCTCCAGTGATGATTGACAACACCACCCGCAAAGGTTAGGGTGCCCCAGATGATTGGGACATTACACCCCCCAATGCCACCTCCTGTGGTTTAGTCACCATCCTGCTGTTCCCCGCACAAGTGGGCACTGGGGATGTCCTTGTCACTAAATGAGGGGAAGGGCCTCTGGCCAGGGCAGCATGGCCAGGATCCAGCCAAGATGGGACTGTGGGATGGATGCAGTATGTCTTCCACTGTTGGGTTGAACACCTCCGCTAAAGAGGTGTCAAAGCTCATGGCCCTTTGTGAAGGGAAGGGGGAAAAGCCCCCAGAAAAGCTGGTGTGCGCTTATGTCTTCAGGACAGGAGCTGGGCAAGGGGCAATTTGACCACCTACCTCTCTGCAGTCCTCATGCCTGACCCATGGCTAGCACTGCAGCCCCCTCTGCCCTTTGGAGAGGCCCCAGTGGAGAGGACCCCAGCCCACCTCAGCTTTCTTTTCAGGCAAACGCCAAGCTCCGGCCCGACCCACAATGCCGCCACCACCTGTGACGCAGCCCCAGAGCACGGCTCCAGCCCAGGCAGCCAGCCCCAAAGCCCTGCCACGACGGACGGCGCCCAGCCGAGCCCCCTCCATCCCACCACCGCTCCCTCCGCAGCCAGCACCCCGCCACAGCCGAGATGCCCTACTATCCCCCAAGCCTTCCACTGGTGAGGCTGACACAGCGGCTGCCATGGACTGTGTGCCGGGAACCACAGAGGAGGGGCAGCCACTGCCTGCAGGAGGAAGCCCCCTGGCCACATCGGCCCCAGAAGGACAGCCCACGGAGAACTGAACAGGGTGAGGGGCATGGAGGAATCACAGGTCAGGGAGATGGGATCTGGCACCTCCCTGGGACCCAGCAGGTGCTGTGGAAATGCCAGGGTGGGCTGAGGGACAGCATCTCTTGCTCCTCCACCTTGTTCCTTGGCTCACACCACCTGGCATGCTTTGCCTGCCTTCTCTTGCTCTCCCGTCTCAGTCTCCACCTCCCCACACCACCACGTCCCTGCCAGAGCCCAGCCACCAGTGAGGGCCCAGATCCCGCACTGCAGGCCCAGACACCGCCTGCAGCTTTTGGGCCAGTGCGGGCAGCTTGGCCCCATGGGGCCATTTGCGGACACTCAGCCATGATCCCAGCCCCATTTTGCCTTAAAATGCATTGCCCCAGGAGCACACAGATGGGTATCTATAAATACAGATAGATATAAATATATATATATATATATAAAAATGTTTGGAATGCATCTTCTATTAGGAGTGTCTGAGGGAGCTGGGGTTGTTTGGGCTGTAGAAAAGGAGGTTCAGGGGTGACCAGATCACTCTCCACAGTTCCCTGAAAGGAGGCTGTAGCCAGGTGG
>VZSE01006234.1:539916-585916 GCA_013398275.1 Promerops cafer
GTTCGCTGTCCCAGGCGCGGGCGAGACGGTTCCCTGAGCGGCAGGACGAGCAGGGATGCCCTGGCACGTCCATGCCAGCTCTCGAAGCAGGGCTGCCAGCATCCCGCTTGCCTATCCTGTGGCGCGACCCGGGGTGCTGAGCTTCCCGCCGCTACTTCTGTTCCTCCTCCTTCCCTCCCTGCAGGGACTGGCAGCCTCACAGCCGCAGTGGAAACGGCTTCGGGCCGCAAGGCGCTGGTGGTGGGGAAGCCCAACACGTACATGTTTGATTGCATCGTGGAGCGTTTCGGTGTGGACCCATCCCGCACCCTCATGGTGGGAGACCGTCTGGAGACAGACATCCTCTTCGGCAAGAACTGCGGCCTTGCCACCATTCTCACCCTGACAGGCGTTTCCCGCCTGGAAGAGGCGCAGGCCTACATGGCCAGCGACAGCGCCGCTGCCAAGGATCTGGTGCCCAATTACTATGTGGACAGTATTGCAGACTTGATACCAGGCCTGGATGAGTAACAGTTTGTACATGTGAGGGCAGAGGGGTCAGGTTCCCCATCCCAGATCTCCATCTGTTCCCATTTCTCTCTCACTGCCCTATTCCCTCAGTCCCTGGTTTCTTCACATGCCAATGTCCTTCTTTGGGGGCAAAATGGGAAGGGGAGTGGCAGGAGGGGACAGGTTTCAAGTTGTCTCCTTTCTGCTGAGAGCTATCCATGATGGACAGAGTCCTTGTCTCCCTCATTGCCAGCTGCCAGCATCTTTGGGAGAGAGCTGGAGGCTTTGAGGCTGCTGGGGGGGTCAAATCAATGTCTGTGTTGCCTCTCCAGGGCTTCAGGACTGACTGTTTTAGTATTATTTTTCCCTTGAATAACCAGTGGCGGCCTTTTACTGCTGTCCTTTGACTTGTAAATCTTGCCTTCTGAGCTGCATCCCTGCAGTCTTTGTGGTAACCCCCTCCTTGCCATGGGATTGCCTGGCATTGTCACCCACCTGGTGTCTATCAGCGCCAGGGCATATGGAAGAAGTGTGCCAGACCTCTGGAATCATGAATGAGAGCATCTCTGCCTCCCACAAGTGAAAGAGAGCATTGCCTCATCTCTTCTCTCCTCTATTCCTTAGAGATGTTTCGCCCACTACCCCCCTGCCCCGACCCAGTTAATAACTGTGCCAGTGTCCATCTGAAGGACAGAAGAGACTGGTTTGAGGGTTTTTTTCCTGTGCCAAACAGACAAGCCGTGACTGCGCACAGTGGGTCTGCAGCTGTACCTTGTTTTCAAGCACCCTTTCTGAAGGGGCTTGTGAAGGACAGAGGGCTCCTAGACCATGACAACACAGCACTAGTGAGCTGTATGACTCCCCCTGGTTGCCCCTTCTCAGTTGGATTTTGTCATAGTGCAGTGAGAGAAAAGTGCTGATGGGGGTCTGTGCTCCAGCTGCTGGTGTGCAGGTGAGATGGTGATGGTGTTGTCACTGCTGTGAATGTGTCACAGTCCTCAAAATCATTCCTTGCTGCTTTGTCTTTCTATGTTTTTTTAATTTCTTGATCTAATTTATCAAACTTATTTATTGTTCAAATATTGTATTATTTGTATAAATTATGCTGACTGGTTGCACCAAGGGGACAGAAGGGAGTGCCTTTGGGCATCCCTTACTGTCCATGTCCCATGTTGATGTTCTTACACTCACTGTGTCTCTGTATATAATAAAGTGTGAGCATAGGCTGGAAATTACCTCTTTTTTTTTCTATCAAAATGAAATTGCCCTAGGTATCTTGGAGCCCTCACAGGTGAGGACATGTCAGGACCTTTCCTCACTCAAGGGGGTGCTGCTGGGTAGACAAGACAGGTGGGTAGTCTGGTGGATGGTGTCTTTGAGCTGCCCTTTGCTGGATCACTGGTGCCTCAGAAGCGGGGTGGAGGTGGCCGGCGGGGCTGTGGCTCAGGGCCCGGGGTCCAGCCGGGTCGCTTGGAGCAGTGAGCGATGCAACCCTTGCCAGCTGCCTTTGCATTTCACAGCGTGGGGGATTCATTGCTGGGGAACTGTGACGTCTGTGCTGCACCCAAAGGCTGCCCTCTGCTAGCCAGGTGGACCCCAATGATCTGTGTGGCCCTGCTGGGGTAGGGGTAAGGTGCCATTTCTGTTATGTGCATGGAGCTTGCAGGGGGCTGAGAACTGCCCAGGCGAGATTTTGCTGTGACCCTTCTTGACTATGCTGTGCTTTAAGTGACAGGGAGGTGGCTGTCACCGTACCCCTGAGGTGACCTTTACCGGACTATAGCTTGCCATGTCCTGGGTTTGTCTGTAGTCCCAGCCCAGAGGGAGAAAACGGATTTGGTAAGAAAAGTTGGAAGTGACTCAAGTGTACTTTGCCTCCATTCCTCATACAGGAGCCAATCCTCCCCTTTGTCTGTCAGACCCCTTTAGCTGCTGTTGATGGCAACCCACCATCACATCTCCCGCTTGAGAGATCAGCATTTAACGTCCAATAACTATGCTCTGTGTAAGGTAGTGCAGTGTCAGCTCACATGGGAGAAACGGATGCAACTTATTGTCCCTAGGATAGTTCCAGGTGCCGAGTGCCTTCTTTGTTTTTTCTGTCCAAAATAACCAGGAAACAGCCTTCCAAAATAAAAGAACATCCAAAGAGCTTTCTGAAGATTGCCTGCCATCTTAATCAGTCCCCTTTGTATATGCCTATTTCTCTCTTTTGTCTGTCCCATGTCCAATTAGGCCACTAGAGGACTGATAGTCCCTTCATGAGTACTTGACCAACACTTGCATCATTAAGTAGAGCAAGATTGAGAGCTGATGTGTCTGCTAACTTGGTTTGCCAATCTAGAGATACCCAGACCCTGGTTTATTTTTCAGAGCTCTCAGTTCTTGTATCAGGCTGAAATTTGAAGCACTGTTGTTGTGACTTCGGGGCCACAGCTGGAAATGCTCAGTACGGCTGCAAATTTCCCAGGCTGAGTTGGTTACATGTGGCTGTGCAGAGGAGACTGTGCACAGTGAGAACATCCCCAGGACATGCCCCCTTTTTTCTAGGGTGCTTTGAGGGTGAACGCTTGTCTGCTCTGTTCTTTCCAGTTCTCCCAGACAGCAGATGGGATGCTGGAGGCTGTAGTCTCCCAGGCTGGCACACTGGAAATGAAACAGGAAATCCAGTAGCTGGTCAGAGTGTTCCAGCCTGTGTTTGGGCCTTTCCAAAGACACTTTGGAGTTTGTCTTTTGGATACCAAATGGTGAGCCTGCAGAGTAGGTTTTTCTCATGTGACTGCTGCTGAAAACAGAGCTCAGCAGAGGTGATGGCTGATCACTATCTCTTGTGACCATGTAGCTTCTTTTCATCTGGTGCATCTCTCCATGAGGGCTTTGCTATGAAGCAGAGGTGGACTTGGAGCAGAAGGGTTTATCTGTCCCTCCCTTGGTTCATCATGTAGGTGAGGACAGTAGGCAGGGGTGACTTCTGTCCTGTAAAGCAGCTGCTCCTGCTCTGAACAGAGATGGAGCAGCACTCTAGGGGTCCACCAGGTCTGCCAGGCTTTGGTTTGTGTGGCTTCCCCCTGCTGCTATCGCTCCTGCATGTAATCAATGTGTGTGTGAGCAGATCTTGCTAGGAAACTAGACTGAGAGCACCCTAGGAGCTCCCTATCCAAGCCTGTCAGACATCCATTCAGCCACTGACAATAAGGGGTCTGTGATCCTCATGGGGTTCAGGCTTCAGTTGCCTCTGGGATAGGTCTGGTCAGGCTGCAGATAACATCTGCTGTTTAAACTGAAAAAGCAACGGTTCCTGCCTAAGTCAGCTGATTTCTTGTTGTCTAACGCAGCTTTTCTTCTTGGGTTGAGTGTTTAGAGAAGCAGTGCAGTTGCCAGGGAGGACAGGGCTGTGAAGGGTAGAGCTGTGGCAGCACACAGGAGGGTGGAGCAAATGGGAAGCCCCACTTGGTGTAGTGTAGGAAAAGGTATTTATTTTCTCATCCTCAGAAAACTGCATTGCCCTTTCCTGCTGTGCAACAGAGACAACACCCAGACAGGTGGCAGTTGTTCCATTTCACCAGGAAACTCCTATCCTTCATCCATAAGTGCAGTTACTGTGGCAACCACTGGCTGGATGATGTCAGCTGCAACCTGCTGAGCATTGCCTGCTCTGGGCCAGGCTTCAGTCCCTTAGTCATCTTCATGCCCCTTCTCTGGACTCTCTCCAGCCATGTCTTTGACACTCTTGTACTAGGGAGCCCAGAACTGGACCCAGCACTGGACCCCAGGTCCTTTTCTGTCATGCTGCTTTCCAGCTGGGTGGTCCCCAATATTTACTCGTCCCTGGGGTTATTGTTTCCCAGTGAAGGACTTTGCACTTCTCCTCACTAAATTTTTTGAGGTTCCTGCTAGCCCATTTTCCCAGCCTATCAAGGTCACTCTGGATGGGACCACAACCCTCTGGTGTGTCAGCTGCTCCTCCCAGTTTTGTGTCACCAGCAAACCTGCTGAGGGTACACTCTACCTCATCTTACAGTTCATTAATGAAGATGTTAAACAGAATATCCAGTATTGACACCTGGGGGACACCCCTAATTACAAGCCTCCAGCTAGACTTTACGCCACTGATCAGCATTCCTTGGGCCCAGATGTTCACACAGTTTCCGGTCCACTTCACTGTTACCTCAGATACTTCCATTACCTTCTCTAGAGGAATTCTGTGGGAGGCAATGCCAAAGGCCTTCCTGAAGTCAGGGTATATGTCCACTGCTTTCCTCTCATCAAGCAAGCCAGCCATTTCGTCATGGAAGATTGTCAAGTTGGTCAAGTGACTGACACTTCAGGAAGACAACAAACGGGCCTGAAGATATTAATCGGTGAGTAGATGCCTTTAACATGAGGAAGAAGAGATCATCCTGGCTGGCAAGTTGTTAATGTTCAGCCACATGACATGGTAATAGAACTGGGAGAATTTGGAAGGTGTTGGGACTGGCAGAACAGAGCAGGGTTTTTTGCATGGGAAAGTGCCTCCAGAGCCAAGAAAGGATCATGATCCTAGGAACTCACTCGATACTTGCCCAACCTGATGTGAGAGTCCCCCTCTGCCAGGCAGGCAGCTCTGGCGCCACCCTGTCCCGCAGCAGCTGGAGCAGGGAGGAGGAGGAGGCAGAGGAGGAGAAGGTGAGGAGCAGCAGCCTGTTACTGCCTGCCCTGGTGAACCAACCAGCATTTACTCTTCCTCCAGCAGCAGTGTGGGTAGAAGTCCCTCCTCTGCAGCATAGCTTCCCTCTTCTCACTCTTTACTCAAGGCATTGTCCCATCCCCACCATAACATGGGTTTTCAGGTTCCCCTTTGCCATCATTCTATCATTATCCATTTTTTCCCCTTCCTTACTGCCGCCTCATTTGCTCTATGGACTCTGACCCCAGAAAACTCACCAGGCAGCCCAGGAGAATGACATGGCTATGCACATCCAGGAACTGCTGCTGTTGTTGGACTCTGCCTAGGAATTGTGTCTGGATAATTTATTGGAAGTGCCCCTGGCAGACAAGCTGTTTTGGTGTCACCATCTCCCTGGGAGATGGTGAACTTGCTGAGGGCAATTAAAAACCCTTAAGGACTCCACCAGCTTTCAGAGTTATAGTGGTCTTTGTAGCTTCGGTACATCACTGCAGCAAAGCACTGTAAGCTCTGTAAGCCTTCAGCGTGGAGACAAGGGAGACGTGATGCCAGAAACACTCCCAGATCACAGGGCAGCTGCCTGTGACAATCCAGGTTGTTCTGCCCTGTGATTTAGCCTGCTGGATGTGCAGCTCCAGCAACTAGCAGTTTCCAGTCTGTATAGGATATTGCTGAGCACTGAGATGCTCTCTTCACGCGTTGTGGGTGAGAGAAACCTGTCCTTTAAATGGACACGGTTGTCCATCAGGTCACTCAAAAGTCCTGTGCCAGCCTTTCTGCCCTTGCTGAACCTCTAGCCTGGCTTCCACAGAAGCTGGACAGAAAGTGGTACCTGGGTAAAATTTATGACAGGAATTGCTTCCATACTTGACCTGTTTCAAGCAAGATGAAACAACTCAGATCCATGTTTGTTTCTTCCAGGTACACTCCACTGTCACACTACAGCTGTCTATGTGCAAGTTAGGTAGGTTATCCCTGCAGCATAAAAGCCAGAGGAAACTGAGTCTTTGTGGGCTGTAGATTAGAGATTTCCCATCTGTTGGGACAACATGACTGTGGCCCTGGCAAGGCTTCCTTCATGGAACAGAGGTGTTCCTGACTTGGTATCCTTCTCTGGCCTAGTGTTTGGAGGCTTTTGATTCCGCTGGGTTTGGGTAGAGCCTGAGAGTGGCACAGAGCAGTGCCAGTCCCTATTTGTGCACTTGCCAAGGTTGAGGGTAGACGTGTGAAGAATGGCAATATAGTGCTGTTCAGCATTCGAGTACAACTAGAGGACCATGTGCCTGCCACAGTCTTGGTTACCTGGAAACTGACACAGCTCACGAGACAGGGTGGCCATACTCCTCCAGTGGAGAGTGTAGGCTGTGTTTAGGTTGTTTCATGATGCTCATTGCCTTGCAATTCATCACAGTCTCATTAGCTGCCTTCCCACAACAATTTCAGGGCTGAAAGGACCTATGTCATTGAGCAATCCCACACTGTGTTTGAATGTTGTTTGGCCATAAGCAACTCTGAATGCCCTTGAGCCAATGTTGCTGGAAATCTGCCTGTTGGTTCAGGTTTTTGAGCTGCTTTCTGGTCAGTTATGTGTTGGGGCAGCCTGATATGAAGGATTCGCAGAAGAGCTTCCTACAGAAGTAGTCTTCCTCTTGGTCACTTGTCACTTGCTGATGACCCAGCAGCAGTAGAACAGTCCTTCTAGAGGAGCATATCTGATCCTCAGGTCAACCCAGGGATTGGGGTGCCTGGTCATTGCAGGTAGCACACGGTCCTGGCTGGCACACCCTTTAAGTCGTGGGATCTGAGGCAGACCCCATAGTACTGCTTGCTGATGCAGTTCAATTCTCTGTCATTACTCCTTTGGGTGTATTATAAGTTTTCCAGGACAGCAGGTCCAGCAATGGGACACAAACAGCATCAGGAAAACCTGTCTGATTCCTGTAGTGACTTAGAAAGAGACACATCTACCTGGAAAAGGAGTACATTAATTACTCTGGGACTTTTTCTGGCAGCAAGCCTCCAAGCTCAGAACATGGAGGCATCCTGTCTAATACCCATAATTCCTCCTCTTTTCCTGGCAGTGTTCTGCAATGCAGAGGAGTAAGACACCTGCAAAGGACCATCCTTATATGCTCCTTGTCTCTTGAACTTGGATGCCATGCCAGGTGCAATAAGTAAATTAGACAACCCTGGCAAGGCATTCATCTAGGGATCTCACACTCTCATCTGCTGGACTATTGTTCTTTAGGCTGAAAATAAATCTAGAAGTAGGAGGCTCTTGTATTGCGTTCTCATTCTGCTGGCTGGAGTTAATTGACACCAGATTTTTCTTCCATTTCATAATATTCACATGAAATGTTCTCTGTCCTTTTACCTTTCTGTTACCACCACCAGGGACTCCACTGCCTGATGGTTCCTTGTAGAATGGTGTGAGCTGTGCATCCCTGCCACCATCCAACCTGCCAAGAGCAGCTGTTACCCTGTCCTTTAGCACACAGCTGGGTGATACCTAGAGGCCTCGGTGCTGGGCATGGTAAGAGACAAAAATACCACTGATTAGAAAGTGCAGCTGAAATTGCTTTCCAGCAAGACCTCACTTTCACTGTTGCCTAAGCCTACTGTCTGTCTGTCTGTCTGTCTGTCTGTCTGTCTCAGTAGGAGGAAAGGAGTGGGAGGTTCTACATCAGCGGTTCTCCATAGATCTGTAAACCCAACGCAAGCTGGTGCTGCAAAAACCGCAGTTATTTTCACACCAGTCTGATGCTCAGCAACAGGAATGCTTTCACGACAAGACAGGAGGCTTGCCAGGCAGAGGTGAACAGCTGAAGGTTGGAGAGCAGAATGGGATGGTATGGGGTGTTGACCCAGCCAATACGAGCGGGCTCACAGTAATATGGGTTGATAAATGGCAGCTGGTTGGGGAAAGAGTGTGAAATCCTGTCCCTTTGCACATTCAAATCTTGCATTCCTCTGAGTTGTTCAACAAGACCCCTTCCCAAGAGCTGAAAAGCTGGATTTATACCCACAGACAATTTTGGCCGTATTTTGGGTGTCAGCTTCTTTTACTAGACATTGTTGACACTGCAGGGCCCTAACTACCGCTGGCTCCCTGGGTGCAGCCAGCCACCCTGCAGCTGCAGCTCCCTGCTCCAGAGCTGTTTCTCATCACAGCTCATTCTTACTTCAGCCCACAGCTCCAGTCGGCAGTGGCTTGGTCACACAAGCGTCTCTGCTCAGGAGAGCTTGGTTCCTGGCAAGCACAAGGCTGTGTCCTGGAGAGCAAATGGCACACAATGTGGCCAACAGCCCTGCAGTCTGCATCCAAGTCACAGCTCTCTTTTGTGCATGCTTAATCAGCTCCTTCTGTGCCGGGCATTTTCTGTTATACTTCCAGGGGACCATGACCTCCACCAGTGCTCTATAGTTTAATTGCTATAGATGTATGCTTTCCAGTTTGCACATTATCCTCCTTTCAAAAGCTGACTTGTGCAGTACTCTTCATCCACTCCTGATGAACACCAGATACCCTGCTTGCTGCTTTACTAGTTGCTCCATCAGCTGCATCACTACAAGAGCCTTATGTCCTATTTTTCAGAACCGCAGCACATTGGATTTGCCCTTCCAAGTTGAAGGGAAAAAGGATGTAATCTGTTCAGGCACTGCTGTAAACCTCTTAGCAGCAGTTTCAGGTACTTAAATCTCTATGAATGGAGCAGGATGGGAGAAACATCCACAGCCAATCACAAACGCACGTGCAGTGCCCATTTCCAGACTCAAGTGAAGGGCAATTATTGATCCAGTGGGTGAGCAGCCAGATTGCACACAACAGTGCCCCTTCTCCTCTGCAGCTACACAGGGCTGGCCAGGCAGGGGGAAGGAGAGCACCTGGGACTGTGGTAGAAGGATGCTGGGAAACTGCAAAAATGCAAACTTGAGGGTGTAATGGCAGCCTTCACCTTCATCCCAACTCATTCACTGGTGCCTGGCAGGTTTGCCCTCGAGCGGTGATGTTTCAACAGGAGGAGGCCACAGACACTGAGCCAGAGCAAGGCAGCTGCCACACCACTGAGGTTGCCACCACAGCATGCCCAGCTATCCCAGCCCTGGGAGAGCCAGGGCTGTGGTCACAAGTCCCACAGGCACAGCCAGCAGTGAAGCTGGGCTTGGCACCCTGGTGCAATGCAGAGAGGGAAGCTCATTGCACTTCCTCAGGCAGAGCTGAAACCTGCCAGCTGGGCAAAGGCTTGCTGGGGAGCTGGGGCCTGTCGGGGCTTGTCCTGGTTGCAGACAGAGGAGGACAGGGACTTGGTCCACCTGCAGCCAGGGTGGTGTTGAGATGCCACCAGCAGTGGGAGCGAGGGGAGCCACCTGTACGAGGTGTGGGTGAGAGGCAGGCTTTCATCCAGGCACCCAGTTTTTCTGTGATAACAGCCGGTGTGCCAGCACTCTGCAAAACACACGGCCAAAATTGTTTGGGTGGGTTATGGGAGGGATCCAGAGACGTATGGTAATCCCCCAGGGAGGAGTTGCCTTGAGAAGTCTCAGGATCCCTGCTCTCATCCCAAAACACTGCTTGTTCACCGACCACCCTCTCTCCCCCTGACCAGGCCAGCCCTGACTCTTCTCTTGTGCTACATGCTTAAGCCTGCAATCCCATCAGCACTGCTGGTGCTGCTGAGATCTGATCCATGGTATGACAGTGCTGGATGATTCTCTTTAGCAGGTATCATGCTGTTTCTGGAATCATGAGTGCACAAACCAGAAGATTGAACAGCATTGGATTAAAGAGGAAAGTAGGAAACAAAAGCAGTGCATTTCATGTTTCAGCCTCTTGGAGGGACCAAAGTGTATACTGTCTTTAGAGATACTGCAGAAAGCTAAAAAATATTTATAAGCTCAGCTGTGAAATGTAGTATGTTTCTGCTTTCTGGCTTCTCCTGGGATTCATCCCTCCCTGCCCACTGCATACCCTGGCACAGTTCTGGGGCTCTGCATGGCTGGGCTGAGCCACCCTTCCTTGGGCACTCAGCACAGAGGGAGGCCCTGCAAAAATACAGGAGTCTCATTCTACCTTTGGCAGACCTGTGCCAGGCCAAAAACACCCAAAGGACGCAAACTTTTCTGAACCATGGGTGAATCTCCCCTGAAAAATGGAGAGCACATGCCCAGCAAACAAGGCCATCCCATCTCCAGCAGCTCTCACCCCCTGCCTAGAGAGTGCTCATGGCACATTTCTTTCTCAGAAAGTGTCCAGTCTCCCCATGGAGAGTATCACTCAGAGCCAACAGTTACCCTCCTGCCTGAAAGAGGGATGGTCAGCTCACAGCATGGCCAAGCATATTCCCACTTCTGTATGGGAATAGCAGTGCAGGGCCCAGCATCTCTGTTTCACTCTGAGAGGTAAAACCATCAGTCTCCCAAGTGAGCTAAGATGCAGCCATGTGCTAGGCACAGCCTAATCTTTCTGCAGTGGGAAAGCAAGTTTCACAAAGGGGAAGCGGCAGCTTGATGAGGAGCTGGTCAGCATCCAGGGTCAGTCCTTGAGAGTGTTCCCCAGGCAGCAGCAGCACACCAGCTTTGGTCAGTCATGCTCTTCACTCGCATTGCATGCTTTCAAAAGGCTGAGCCCAGCATCTCTGAGGCTGACCTGACCAAACCTCAGCAACCCTGTGATCCCCAAGAATGGGTATGTATGTGGAGAGGTTGGGTTTTCTCTGTCAGGGCTGCTCTGAGCAGAGCCAGGGATAAGGAGGAGGTGGGAATGCAGCAGCAGCAGAGGTCCTGCATGACCCCCATCTCCCTCCCAGCCCACGAGACACATCACAAGGATGGTTCAGTCTACACAGAGCTTGTAGCAAGGCTCAGAAGCGGGTGTTTTCGCCAGAGAGATTTCCGGAAAGTGCCAGGTGCTGCCTGTGGTTGCTCTGCCGTGTGTGGGGTCTATGCAGGGCTGGTGGAAGGAAAAGAGTGGATAGTGATGAAGCAATGATGAGCTTGAAGGAAGGCCAACTGAGACACCCTGAGAAACGAAGCAAGTAATAAAATCCCAGAGAAAAACAGCGCTCCGCACCCAGCCGGGCCCTCTCCTGGAGCTGCCAAAAAGGCATCCTTGGCTCAGAGGTAAGCAGTCATAAAATGCAGGGAGAGACTTCCCAGGGAGGGAAGGTTTTACCTGTTGAGCAAGTTCGTGGGTACCCTCACCCACCAGCAGGGAGTGTTGAGCATGGCGGGCAGTCATCCTGCCGCAGCCATCAGCACTGCAGGAGGAGGAGGAGGAGGAGAGGGGGAAACAGAGCCCTGTTTCCTCTGTGGCACCCAAGCAAAGACACTGGCTGGGTCATTCTGAGAGGGGACCAGGCCCTAGGGAAGGTGGGGTGGGAGCCTGTGCCAAGGGGGTGGGTTGCCAGCTAGGGGAGACTGAGTGCCTTGGCTGATTTTGACAGGCTGATTGTATTTTTGAACACCCTCCTCTGACCCAAACCTTCATGGCTGGAGAAGCAGTTCTGTCTACTTGTACGGCTGCCCGGCCCCACCAGACCTGATGGGACCTTCTCCCAGCCACTGCTCTCCCTCCACCGCTCATCCCTGCTTGTGGGCACAGGTCCTCATGGACTTGCTCAGCAGGTAAAACATCCCCTGCCCACAAAGCTGAGCTTACACCCCCCGGGGCAGATGAATAAAGCACCACATGGGGCAAGGCCCTGTTCTGCTCTCTGCTGTTTCTCCTTCCCTTTCCCCCAAATAAACAACAGAACACCACAAAGACAGACAAATGCCCTTGTTTTCCAGGGAAGGACTGTCAGAATGGCATGTCTCCCTGCCTCTTGTTAGGGGTTAGATAAGTCCCCAAGAGCCATGGGGAGCTCTGTCACACAGCACAAGTCCTTGCTGACAGTACTATTGTTAAGAAGGGGATTTTGGGAGGGCCGGGGCTTTTGCCCTCTGCTTGTTTCTCTCCAAGAAAGTCACGACTCATGCCTGCTTGCCCAGGGAGACTTCCCTCCCTGACAGCTCTTATCCTGAACAGACAGCAGCTTGGCAGTCACCAAGGGGTGTGGAGGCTGGCCCCCATTTCTGGACCTCTCCATGTTCCCCTGGGCTGGCAGGCATTTCATGGGGTGACAAAACTTAGCTCTAAAGAAGTTGCCTTCTTTTGGCACTGCCCAGCACCAAGTTCACAGTGCTTCAACCCAACATCTGCAGTCAGCAGTGGCCCTTGGATTGCTCCTGACAGGAGCAATCTCTCTCTGCTCCCAGTAGAGCCAGTGAAACAGGTCCAGGATGCTCACCCTGCCTGGTATGGGGGATGCCTTACCCTGAGCTTGGCTTAGGGCTAGGTCCTGCAAAGGTCCTGTCCCACTCGGGGCAAGGTTACACAACAGCAGACCCTGTAGAGACAGAGCTTTCCCTATAAGGTTACCTCCTTATCATGGGCTTGACCTGGGGACTTCTCTCATCTCCCATCTTCCCTTTTAATGGGAGGAGGTGGATTTATATTACAAATGGAACCTGCCTGACTAAATATAGCCAGTGCAGAGACCAGGAGGGAATGGAAATAATGAATCCCAGCTGTTGCCTGCTTCTGGAGCAAATGCCTGAGGGCCTGGAGGCCAGTACCTCTCAGATGTCCATGGTTTTTGAAGATAATCCACCCTGTACAAGGAAATGTTTAGATGGTGCAGTGGCCCTTGGCTTCATGGTGTATCTGGTGAACCTGCTGTGGGCTGAACAGGCAGCATGGACACGCCTCACAGACAAGCTGCCTATGGGGAAGGGAGGGTATATCCAAAAATACCTGGCTGGCTGACGGACCCTCCCTTACCTTCTCTGCTGGGTGAGAAGAGCAGGCCTCATGCTCATGCAAGCAGCACTTGCCACCAAAGCACTGGCACGTGGGTGCTGCAAGTGAACATCCATCCCTCTTCCCTCAGGTTCCCACTGTGACAAGGTGAATCAGAAGCTGATATTACATCTCATCAACCCCTTGCTCAATCTGTGATCCTACTCTCTACCAAAACATCTCTCAACCAGCAGTGCACGGGCTAAATATGCTTCATAAAATCCTCAAAACTGTCCCACAGAAAAGCCCCCCACCTAAGCACATGGTCGGGCAGTTGGTTGGCATGTCAAGATTTACGCCTCCAGCAAAAGTCAGGAGTTTGTCAGTGCTCCATGTCCATCACAACAAGAGCAAGACCACAATCCTGTTGAACAAAACCATGTCATTCATTTTGGCGCTAAGTGCATCAACATGCTTCCTGCCCTTCTCACAGGTCACCCAGTTCTACTGGGACATGAGCTGGTCCTTGGCTTTCTTCTGGAAAAATGACACGACCTTTTTTTGGGAAAGGCTGAGGAACCCAAGGAGCTTCTGCCCAGGAACACAGGGCAGAAGAGAGGGAGAGTATGTCTGTGCTGCCAGTGCTGGGGGTGTGTGAGCTCGTGCTCCTGACAAAAAGACCTGCATTACCACCCCACGAGCTGCTGCTGTGAACCTGCCCCAGCTCAGGATCTGTAGGAGGGCACCAAGGAGATCCCTAGAGTGGCTCCTATCTTTTGCATGAGGTGTGGACCATTGACACCTTGACTGGGCTGAGCACCAAAAGTCAGCTCTTCCCAGGTGCTGCAGGCTGGCAAAGGCCAGCTTGGGTGTTGGTGGGCTGCTTCAGCACCTGCTCTCTGCCCAGGGTGCAAAGGAGAAGCCAGACGTGAGGAAGAGCAGGCCCATGTGTGGGACATGATGATGGGTGGATATTCTTGGTGGCAGCGGTAGAGATGGCTCTGCAAAGGGCTTCTTTGGAAGGATCCACTTGGAAAAACTCCCAAAAGAGCAACACAGCCTCACCACAGCAGTGATGTGTGTGTGCCCACCAGCCCCAAGGGCGTCTGGGCCCCCTTGCAAGAGAGTGGGAACCAGCAGCATGGCAGGGGATGACACATCCCAGTGCTTTGCACAGCTTCCAAACTGTGATAGCATCAGAAAGCACCCTGCACTTTCTCCCCCCAAATACTGTAAGCCTCAGGGAAATGAGGGTGCCAAGCCCTGCTGAAACACCCTCCCATTTCAGCAGCTGATCCTGGCAGATAGACAGCTTACCAGGATAATTGTTCCAGCTGGCTCTAGGGTGCCAGGCAGCAGCTGCCTAACAGAGCTCACTGCCACCTAAATGTTTGGGGCACCAAGTGAAGGATGGCATGTTACTGAAACCCCCAAGGGCATTTTGGGGGACTCAGGGTCCCCAGTCAAGCCGTGGAGGACAGTCCCAGGCTGCACCAGCTCTGTCCCTGCCAGAAGGATGCATCCATCTTGGGAAATGATGAGCTGTGCCACCCACAGGACCCCCAGGGAGTGCAGCTGCATGTCTGCCCAACGCAATTCTGTTTTCTCCAGCCCTTGCTGTCTGGAGGGGCCCCATTCCCCTCTGGAAAGGCCAAGTTGGTCTTTTGCCTGCCTTGGCTTCTGCTCAGCTGTGTTGATGCCTTGTGGTCCCATGTGCTTTGGAGGCTCTCCAAGCACGAGATGTGCCCCTAATACCGGCTCATGGGCTGGCTGCAGATGAATGCATTTGCCTAAGTAGATGCAATGGCCCAAGCAGGGTTTGTCTCACGGAGTAAAAACTGATGTGCTCAGGCTCCCTGCTGGTCTCAGCTCCTGAGCATCTCTGCTGCTGTTTCTGACGTGTGGAGACTAACATCACAGCCCACACCCTAGGTACCACTTCGCATACACACAAAAAAAATACCTAACGGGTGTTTTCAGGCTTCTTGTCATTCCTGGCAGCAAAGCCTGTTCACAGCAACCCTTTTCTTCAGGATTATCATTCCACGCTGGTTTTTACACACATTGCTCACTGAAAAATGGCATGCAGCTGAGTTTCGGTCTCAAGGGTGTTGGAGGAGGACGTGCCTGTGTTCCATGAACATACTTCTCCTGAGCACTGTTTGTTGGAAGACCTGAAACCCACATCTGGGTTGCTGCAACATGTTCAAACACAGCATCCACTTACAATTTGCATATTAAGTACAGCAAACAAACTTCTGCCTGGCACATCTCAAAAGTCACTTTAACAAAAGACAAAAAATGAGACAGCGAATATGCCTCAGCAGGTTGTTTCTAGGCTTGAAATAGGCTCAATAAATGGCAGGTTTCTAAGGCACCTCAAGGACACCAATTTGGGTATTGCAGCAGCACAGAGCCGGTGGCCACAGTCAGGCAGTAGCCGGCAGCTCTCCTGCTCTGGCACACCTGTGATGAAACATCTGACCCTCATGTGTGGAGCTACATTTCCTTGCCCTTGAACTTCCAGCACTAATGAGCAGCACAGGAATAATCTTTGGCGTCATATTATAGCACAATTATACCTTTCAATCCTGCAGCGGTGGTGCGGGGCTTATGTTGCAGGCCCTTGGAAGTCATTAGCCAACATCCAGACAAGCAGTGGCAATGTTTTCCCCTCTATAGTCAGCATTTGCTGAGCTTGCGGCTCTGATTTCAAAATTTGTCATTTCTTATAGGTCAGGTTTGAAGCCTTGCCTTCAGTGCCTGCACAAACTGAACAACACATGCTGCACCCCAACTCATTTTTACTTCTATATTTACCATTCCTTCTATTTCTTTGACTTGATTTATTTGAAGAAAATTGGAAATTCATGCCACCGGTCAGAACTTGATTGTCCACATTTTTTAAGTAAGAAAAATATTATAGGCTTCAAAGTCAGAGTTGTATGAGGTCCCTAACTGTACTTTGTTTACAGCAGAATTTAAGACCTGCTCCATTCACCGTCCAGCTCTCCCCAGTTTGCTGTTCCCCTCTGGCTCAGCAACAATTGCCAGGCTTTGCTTAACCTGCGTTTGTAGCTCTTGGAAATACTCTACATACAGCAACCCCCTGGTCCAGGCTATGTCATTGTGAGCAACCTCTCTGTGTCAAAACCAAGAACGTGCTTTCCTGAAGCGTTCCTCCTTGACTTGTCTTTGCTGTGCTGCCCCGGGCCAAGTGCCCTTACAGGGAAGAGCAGATGGCCTGGGGACATCCTGACCAGTCACTGCCTAGCTGGGATTAAAGATTTGCTAATGCCTGTGCTCCAGCCTCACAGTCAGGATCCTTCACGTCCAAGGTGACCAAAGGCTTTTTTGCTGTGCTGTCAGTATTTCCAGCGTGGTCAGGTGAGGAGTCCTGCTGCCTGTCACCCCAGCAGACAGAGAAGTTAACCCTCATCAGTGGGTGTCTCCTCGATGATCTCACATGCCAGAAGATCTTGCACTTGAACAGCGTGGGCCAGCCACCTCCACAGGCTGACACAGGCTGACCTATGTTGCCCGTGGCCACAACCCAGGACTGAGATCCCTCCCTGCCTTCCTGGCCAGGGTGCTGTGTCCACCCTACAGCCACAGGGATACCACCCCACTGGTGGACCAGGTGCACTCCCTTCCCCACCAAGCGCTGCAAAGACCACCGACTTTGCACCCCAAAGGCAAGATGGAGCCCAGTGTGAGCAGCCAGAGGCGCAGGGGAGGAGGTGGGGAGCATGGATTTGGGAACCTCTCAGGATGCACTTAGAGGTGTGTCTAACACATCCCAGCATCATTAGTGCAAGGAGTCATTCCTGCTTCCCCAAGCTGTAACATCAGGCTCGCCCAGATAAATCACTTGTCCGGGTACCCTTTGATAACATTTGCAGGATTATCTTCACCAGTTGGGAACATATTTCCATACTGATTTAATGAAGGCAGAGATTCTGGAGTCAGCAGGAGTTGGAGCCTCACAGACGGCTCCTAATCCAGGAAATTGGATGTGGTTGGAAATGTTTCAGCAGTCAAAGCTTGGGAGATCCTGCTGTGGCTCATTCCTGATGTGAGGCTCTGTGTCCGCAAGATAATAGATCTGAGTTTAGCACACCTAATTCTTAGTTTAAAGTACCACAGGCCACATAACACGAAGTGGCTGAACAGGTACAAAGGCTGTCTCCCCATGGAAAGATGTTGCAAATCACTGCAAGAGTAACTGCAGCCAAAACAGGCTTTTGCCAGCTGACGAGTACTGTGTACAGGTGGGCTTTGGACACAGAGTCCACAGGCTTTTCAGCCAGGCCCTTTCCCAATCCTCCCAGGTCATCACTCAGGATACCCTATCTATTGGCACAAGAAGATCTGGGGCAGATCTTCCCTCTTTTGCTTCAGACACTTGCCTGACTGGGCTTCTCCTTTGGCAGCTGCCAAACCACCTTGTTCAGAGCCACCCCTCGGCTCGGCCCAGTGCTCCAACTCAACCCCACAACTCGCACTAGCTGGACCCCAGCCCTCAGACTGCAGGACCAGTCCGGGTATGCTGAGGCATACCAGTGCCTATGAGCTAGACCAGAAGGCACACTCTAAATCAAAGCTACTCGCAATGATGAAACTCTCTTTTAGCAATCATGTTTCCCTCTTCAACCTAAGGTGTATTGCAGCTTGGAGGTTGGGAGGTGTGAGGATGTCCATGAGGGAGGCTGTGATCTCCAGAAAACGTGCCATCTCAGCATAGAGAGATCAGCCTGGGCTCTTTGAGTGCCAAGGATAGTGTAGGAAGAAGGCTGAGGCCCTGAGAGAAGAGCTACAGTGGGCACCATGAGCAGCCCTAGGGACAGACAGGGATGTCTGGCCCCCCGTATGGGAATGTTGGGTCACAGCCAGCACTGGGGGATGGGTTCAGGCCCCAAAGGCATTAAAAGTTCAAGGACTGTCTGGGATTGCTCACAAGGGCAATTTGCACTTTCCAAGGACGAGCAAGCAGATTGTGCAAGGAAAGGCTAGCGAGAGGTTAGCAAGTTGTTCCCAGGAGGCAGGTGACTGAAGCACAGGTCACACTGGAGGTGTCCATGGTCAGGACCTGAGTGGGGTGCCTACACCTAATATAGTACATGCTTGGTGGGGTCTTTGCTGTGATGCCTGGGCTTGGACATCTGTGTTGTCTGTGAATTTGGTCTGCCCCTGTCATGGCAGCTGGCTCTTCTACACCCCCTTTTCCTGGCCCCGTCCTGTGCAGGACACAACCCCAGTTTGCAGAAAGCAGGTGCAGATGCAAACACCACCTGCCTCACCCTCATAACCAGAGGCCAGGCACTGCTGAAGTCATATCCCACAGTCATTACTCCTCTCTCCACACTCATGGCTCCCTCTGGCCAAGAGTTTGGCATGAGCAAGAGCATTGTTTGAAGCAACAGCATCATATCCACTCAATCCCTTTGGACTGAGCAAAGAAGACCTTTGCTCCAAGTTACAATGCAGATCAGTGACTCTCCCTCTAATACAAAGTTAGGATTTGAGATGTTATGCAGGAGAGCTCTCCTGGGGAGGAGAGGCAGGAATGGTAGAGGAGAAGAGCCCTGTTCTAGTGTAGAGTTCCCACACAAGCCCATGACACCGAAGTCTGTTGTGATCTGTCCTCATCTTCCTCATCTGCATCCTTTGCAGATCAAGCACATCCACTGGCTGGCCCACTGCACACTGATAACGAAGGAGGTGACAGGCGGTGAAGATTGCCAGCTCTAGCCAGCCTGGCTCTGCCCTTCTCAACCCACAGTGGTTCTTCCTGCACCACATTGCTCCTGAAAATCACAGGCAAGCATCTCTGTGTCTCCAGTGTGGTGGAGTAGGTGTCAGTACACTTGGGGACACCATCCCTACCTGGCGTGACACCAGGGTGAGCAGGGACCTTTCCTCCCCTCAGCTCAGCCATCCCTTGTGAGGATGCTCATGCTTTAGAGTTTGTCATCTCATCACGATGTCTCCAACAAGAAGGCAGACGTGACATTGTCCTGATGGTGATGGACCATGGCCTGGCCTGTCCCATGGCCCCCTTGCCTGTGGTATTAGCCTGTTGTGCTAATGCCATTTAATTCAAGGTTTCATGAAAGCCAGTGGAGACACCTGAACTTCTATCAGACAAATACAGGCTGCCTAAGGTAGACTAAAGCCTGAAACCTGAATTTCCTTGATGTGAATAGCCCTTTAAGCACCTTCTCTGGAATAGTAGCCCCTCCTTCATTCTCATCTCTTAACCATTAGCTGGTCTCTAATCTCCCCAGCAGCATTTGGAGGAAAGTCCCTGGACAGACATAACTCAAGTACCTGGTGGCTGCTAAGGCTTGGTCACGGTGCCCAGCTGCCAGAAGTGCTGCAGAAAACACAGAACCTACCCCACAGCTTTTAAATGGCCTCCTCCACCTCCATTTCCAAGAGAGCAAATATTTACACATTTTCCTTCCCCATCCAACAGTCCCTACCGGTGCAGCCCCCTAGAACACAGCAGCTCAAGTACTTGGGGAGATGCCAGGGGGTCAGTCTCACAAAACCTTGGATTTGAAAGGAATTGATTTAATAACACACGCATCCCAAGTAGAGGAGGCTGACTCTATTTACTTTTTCTCATCCTCGTATGGAGCACTTCTCATCCTGCACCACATGATCCCTTGATCAGGCTCAAGAGCTGAACCTTGAGGCAAGTGATCAGAAGGAGAAAGGGGGAGCAAGCATGTCAGAGCAGAGAAGACCACTTTGGCCTTTACTCTAGCCCTCTTGTGTCGTGGAGTGATCAGCAACCTGACCAAAGTCTGGAGCCTGTTTCTGCCCTCCCCAGCAGGCAGGCAAGAGGGTCTCCCTGCTACCTCTGCTGTCATTGATGGCATCAACTGGAAATACTCAGTAGTGCCATCCTCAGGGGTCATACTGGAGGGGGGTAACAGGGCTGGGGACTCTCATGTCCTCAGCAGAGAGGGAACTGATGGGCCTCACAGTCATGGAAGAAGAAATTGTTTCAGAGTTTCAGCTCTGGGCCTCTTAAGGAAATCACAGAGCGTCTTGTGATTCAGAGACAAATATGCAAGACAAGGAGAGCTCTAAGCCACAGGCTTGGCACACTGCCTGAATTTTTCCCTCCTCTTTCAGTATAATTACAGTTGAGCCATGTAGTAATTGGGTAACTTTTTCCAAAGGAACCCTTTCACCCAGTGAATCATACTTGCCACAAAGAGAACACAGAGGCAGATAAAAGACATAAGATCCTATGGCTTATTGTGATAGAAACATTTTGCCCCCATCCCCTTCTTCCTCAGGCCCCTAGCTGTGTTCAGGGTAGAAGCAAGAGCCATGCTTTCCCAGATAATTTCTTCCCAACTTTCCAAGGCAGCTTCCTCCTGGCTTACTCTGCCCTGCAGCCAAGGTGAACTGTACAGTTTTGAAGGTGCCTATGGGTTCCATAGAAAAAGGACTGTTTTCCCTCCTTTGGTTCCCACACCTACAAAAGTGGGTGGCAAAGGCTGGGTCAGCAGCTAGGCACTCTCTGGGGACAGAAAGGATTCATAGCACAGTTGGGTGACCCTGGATGCAGCTTCAGTCCTCTGTTACTCACATTTCATCTGGACCACAAAGAGTTTCTGAGGCACTATGTGTGCTCAGTGACATTTCTTCTACTCCTGATTTAACTAGAGCTCAAGAGCCCCGCCCTCACTACAGAGCCTTCCTGCCAAGTCTCGATCCATATGACCATTTTCCATGTGGGATAAAAGCCTTGGATAATAAAACATTCATTGTAAAACTATTTTCCATTGGATTCATGGCCACACACAGCTGGATCTCCTCCTGGAGTGGCCTGCAGCCTGCTTGGAAGGGTTGTGTTCAGCATCCTGGAGAGGAGGCTGGCTGAGTGTGGGAGGAGGCAGCTCTGCCTAATAGGCCCTCCCTCCTCCCAAAAACCAACCCCTGCCACCCTTCTCATTGGTGCATGGTGTGGAGAAGGGCTGGGACAACTCAGCTCTCCATCTATTTAAAGGCAAGGGTGGGGCTCTAGGAGCTACTTGCCTGGGACCCTTGCACCTCCGTGGAGAGGAGCAGTACCCTGCAGAGCAGCACCATGTCTTGCGTGAGTAGAGACCGGGATGGGGCAGCTCTGCTGGAGGTGGGGCCGTGGTGACCGTGTTGCCTGGGTGTGAGGGTGCTTGTGCTAGCCTGCACATCAGCCCCAGCGTTGGGGGGTTTGATAGAGCTGGGTGCCTGCTACTGGTGAGGGACGGTCCCTGCTGCATCCACTACAGAGGGCTGGCTGCTAATTTGTGTTCTGGCAGCAGTGGGTCGTTTTCCTGTAGGATCCTTTTGGGGCAGTACGTGTGGGGAATCTCGCTGGGTTGAGTCCTAACCTGTTTTACTGCAGTTCTACTCTGGAGAAGCTGCTGCAGTAACATTTATTGCTGTCTGAGCATCTTCTCTGGGCAGCCTTGCGGCTTGCTTTCTGGCTGAAGTTTTCATGAGTCATTGAATTGTTATTCTTCTCTTTCTTGGAAGGAATGTGCCTTACAGAAGTGTTCTGTGAATGTCAAGGACTACGTTCAAATACCTTAAGTTAGAGAGGTTATCTTAAGAGCAGGTATCAAGAGTATGGGGCCAGACTCTTTACAGAGTTGCCCAGCAACAGGGGAAGGGGCAAGAGGCACAAACTGAAACACAGGGAGTTATAGCTGAATACGAGGAAAAACTTCCTCACTGTGAGGGTGACAGAGCACTGGAACAGGCTGCCCAGAGAGGTTGTGGAGTCTGCTACTCAGGAGGTATTCAAAAGCCACCTGGACATGACACTCTGCAACCTGTTCTACGTGAACCTGCTTTAGCAGGGGGATTGGACTTGATCTCCAAGATCCCTTCCAGCCCCAACTATTCTGTGACTGCTAGGGAGATGCTTGTGCTAGAAGAGTAATTGCACTTCTTTGATTAATTTGCCTTTCATTAGACTGAGAGTGATTAAGCAGGGATTGTCCCAAGAGCAAGCTTATTTTTTAAGATGGGATAGGAAAAGATTTTCAGTATTCTTGAGGTCTTGGCTCTGCTGTGATGAAAAATGAGTACATATGGGTTTGCCAGGATACTTTGGTCCTCCTAGAGAGAAGGTGGGGGGCAGGTGTCTCTGTGGAGCAGAAGAATGTTCTTGCAAATACTGAGCCCACATTAAAAAAAAAAAGCTCAAGCCTTTGGGAGATGGGAAGCAAGGTGTCTGAGTCCTTGGGCCTGGGCAAGGCTTGAATTCAAACACAAGCTAGAGGAAGAGAGTGGAGTCTCCATCCCTGCCACCCATCCAAGACAGATTTGTGTGGGATGACACAAGACCCGCAAGGCACATGGGTGTGTTTGGGATGGGGTGGGTGTGATTGGAGTGTGCAGGTGCTTTCACTTCACTCCTGTGAAATACAGATATGTTGATGAGAGCAGCAGGAGAAAGATTAGGAAATCGAGCTCCAATCAAATGTACCATGTGATTGGGGTAACTTCTCTGGGATGTCCTTGCTGCAATGCCCTAGGGCGAGGGAGCTTCTCTGTTTCTCCATGGGTCCAAAGCAAAGCATGTCTTGAAAGGCAGCAGGGAAAGCTGCCAAGTCAGAACAAGTGAGCCAGCAGGTACTGAGCTAACATCTCTGCTTCCACGTTCTCCAGGGACCAGTGTGCACCAACCTGGGTCTCAAGCCTGGCCAGCGCCTCACTGTCAAGGGGAAAATTGCACCAAATGCCAAGAGGTGAGTTGTGCTGTGCTGCCCAGGCACGGCCAAGGCACCACACTGAGGGCCCTGCAAAAGGTGGTGGCAAAAGGACTCTGTCCCTTGGGTAGAAGAGGAGAAGGGGTTAACACTAGTCGTGCTTCCAGTGAGTCATCACCTAATGCACATTGCAGACCCAGTACTACCAAGGGGCTAAGCCAAAGCAGATGTGAAGTTCCAGCTGCACACGCTGGCAGTGACCACATCCTCTCTAGTGCAGGGTAGAGGAAATGGAAGCTGTGTCTATACTGGGATCTAGTTTGAGACCGTCTGCTCCACCACATCCTCTCCCCTGCACGAAGATGGCCAGGAGTAGGGACATTTATGGTGCCTCAGTGGATTTGCCTCTCACATGGTGGTGGGGAAAGAAGGAAGAAAGGTGGTGAGCAGGCAGGTGGGCTTAAGTGGAAATGTACCCCTAAACATGCAGGGATCAGGGTGGCTGGGTTTCCCAGTGAAGCCTCTGCAGCAGCCCCCAGCCCTTGTGCAGGTCTGTGGCTGGGGGGGCCCTTTGCAGGTAAGGTGGAGCCTGTAGCTGCTGTACCAGAATTAGCGGTGTTCCAGGAAACATGTCCCAGCTCTTCCCAGTGCCTTTGAAGTTTGATACTGTCTGAGTGAAGCCTCCCAGGCTTTCTCTTGCCAAATAATATGCCTCTTCTCATCTGGGTAAGAGGCCTGAAGGAAAGGTGGACACTAGGCTGGAAACTTACTCCCACTGCTGTTGCAGATACTTTGGGATAGCTAATGACATGGTAATTATTTCAGCTGCCTGCAGGATGGGGAGAAGGCAGTGGCTGTCAGGCAGGATGCAGCACTAACTAACTGTTCAGGACTGAAAAGAAATCTATGAAAAGCAATTGACTCCTTGGGAATTGGTTTGGGTGTACGATAACTCTGTTCAGGGCACTGTGAACTGAACCATTCTCTTGTTAAAAGCTTTGAGGAAGTGGTGGCTCTCCCAGGGATGGCACTCTGGAGCCTATCACCCCAGAAAAGTGCCTCTTGCTGCCAGAGCACCATTTTTTTAGGGAAGCTGTGTGATTTAGCAAAGGGTTTCTCTTAGGTTACCCTCAGCTGGGCTTGAAGAAACATACCCAGGGATGCTCATGGTTATAAGTATTGATTTTTTTTTTTTTTTTTAGCTGTATTGACGTCTGCTTTTTTTTTTTCTCTGCAGCTTTGTGATGAATCTGGGCAAGGATGCTACCCTCCTCGGACTTCACTTCAATCCCCGTTTTGATGCTCATGGCGATGTGAACACCATTGTGTGCAACTCAAAGAAGGTGGAAGACTGGGGTGCAGAGCACAGGGAGACTGTCTTTCCTTTCCAGAAAGGGGGCACAGCAGAGGTGACACATGCATATATTTATATATATACACTCTCTGTACATGCTCTGGTGAAGGGAGACTGTTTGGCACAGGACACCCAGCTGCAAGGGCTGTCTCAGGGCTGTCTGTACTGGAGGTGCCTGGCTTCTCCTGCTTGGCCAGTGCCACCACTCAGGGCTCTGAGCTCTGATGGAGGGTGGGATCAAATGCTTAAGCTCCATCTGGCTCAAAAATGTTAGTGTTGAACAGAGCAAGGAATGGGCATCTCTTGGAAGACCAGAATAACACTCCTGCTGTTGATGAACAGGTTATTCTACTGAGCTTGTTCACCCTGTGAAGCAGAGGGTGGCACAGCAGTGCTGCAGAGGGGAGAGGCTTGAGGAAAACTTTCTCTAACTTTTCCATTTGCTTTGCAGATCACTTTTAGTGTCAACCAAAATGATGTGACAGTCCACCTGCCAGGCCACCAGTTCACGTTCCCTAACCGGCTTAACCTCTCTGTCTTTGACTACTTTGATACACAAGGGGACTTCACACTCCAGTCCATCAGCTGGGAATAACTTCAGCTGACACCTCCATCTCAAAGACACAAAGAAAGCAATCAATAAATAAGAGTTTTGGTGTACTAAGTCTCAAAATCTAATCTGTTTAATATTGCGAGTCCTCATGGGTTGGGCACCTCGCTGGGAGTGGGTGGATAGGGGTAGCCCGTTTTGCTTGAGTACTGTAAGTGGATGCAATTATCCCAGCCTTGGTCCTTGAAAGCCATGGATGGAGAAGAGGATGAAGGTTAAAAGCCTGAGAAGACAGAAGGTTAAAAGTCCAAGGAGAGTTGCAGGAGGAGGCATTGGGGCTAATTGTCACTGCGGGGAGAGTAAAAGCATCCCTTAAGTGAGGTCAATCACTGTTCAGGTTTAGAGGGACACCTTACACTGCCTGACTAAATTAACTCTATCTCTTCCTAAACTAAGCACTCCTGGCTGACATCAGATGGTGCTGAGTGGCTGTGCTAGGTGAGCCTAGTGGGGCATGGAGTGAGGAGAAAGTCCTCAACTGTGCTATTTTTGTCTGCAGCCTTCTGTAGAGGCTGGTCCTACTCCTATGTCTGCTTGGAACCTCTTACTGCTGTATGAAGACAGTAGAAAAGCTGCCTTGCTGGGTGTGGCAGAGCATGTAGAGGGTTCATCATCCAAATCCTTTCTTCCAGTAACTGCAGGTGCACAAAGTGTTGTGCTGTGGCACACGAGGGCAGTAATGTGGAGGTGTCTGGTTTTATTCTGCCTGTTGTGCTTTGCCTGTTCCATCCAGAGCTGAGGGAGGCAGCAATGTCCAGCTGGAGTGTGGGATGCTAAGGATGTGTGCACTATGCTTTTGTTCCCATTTTACCTGGCCCAAATGGACCTCAGCACTTCTCAGTCTAAATTGAGGCTAGACTCTGAGGAGTCTGAGGCAGTCAGGCATGTTTGATGTTACTGCAGAGCTGCCTTGGGGACACTCTCAGTTTAATGCTGCCTTGGCACTGCTCTTGAGCATGCTGTGCCTGGTGGGTCTAGGAAAGGTGGGATCTGCCCTATCCACAGTGCACAGCAGTTACCAGGTGGGTCTGAGATGAAAGGCTTGGCCACAAGCAACACTAACAATTTGATGTACTACAGGAGTCCCTGCAGGCCTGGCTGGGCTAATTCCTCACATGAAGCAGCTGCAGAGCAGCTGGAGAACAGGGACTTTCCCCTACAGCAGCCGCACTTGCCGCTCTGATTTCATAATTCATGAGGTTCTGCCAGGTCATGTGTCCTAGGTACCCATGCAGAGGGAGGCTGAGCTGCTAGGAATTGTGGGTCTGAGGAGGAAGAGAGATAAGATGAGAGCTTAGCTGAAAGGTAGGAACATGGGGTGTACAAGCAATTTGAGACTCTGCAGTGGATCTGTCTTGAAGTCCTGTGTTGCCTAAAGCCCATCTGCTTTGGATGATTACATCATACTCCTTTTAGGGCTACATCTGTAATTGTAAACATGGCATCTAGCATTGCCACCCTGTGCATAGGCATGGCAGAGGAACAGCATAGCTTGGGGACTCTTCCCGTGGGATGATAAGGATTAAGCCATCCTTTCTGGAGAAGAGAGGTTCAGCAGTATGGAAATAAGCCATGCTAGGCTAGATGGTCTCAAGGCAAGAGACCTGGGTCAGTTTACACAGTGGTGTTGACACAGTCTGGCAGACTGGGGTACATTTGGTAGGCCAGAAAATTGGGTATTTCCCTCAACCACAGCAGGGCCATGGTGCTGGTGAGGGTACCATGAACTGTCATGATGGATACAGAGGAGAGCTCTCTCCTTGCAGCTTCCTCTGCTGGGCTGATCTTGAAAGCTGAGCAAATGTGCTGGACTCCCTGGGCTGTACTACAGGGGAATCTCGCAATGCCTCTTAATTGCACTTGGCAATCTTTCTTTAGATTCTTCGAAGATTTTCTTGTGATGGTTTCTTGAATAAAGCTCAGCGGTACTGTGTGCTTTGCCACAGGAATATGAACCTTAGTGAGGTCTCCTGCTAGTGTGGCTGTTTCTTGAAGTGACTCACTGTTCTTGTGAAATCTATGACTCACTGTTGTCCTGACTTTGTTATGGCTTGGCCCGTTGCTATCAAGGAGATGAGGGGTGGCAAAGGTGCCCCAGATATATAATTTAAACATATTGAAGCTGACTGCTCCCTTCCACCCACTCCCCAGCCTTGTGCAAGGTGGAGGCTGGTGTGTGAGAGCTGAAGGATCTGAGGATGGGGTCAGGATCCCTGAGACAAGCACTCTCTCTGCCCAGATGAGCAGGATGAGCAGCCATGCAAAGGGGAAAGCACTGCAACAACATTGATGGAAGACACTGCATGCTGGCATGGAAGGTGACACACTTTTATTTCTCAACATGACCCCAGCCAAAGGTCAGATGTTCCCAGCCTGCTCACCCCTCGCTTTCCCTCACAGACCCCGACAACTCCCTGAAAGCCAGGGGGATGCTGTGGCTTCCCACAGCCTGCTGAGAGGGTGCTGCAGGCCATGCCACGCCCGTCCCAGTGTGGCCACTGTGCCGGCGGTAGCTGCTGGCAAGCAGGGTGTAGAGGAAGGGGTTGACACAGCTGTTGCCATAGGCCAGGCAGGTGACACCGAAGTTAAGGTAGGCCTGGGCAGTGGGGCCGATGCCCAGCCCCTCTCCCTGGCACAGCCCAGCCAGCTGCCAGGCCCAGAAGGGGAGGAAGCAGGCCCAGTAGGCCACCACGATGGCAGAGATCCTGGAGAGGAGCCGCCGGGCAGGGGCCCGGCCGCCCACCCGCAGCCCCAGGCCCCACGCCGAGGACTGGTATGCCCAGGCCAGGCGGGTGTAGACGATGCCCAGCACCGCGCCGGGTGCCAGGACGCTGGTGGTGAACAGCACCGTCAGGTAGAGCCGGGAAGCTGACGGCGTCCAGGTGGGGACGCAGATGCGCTTGCGGGGGCCGTCCCCCTCCCGCAGCTGAGTCATCACCATCATGGGGGCCGTGAGCAGGAGCGAGGGGAGCCAGAGGATGGCGCTGGCCAGTTTGCGGTAGGCATTGCTGGCCTGCCTGGCCCACAGAGGCTTGGCCACCGCCCAGTACCTCTCCAGGCTCATGGCAGTCAGGAGGAAGATGCTGGCGTGCATGGTGAGGAGGTCCAGGCTGAGCAAAAGCCTGCAACCCACATCCCCAAAGAACCAGTCGTGGGCGAAGTAGGTGCGAACCACAAAGGGGATGGTGGAGAGGTACAGGAGGTCAGCTAGGGCAAGGTTGATCATGTAGACCCCCAGGGAGCCTGCTGAGCAGCCTGCCACCCTGCCAGAGGCCACTGCCACTGTGTAGATGTTCCCCACCATCCCAGTGAGGCACATGACCAGCAGCACTGCGCTCAGTGGCCCTGTGACCAGGCTGTCCCCTCCCAGGACATTGCTGTCATCACCCCCACCACTGCTTTCCTCCAAGAAACTGCCACCCTTGGGTTCCTCTCTAGGACTTGGGCTGATGAGAGAAGGGTTGTAAGACATCTTTGGGTAAGTTAAGCAAGAGCAAATCAAGCTCTCAGAGACCTGTTCCTTCCTCCCGCCTTCCGCCCTCGCTGTACGGGACACATCTATCCTTAACAGCAAAGCAGCCAAGGGAAGAATGGGGAGAGTTCATCAGACAAAGACAGGGTGCTCCAGAGAAGTCTTTTCCTCACCTCCAGCTGCCTGGTCCATTTTGCTGATGTTGTCCATCACAAGCTCTGTCCAGTTGTTTTCCTTAACGATGAAAGAGCCAAGAAAGGGACACTGCCTTTTCCTTCAAGACCAATACATGCAAGATAACCTCTGCCAGCCAGGAGGAAATGTCTCTTTTCTTCACTAGCTCATCCTCTGTTGCTTCTCCGGAGTTTACTGGGCCCACAGAAACAGTGGATGGACAAGTAGATTTCTGCTCCCAAGTCTGTGTCAGCTCAGCTCAGACAGACTTTGGAGAGGTGGGCCCTGCCCCGCTGAACCAACCCCCTGAGAGCTGCATTGACCACTGCATGGAGGAATGTGCCTGACTCACAGCTTCACACACTGGTGGAAATATGGTTCCCAATTTACACTGCACTTTTAGGCACTAGCTGAGGAGCCCCACTGGCTCCCTGCTCTTTCTGGCAGACATGCTTTCTTCCCCCATATCTTCTTGCACCTTTATACTGCTCTTCCTTCTTGTTCTTGCTTCCCTTTCTTTTTCTCATTTCTCCTTGTACAGTTGTCCTCATTTGAGACAGGAGACAACTGAAAGACAGGACTCCATAATATGGCAAAGAGGGTGGAAAGCATCACGCTGTGGCTTTAGAAAGGAAACAAGGGCCAGTCCTGGAAGTGCAACAGGCAGGGAGCAGCCACACAGCTCTCCCTAGCCAAGCCAGACTGAAAGAACCTGTCCCCCACTCCCTCCCAAGGACATCAGGGCCCTTTGAGGTTTGGGTGTTGTGGATGTAGTCCCCAGTTTGCAAGCCGGCCCACCAGATGGTAGGACATCTCACATTTTCTGTCCTGGCCCTTTTCCACCTTTGCCCTCAAGTCAGCACCAAGCTCCTAAAGACTCAAAGAGCTGAACATTTTAGACTCAGTCATTCCTTCCTCTCCACAAAGACCATCTGTGGGGACACAGTTTGTAGTAGTTGGGAGTGGGGCTGCGGCAGAGCCTCACCCCTAATGAGCTACAACTGTGTGAGCCAGGTGAACAATACCAGAAGGCAATGAGACATGGAGTACTGACCAATCACAGAAGGGCACACAGGTGTAGGGGATGTGAGATCAAGGGTATAAAAGGTTCTGCTAGAGAAGGAGAAGCAGCAGATGTTCCAGGGGCCTCCAGAAGGACAGAGGGTCCAGCTAGAACTCTAGAGTAAGCCAGAGCAACAGAAGACCTGGAAGGAGCTGCTAGCAATACAAGAAAGGCCAGCTGGTCCCACAGTAGCCCCAGAGATTATAGAAGAAGCCAGTGGCCCTGCAGCAAGTGTGAAGCCTGTGAAAATAGTCACTGACCCAAAGGCAGACACTTAGAGCCTTCTGAAGTGGTATAGTGATATTCTGTGAATTGTGGCCGTCTCAACTGCGACAACCATCCTCCTCCTCCTCTAAGCTTTCCCTCTCCTTCCCTCGGAGCCCCGGGAAGCTGCCTCGCCTCAGAGCAGGGAGGTAGAAGCTCATTAGGTAGGCACGACCGCCTTCTAGCGAGACACCATCACATGACACCCACGCCCGATGCTACCCTGCCCTTTCCTCACTCGCGTCTCAGCCTCGTTGTCTCAAGGAAGATACCGTGGGACAGAACTTGTGGAGCAGAGACAGATGTGCCATACTACGTGTACTCTGCTGTTCGTTCAGGGCTTCAGGCCACTCCAGCCACGCTCTTTTGCATCACCAGTGTATCAGCTTCATTGTGGCTGAGTCAAATGCCTCTGCTCATATCCAGCAGTGGTAATTCAGCAGCAAACAGGAGGAGGAGGAAGAGGAGGCATCTCATCAGTGCTCCCCTCACTGTGTAATGACCTTTGGTTTTCAGGAAAATCATGCTCCAGACTGGGAGAGATCAGCAAAATGCAGTGAAAATATACTTTTAGGTGGGTATTTCCATTGCACTATGGTAGCAGGGTAAGTGATGCTTCTTATCATCTGGGAAGTTGATGCTCCCAACAGATTGTGGTGGTCTTGGCACAGAGTGGGGTCCCCAGAGAAGCAGAGGGGCACCGTGAGTCTGCCCATTTGGCTCTGATGGGAATAATCACAGTCCACGTTCCCCAGGAAATACAATGAACAGCTATGGCTTTTTGTTTGATTGTCTGTACTTTTTTCTAAGAAACAACTTCATACCTCAGCAGTTAACATGTCAGCTAGTTTAGGAAGTTAAAATAAATTACAATGATATTTTTTATTTATTTCTTTAGGAGCTAATTAAAATACTGCTTGTCTCATTAATTCCAGTTAGCTCTCCTTAACACATGAGACACCTTCTCTCACACTGCCTGCGTAAAACTGCAAACACATCAGATATTACAGTCACCAGCAGAACTCAGCTACTCCTTCCAGCATGTGAAACACAGCTCTCCCAAGAGAGCTTTAAGAGATGAGCTTTAAGATGTGAATCATTGATTTAGTGTTTTAGGCTCTTACTAACAGAACATGAACATACAGATATGTATGTGTGATATACAAGATAAACATATGCAATGTGCAGGTCAGAATGGACGTGCCAGGCCTTTGACATACAGAGAATGAGGGAGTAGAGATCCATGTATTACTGTGTTCAGGCATCAATCCTAGGCTCTAGTAGAGACAACAGACTCTGAACTCTATACACTTTATCAGCTCCTCTCTGCAAGACCCAACCTCTCTCCATTGGTTTGACAGAGACTCAAGTTTGGCAGCTGATCTTCAGTGGCACGAATATCCCTCAGAGTATCTTCCCTAGGGCAGTATTCTGCCTCCATCACTCTTTGTTATGTGTGTGCACGCACACATTATCCACATACCCAAATGTATATCCACATTATTTTTGAGACGATCTCTTAACCTTCTCTGAAGCATTTGGTGGAAGGTCTGCACACAAATGTCATCTGAAGAAACTTTCAAGCCCATACACAGCAGAAGGAAACAGGCCTCACATTTGGCTGTTAGGTTACGTCTTTTAAGTGACCTTTCTCAACCACTGCACTAACTGATCAAATATCTAGATATTTCACATCTCTGTCACCAGCAGGTATGATATTTCTTGTAAAGGAACAGGCTCTTTTAGTCCAGCAGCCCCTGTGACCCGCTGTGGTGCCTGGCTCCAGCCAGGCAGCTGTTTTCTTCCCTCAGGTGGGTGGCTGTCTGCAGTTTCATGCAGGAGTGATGCTAGGTCCCATGTCCAACATAGTAAGTGCCAAA
The DNA here is from genome assembly GCA_013398275.1 of Promerops cafer. NCBI lineage: Eukaryota > Metazoa > Chordata > Aves > Passeriformes > Nectariniidae > Promerops > Promerops cafer. The sequence continues at coordinate 571,388 of VZSE01006234.1, forward strand.
GTTTTCAAGGCCCGACTGACAGGCAAGACCTGTCAGCATCCAGTCAGATCACAGCAATTTAACAGGGACAGGTTGTTCTGAGGATTCGGATGCAAAAAATCTTGCACTTGAAACGAAGCAGCTTAATCAGGCCCTCAAAAAAAATGGATATTCTATGGGGGCAAAAGTGCTTCAAAGGGTGCTCCACGAGCACTGTGTTTCTCTGATGTCAATCTCCTCTCCTGTCCTGACAGCCACCCAATAGGACCAGGTAGAGTTGAGTCATAGCGAGATTCCTGCATGGCTTCCTAGGATTTAAACTTGAAGTAGGCTTCAACTGTAGTGAAGAAAAGAGGTGGTGCATTAGGGCAGCACCCTGACTGGGAGTGGCAGGAGGGGAAGGAAACAGCATCCAGGCACTTACTTGCATATTCCTGTGGTGTCATGGCCTGGTTGATGACACTGGTGAAGGCTCTGATCCACTCCAGCTGGTCAGTCTCTGTCTCGCAGGTGAAGAGGTATTCCCGGTCAGGGGTGACAATGGTGATGCCATAGTGCCAAGAGAAGTTGCCCTGTGTTCCTGAAGGCAATCCCTTCTGGACGCTATATCCATTCTCTCCACTGCCCACAAATACCTCACCCTTAGCAAATGCGTCCTGCACATCAGGAGGGAAAGACAGTGATTTATGGAATCCCAGAAGAACAAGAGAATCAGTACAGTGCATCTAAGGACAGGAGGAGAGTGTGTGAGGATCGGGGATGTAGCAGCAAAAGGTTTTGGAGGTGGTCAGGGGATTCAGAAGAGCAGTGAGTCTGTTCTCAAAGGCAATAGTGAAAAGGAAAAAATAAGGGCAAAAATCTCAAGAGGTCTGAGAGAGGAACTGCTGCTCTCATCTCTGTCACCCTCCCATCACCACATTTACACTGCTGCCCTCCCTGTTCCCATTGTTTGCAGGCAGTGAAACAAACACAGAAAGCATGTGATGAACTAAAAGGGATGGAAAAGGGGAAGACCTGGAGTCCATTCATAGCAGCTGGGAAACCTGCAAGCCACCCTTACTGCAGAGCACAGACTCTGTGTGCACTATGACCCTGCCCTCAGCACCGCTGCCTGCAGCTGCCCGGCGGTCACATCTCCCTCTCACCAAAGGATCCTTGAAGTACATGAGCCTGCGGTGATCCAGCGTGAACCAGCGCTTCTTAAAAGCCTCTCTCTGCTGTGAAGGGAAGAGGTGACATGTGTGAGGGGACAGTGCCCTCTGCTGCGAGCAGTGCGAATAGATACCCCAAACTCAGCCCAACCACTTGAAGCAATCGCCTGCCTCAACAGCATCCTCCTCCTCGCCCTTTCTGAGCTGGGAGTGGGGGTCAGTGTCGGGTTATTCAGTCCCAGCTGCTGTCCCCAACTCCTGAGCTTCGATGAAGGACCCCAGAGTTGAGACAGGAGAAATCTGGACACTAAATACCTGTAAGGTCACGCACACACAGACACATGCAGAGAGATCTGTCGCTCTGGGAGAAAGCAGGGACTCTGGCTTCATCTACTTTCACATGTGTCCTTCCCCTTCCTTTTATTCTCCCCTCCCTTGGTGTGCACACACACTGTTCCCACGGGTGTCTAAAGAGTCGGGGGGGAATGAGGAAACAGCAGGAGAAAAACATTGAAGTAGGGAAAGCCAATGGTGCTCTGGCAGGCCCCTGTTAGATTTTTTCGACCATAGCAGCTCACCTTGGGACCAGTCTTCTCCATGTATCCCTCCTTCAAGAAGTTTCTCGTCAGACGATTTTTAATCTGACAAAATGGCAAGAGTAACGTTCACTTAGCTGTGCCTCTTTGCTATTCATTTCCCTCCCCCACCCTTCCATTCTCCCAAATTCAGTCACCTTCTAAATTTATATTTCCCAAACTGCCTAGCTAGGCATCACGTCTGCCTCCAAAATGCCCAGAAACAGCAGAGAGCAGCTGTTTTCTGACCACCACAGACCCTTTTAAAGACTGCTTTTCATCCCTCTGTCTTCACCCTGCAATTTCCACTTCCGTACCTGGGGTTATAACAGTAACTAATGAGCTCTTTTATCATATAAGCAGCGGGAGACTCAGGACTGTGCTCCAGTGCTGCCTTACCTCGTTATCGCTGGCGATGGGAAATGCTACCTTCAGGTAATGGAACTGCACAGAGCGGATGGCGTTGAACCAGTCCACTACCTCCTGAGGATGGAACAGGACAGGACAGAAAGCTTAGCCAGAGCAGCAGTGGGGCATCTAAATTCACCCAGCTGCACCCAGCCCTGTGTTAACTACAGACACTGTCAGCTCTCCCTCCGCAGCATCTCCCTCACATGCACACAGCCAGCACGGCTGCCCCATTCCCCACATGCACAGGCAGCACATCTTCTGTAGAACTCCTCCCACACAAACCAACTCAGCCAGTGCTCCTGCCCTGCTCCCTGCAGCAAAACTCTCTCACAGATACACAAACAGAGAGCCAGAACCCCCACCCTATTACCTACAGCAACTCACACTCACACACCCCATCCCACCCATGCTTCATAGTATTTAATATCAGCAGCTCCTCAAAGCACCTCAATGGCTTTGCAGTGTTTGAAGGTAAAAACAGATACCTTTCCACTTTCATGGTAGACAAATATATTCCGGGTCTTATTGTCTTTGAGGTAGGTGATCTGCAGGCCATTGGGGTTTCCAATCTTCTCTGGCTGGAACGTAGCATTGATGACATCTATTTTGACATTGATTTTGGGTTCTTTCGCCTGAAAACAGAATGGCATTGATCATGCATGAGCAATCCTAGAAGGAAAGAGACCTGAGCTACTGATTAAGTGGGGTAAGGCAGTGTCAGAGGCCTGACTCAGGTGGAGAACCTTGTACTTGCCCTTTTTAAACCTTCTGAGGTTCATATCAGCCCACTTCTGGAGCTTGTCCAGGCTTCTCTGGATGGCATGTCCTCCTTCTCCCTACCCTGAGCAATTCCCTCCCTTGTGACAGCATTTTAGCTCTTGCCCCACCCATTTCAGAGAGATGAATGAGCAGAAAAGTAGCCCTCCTCAAAACCAACCAGAGAAAAGGTTTTTGCCAATTTGGCTCACAATGGGGTGAGGTTGGGTCCAGGAATGGTGCAGGATTACACATCCAGGCAAATGGATAGGAGCGAAGTGAAAGATCAGTGCTTTTCTCAGTAGTGAGGGAAGCACAAAGGGACAGCATGAGAAAAAGTCCCTCTGACAGTAGGAAGGGGACCCTTCTCCTTAGTGCCACGTTTTGTTCTCATCTCTGAGCTGGGATGAGCAAGGCAACCTCAGAAACATGCGTAGGAAGTCAGAACATCTCTGTGACCCCACTGCTCTGGGTGGAGTACACACTGAGGTGGGAGTTGACCACCATACTCACATCCTGCTTGGTGAAATACTTCAGACATCCCTCTCTCTCAGACAAGAGGAACTTGCGGGGTAGGAACTGCCCGTTGTCTCGACCTCGCTTCCAAAGGATGCCTTCCTTCACCCCTTGGAGCAGAAAAGCCACTTATAATAGCATTCCCCCACAGGTATGGTAGGCATCAGAGAGCTGCATGCAGCCTGGGGCCCAGCCACCCCTCGGGGACAAAGAACATGATGGACTATTGTTTAGAATAAACACTTCAGATGTTTCACCTCTGACTTACCACTAAAGATGGTGGTGTTCCCATGTTTGCAGTGCAGATGAGCGCTCACCAAAAGACATTCCCAGATTCTTCCCACCTAGTCCTGCTTCCACTACTACCTCTGACAGTGCAAGAGCTGTCTCCTGTGAACACTAGAGTCCCAGCCATGCAGACTCTGGTGTGGGACCAGAACTCTTCCCCCTTGACTCTGCAGGCTCTTGGGCTCCAATGCCCTTTGTCACAGGACTGGCAGTGCCATTTCAAGGACAACTGCCATAGTTAGAGGGGGCGGCATGCAGCAGGACAGATACTCCTTATTGTAGATGTCTGTCTCCACCAAGACAACAAATGTCTTTCACAAATGCCACCTGGTAACACCAGGCTTTTAAGCTACCTGTGGCAGTGCCAGCCGATGTTGTCCACAATTTAACGCTCCCAAAACTAAGCCCTGTAAGTACCAGTTGGGTTCTCAGCAGCACTTGTGGGATTTGCAACACCGACACCTCATGATGCTCAGAAGTTTCCAGCAAAGGCAACAGGCAGGATATTTTGATGCTGTGTTCTGCTCTTACCATCAGAATATGGCAGCTGTTTTCCCGGCTCGGTAAATTCTTTGCGTTCGTATTTGGCCCGTACCCACTGTTCTCTCAGCACTCTGTGGAGAGAGGTGACAGGTAGCTCAGAAACAAACTAGAGGAATTAGAGGAACAGAGAATTGCCCTTCCCCCTTTTCTTCTGTATGCAGCAACTTACTGGCAGTCATTGTAGGTTGGCTGGTAATAGTAAATAGGGATGTGAGCTTCGTATATGGCTTTAGTCACAGCATTCCCATGCTTGGCCAGAAACTGCAGAGTTAGACAGAGAGTTAGTGCCTTGCCTTTGATGCAGACTCATGTTGGACCTTTTCTTTCCTGACCCACTACAGGGGCTAGATGCACATCAAACTCTAATGGAGCATTCTCTTTCCCCCCATTGCAACATCCCATCAGTCTGGCTGCAGGAAGGTGGATCTCAAAGGTCTCATCTGCTCTCAGACATTACAGTGATTGCACCTGAATCAACAGAGTGCCATAAATGTCACTTCCGTAGGGCTGGGTGCACACACATTCAGCAGATTTGCTGCCATGCCCCACATCTCCTGGAGAATTCAACAACAGCTCTGCAATGCCACTGTCTGGAAGGACATTCCAACCTCTTCCAAAGCACAACAAGACACAGATTATTTTCTTTGGATCTCCAGAAAATATTTTCAGTCCCCTGAAGATTAGTGAGTTGAGGGGGCTGTAACGGGGAGAAGTTAAGTTCTCATAAGAGCCATTTTTCTCAAGAGATCATATTATATCTGGAAACCTTTCTTGGAGAATGGAATTGCCCAAGATTTTCCCCTTTAACTGCTAAAATCAAGAGGAGACAGTGAGGCTGGATGGTCTTGGCAAGTGGAAAACAAGCAATCTGAAGACACAAAGACCCTAGGCCTTAGTAAGATACATTGCAAGAGCTCTGCATTGCCATAAAGTAACAGGACAGGAGGAGGCACATAAGGCAAGTGTATCCTCCCTCTCCCAGTGGGTTGTGGGGAATTATCTCTGATTATCATGAGTAGAAAAGAGACTGATTAAACCAGATTACATTCCAACTCTGTGAGGTCAAAGGACTAATTTTGCCAGGACACTGAGTGTATAGCCTAGTCCAAACCACCTGCCCTACCCATGGGGATAAAGATCTCACCTGCACCTGAGCATCATCCCAGTAATCCATCTTCAGGGATTTGACTTTGCTGATGCTAGGGATGTTGCGGTGAATTCCTGAACAGCTGAGGCATATAAAGACACCCAAAGTAGAGGATGCCCAGTCGGGATCTGAGAATATGGAAAAGGGTATAACTAGAAGTGGTGAATATCCCTGGGAGATATGCCTCGCCTGAGAATGCAGTCCTGAGAAACAGGGAGCTGGTGACTACAGTTTCATCCAAGCTGAGTAATTAACACCCAAGGCATGGATGCCAGTCAGGAAAAACACAGCTATTAGTCCCGCATTCCCCGTTCCAATCACATTGACTGAATTTTTAATGGCCTTTATCTTGAAAAACCCCAAAGTGCTCTGTGAACTCCCTTTGTGTAAAGGATCCTGCAGATGAAAATGAAACTACCTCTGGGAAAAGACCCCAGGAGTTGTTTAGTGCATCACAGCAAACCCCTACCAGTGTCTAGCTCGGGAAGTGGAAAATAACCTTGAACCTAAAACTCTCCTGGAATAATTAAATAGGGCAAAATGGTACTAATTTGCCCAGTCTTAAATTGGCTTGGGTAGTACACTCCTTTTGAAGGTGTATGATGGGTGTTTTTAGCAGCGCTTGTAGGACCTCAAACTGAGTACCCTTCCGAGAGGGCAAGCCCTTCAGTAAATGAAATTTCCTAGGCAACTGTGGCAGGTTGTCAGTTCAGAGCTGAGTCATGGCAGAGACAATGCCCTCCTGAATCATGCTTTCTTTCTGGAGAAGTTAGGATTCACTGGGAGCTTTCCTGTCAGGTCCTGACTGGACATGACCTTGATTTGCATTTGAGATCTGACATGACTGCAACCCACGGTGCTGCAGCTATGCAGCCCCTGCTAATCTGGCACTCCCGCATCCCTGTTCTTCCCACCAGTGCTATGGCAGCATCTTCTCCCTCCTCCCTTGCCAACCCACCTCCAGGCAGAGGAAATTAACACCCAGAGCAATGCCTCCCCTTTCCCTCCACCCCAGGCTCCTGTGCCGTCCAGATAGCCAGCACTAAGTGACTGCTAGAGATCAGCCCCGGCTCCCTGCTTCCAACTCTTCCTCCAGCATCCTTCAGGGACTCACCTGGCTTCCCGCAGTCTGCACACAAAGAGTTCTCTGCTCTTTTCCACACTTCCTTCAGGGCCTTCATGCTCCGCTCGTTTCCTCCAGCCATCACCTCGGAATGGTATTCCTCCAGGCAGGGCAGGACAGGGCCAGGAGGGCAGCTGCCGGCACCTTATGCACCTGCAGGCCAACCCACTGCGTTATCCAGGAGAGAAGGAGCCACCAGAGAGACAAGCTCTGGCAGACGGAGGGAAAAGAGGACGGCAGGAGAAGCCTAAGGTTAAGGTTAATGGAAAGGGTACAGAGGCCTGTCGGTGCACCTGAGCCGGCTGAGCACAGGCAGGGGCAAAGAGGCTGGAGGCTGAAGTGCACCCAGACTGTTCGTGAGGAGTGAGGAGGAGGAGGAGACCTGCCCCATGGGCGTGGAGGGAAGTGCAGCAATTAACCACAGAACTGGTTTTTCCACATTTCTGCTGGTGAAAGGACAGACCAGGAAAAGAGCGCAAGCAGCAAGCAAGCTGATAAAGGAAAGCTGGCTGTGGACAAGTGACTGCCAGGCTGTGACAGGACTTCTGTCAGGACTCATCATGCTCTGTGGGCTCGGGGGGGCTGGCTTTGGCTGCCCCCACAACACTTCAGAAGCTTTCACCGAAGTCAGCTGGCCTCCACACAGGCATTACATCCCTTTTTAAGGCGAGAACAGGGGAGCAAGAAAGGTTCAGGAGCTCAGCCAATGTCACTCTAAGCCATCAGAACATGGCAGTCTTGATGCCCCCACCAACTCATGCCAGTAGCTCTCTCCACCACTACAGAAATCATGGCTGTGCAGCCAGATGCTGCGACCTGGACACAGCATCAGAGCCAAGACCCATCTCCACAACTGCCCTCCCCGGAGAAGAGGAGCATGGCACATGCCCTGCTAACACCAAGAAATGACAGTAGCTTGAAATAAACTCAGAGCTCTATTGAAGAATGCTCAGTTGAAGAACTGCACATGTTAACTATTCGGAAGAGTGACATTTATTAAAGAGATGTAGATGCAGAACACTCCGGAGTGTCAGAACGAGTCTCGGGCTGTGAGATCGGGTGCTACACTGCCATGTTCTCCGCACAAGGCACCGCCACAGAATCTTTTGCTGGGAGGAAGCTGAAGAGGAGTGTGGCCGGAGGCTCCCATGCCTGGAGCGCACCCCGTCCACCGCAGGCTGGACGCTAGGGCCGGGAACAGGCGCATGCCAGGTCCGCGGCGTTGGCTGCTCTGTCCCGGCCGGCGCGGGGGGCGGCGGGCAGAGCTGCCGGCGTTCCGGCGGAAGGGGCGGGCGGAGCAGCAGCAACGTGGGGCCGCCATGGGCCGCAAGAAGAACAAGAAGGGTCCGGGCGGCCGCGAGGGGCGGCTGGTGGTGACTTTCGACGAGGAGCGGCGGAGGTGAGGCCGGGCGGGCCCCAGGGCGGGAGGCGGGGAAGGAAGGCGTCCCCCGGTGGCTAAAAGCCGGGCGGTTCTGTGTTGTCGGCGGCAGGGAGTACCTGACCGGCTTCCACAAGCGGAAGGTGGAGCGGAGGAAGGCGGCGCTGGAGGAGATCAAACGGAAGCTGAAGGAAGAGCAGAGGAAAATGAAAGAGGAGGTGAGGGAAGGGTCTTGTGTCCCCCCTCGGCAGGGCGGGCAGTGAGCGGGGCAGGAGGGGCGGGCGCAGGCGCCGCATGACCTGTTTGCGTTCCTCAGCGGCACCAGGAGTATCTGAAGATGCTGAGCGAGAGGGAGCAGGCGCTCGGTACGTGCTGGGCCCTCGGTGGGGAGGGAGCCGGGCGCCCGTGGTCCGACAGCCTTGACTGGGTGTTGAGAGCTGGGGCGGGGATGCTCGCACGCTGTCCCACAACAACTGCTGCTCGGTCCTGTCGTGTTCCCCAGACAAGCCGGGCAGCAATCTGAGCGGTGACCCCGCAGCCCTCTGCCCCGGGAATCATGAGGGTTGTACAGAAAGGAAGGAGCAGGACGACATCTCCAAGGTGTCACCAGGTCCCCTCAGTGGGGAGAAGGAGCTTGCCCTGTAGGCTTGCAGTGCCAAGCCCCTCTGCTCTTTATCCCTGCATGCCAAGGCCGGGTGTCGCCCCTGCCCAGCACGGTGTATCAGGAACAAGCGAGTTTATCCCGTGAAAAGCTGGGCACTTTGCAGTGTAGGATTTCTTGTGTTCCCAGAGGAGGCTGATGAACTGGAGCACTTGGTGACATCGCGGACGGAGTCTGTGAACATCGACCACCCAAACCACATCGTAACAGTGACCACCATCAGTGACCTGGACCTCTCGGGGGCACGCCAGCTGGGACTGACCAGCCCTATGGTAAAGACTCTTGCCACCTTTCTGTATCAGCTGTACACACTCCTGGGGCTGGTGAGGTAGGGCTGGTGGTCCCTGCTTATATCCAAGGCCTTGCAGCTGGCTGGGAACAGGGATGAAAAGGGAAACTCATAATTTTTATATTTTTCCACAGTTTAAATTTGGTCTCTAAAGAGAAGGAAATGTTCTGTGTGAATAGCTCACTCCAAACCTCCTGGAACCCTTTGCTGGTCCTGACAGACCCTGGTTAAAGGAAAAGTGTTACTGGACTGGATGGCAACAATGTAATACTTTAAAAGCTGATACAAGACAAGCAGCAAGATTTCAGACTTTGCTGCATGGTCTGTCCTTGACCTCTTTCCCGTGACTTGTTCAGAAATATTGCTGTTAGCATGAGGAGGCATTTCTCTCTCCATAATCCCATGTTTAGACCACAAATAAGGAAACCATTGGGTTCTGGTTGTGGTAGCTTTTATTATGAAAATACATTGTAACTAAGATCTTGTATTTGTTTCATAGAGTCTGTCAAGTATTTGTTGTGCTTATCTTTGTAAGGTCGTCTAATCTGAAAATCCACTCAAAGAGGTCTTGATAGTAATTTAAGCAAAAGCCAAGACCTTTGGTTCATTCAAGTTTAAACTTCAATCGCATGGTCTTTACGATCATGCTGAAGTTTTTGGATCTTGGGGTGGATTAATGTAGGCCATCTCTGCTTGTGCCTCTCTGTGGGACTGCAATAGGAAACCTTGACACTTGGACAGCGAGAGGTGTGGAGAATTAAAAAAATCTTCTTCTGTGATTAGTTAGTTCACAAAACAGGATGAAACCAAGAGGGCAGTGGAAACACCAGAATCACAAAAGTGCTTTCTTTTTAAGGGAAAAACTGATGGATCTGAAGAAGAGAAAGGGGAAGAGGTGGTGAACAAGCCTGTGAGAACAATGCCCAAGAAGTCCAGAAACCCTTTCCTGTCTGAAAAGTATGTACAGATTCCTTCAGGCCTTCGCTGTTCGGCTCTGGAAGCTGAGGGAATGTTGGGTGTTGGGGTGCGCGGCGTGGCCGCGGGACGGCTGCGGCGCTGCCCGGGCAGGGCCGGCAGGGGGCGCTGGCGGAGCGCGGCCCGCACGCCCCGCTCCGCTCCGCTGCTGCCGCTCCGGTGACCGCGCGGGAGGAGCGGCAGGAGGGTGGGCTTCGTCCTCACCTCTCACCTAGTCCTTCATCGCGGCACATTCCGCAGCGTGCAGAGCTTGTCTCTAGGGCTGAAGGTCAGAGGCTCCTAAAGCTGAAAGCTCAGGCGTTCTCCACATTTTTCACTATCCAGGTTTTACTGCTGCTTTGAGGGTGTGGAGAGGTGCTTTAACTCTGTGGGGTCTGGGCAGCACAATGTTCACAACGTTAATTTTTGTTGTTACCGCACATGGAGGCTTGCAGGTTTCCTGCATAGCTTAGAGTCCCTCTGGGACTTGCTGTGTCTGGCATCCATTCCTGCTGGGCCACACAGAGCTCTCCAGCTATTGTTGTGGAGTCGCCTTGCTTCTGCAGGCTTTGGTCCCCAACCATTTTTCTCTTTCTGCCCTGCACAGAATCTCTTCTCTTACTGCCACGCTGCACATGCACAGCCAGAAAAAGACAAAAGGAAAGAGGTCCCAGCGTGGGCAAGGCCCACGTAAGAAAATCCAGAAGTCCAGCACAGGACGAACTACCAAGACTCAGCGTCGGAGGCTGACTGGCAAAATGGGCCGTGACCAAGATTAACAGAGAAACTTATGTTCAGACCACCAGCTGGGACAGTGCTCCACATCTGGCCTGCTGCTCTTTGGGACCCTGTCATTGTGGGCAAGCACCTTGTTTACATGGCATTCTGACTAGCCATTAATGCAGTTCAGCCTTTCTGTAGCCTCCTGAGCACTGGCCAGGGTGACTATAGACACTCTACCCATTTATTTTTGCAGTGATCTCCAGCTAAGTGTCTGGATACCACAGAATCTCTTAAAAACTTCTCCTGAAGGTCATGTTCTCTGTTTGGCATAACCCTTCTGTCCTTGGCCCCCCCTTTCAGAGCTGATACTTGGCTTTATGAAAGAAGAGGATCCGGTGCAGAGTTCATCAGGCACATCATTGTCAGGGCAATTTGAGAGACTTGGGAGAGCTCTGCTTGCACTCCTGCATCGGTGCCCTGGCATTTCTGCTGTGCAGTAAATCCTTTTTCCATGGAGACATGGTGTCATATCTCCTGTGTTTCTTCACCGCACAACACAGTGCCACACCTGAATGCAGGGGTACTTTTTGTTTGGTACTTGTGCCAGGTGAAATTGGGTAACTTCGTGAATAAATTTGAAGTTGTTTTGCTAAGAAAAAAGAAATCTGTGACTTACTTGAAGCATAAGGACAGGAGTTGTCCTAACACCAGTACCAACTGGAAAGAGGGGGAGGTAATTCCTGGTGTTCAAAGGATATTGAAATCCCCTGGTGCTTGGAAAATGGAATAGCTAGGAGCTATTTGTGGCAAGGCAGAGCCAGCTAGAGCAGGAATGGCTCATTCCATTGTCTGCTGAATATGCCGATTGTAACTGAGATAGCTCAGGGGAGTACGAAATGCCCTAATGCCCTTGCTGTATGTGTGTGGCCCTCTCTGGGGTGGGAGTGGCAGAGGCTGCCCTTGCCCTTTACCTCAGGGTTGCTGTAGTTACTAGCAGCTAATTGCCTTTCTTCTTAGGACCTCAGTGTATGTTTTTTACTGTGGTTGCCCTCGGCAGGGGGAGAAAGAAAATTTGAATGGTTAGGATTTAGGAATACTGGTGGCAAAACTGTGAGTGAATCCTCTGAGGAGGAGAGTGAGCCTAGGCAGCATGCTGGCCTCTGTCCTGTAGTGTCCTGGAGTATTCTGCCTCTGTCAGCCAGGCCTCCTCCCATGCCATGTGTGCACTGAAAAGGAAATGACAAAGAGAGAAAAAGGCCTATGTGTCCAAAACCCACACCAGAAAAATATGCAACCCAGCAATGGGCAAGTAAATCGATTCCTCATGCCAGAAATGGGAGGGAAAAGAGTAAAGCAGTGCCTGAGGCTGCATGGAGGAACATCAGAACAATGCTGATGGCCACCAGGCGCTCAAGTGAATGGCACCAGCCTGATGTATCTCTCCATCGTTTCTTGTGGGGTGTGCACACAGAGCTGTTCTCCAGAGTGTGTTAAGGGGGAGGGTATGGTCTCAACACTGACAGCAGCAGCACAATTTCTGCTAGAGGGAGGGTTCTGGAGGGAACCAGGCAACACGCGTGCTTGTGGTAAGGAATGGGGTCCTCTTGCACTTCCCTTTCCCTTCTGAAGAAGGTAATTGCTGGGGAAGTGGACACTGTTAGCACTGGTGCCTTGTATACTTGGATTCAGAGTCCCACCCTGGGGTGAATTCTTGAACACCAACACAGAATAGACTCAGTCACATTGTTAAGGTGTGTGTGTGTGGTTTTCTCACCTCACCTTTTAACACTGCCTTAAAGAGCACTCCAGAAAGGTCGTGGGATTTAATGGCTAAGCTTACCTAACCACCTGTCTAACCTGGGGTTCTTGGGTGTTTCAGAGCTGCAAAAACAACTCAGGCAAGGCCAGAAGTGTTATGCTGAACTGGATCTCAGCCAAAGTATCCAGGAGGTCCCATGTGTGGAGCATAAATTATTTCTTGTTCTGGTTTGGGAGTTACATGGTCTAGAGCGTTCTGTGCTTGGTGGGTTTGAGAGGGATGAAGGAGGGAAGGAGAGGGAAGTTCTGTTTGGAGACGTGTATCACACCAAGGATGTGCAGCTCAAAGCTGGAGGACAGGGTGACATCCTTGGTGTGGATGATACAGCAGCTTTCCCTTCTCTCCAGGACACAGTGCCTTGTGGAGTGACTGTGGACAGAAGGTGACCTGTGTGCTTCCTCACCCGAGGAGTTTGCTCTGGAGCTGGGATGGCCACTGTAAAAGAAATGTACTATCTGTTTGAGAAATCTGCTGGAGTGTGGAATGTAGATCAGTTGCCTTCCCCAGCCTGCAGGCAGCCTGGCATGGTAGCTGGGACAGAGCTGGATGACCTCATTGTATTCCAGATGAAGTGTTAAGAGTGACTTCAGTTTTTGTCATTTTGCTGCCAGGTGATCTAGAAGAATCTCACATTTAGTTTGCTGTTTCCCTGGCCTAATAACATTTTTGAGCCTTTCTCAAGTGTCAGCTGCAATCCCAACAGCCCCTTCCACACTCTGAAATCTTTCAGTTCCTGCTAGAAAATGACTTTTCAAATTCAAAAAAACCAAAAAAGTGTATGGAAAAACTGAGAACAGAACTGTTAAATCCTATACAGCATCAACCATCAAGACTGTTCACTACACTATTGATTTCTCCATTTGATTGATTAGAGCTTTATTCTGTAATGTGAATTACTGACTCAGCCCTAGCCTGCTGTTTTTGTTACGCACAGAGTATATGGTCAGGCTACCCCTGGATATATTGAAATGAGGATATGAGTTTTCACACACAAGTTAGTGAGTGAAGTGTTTGCCAGACACATCACAGTTCATACCAGACTCTGGCTTAAAATTCTTTGCTGCTTCCACTTGTTTTCAAGACGGATTTGAGTATTTGGGGTTTTTCCCCCCTTAGCTGCTCAGGAGGATGCTGCTTCCAAATGTAAGGTACTTGCAAAATGTAAGGTGCTTCCAAAGATCAACATGCTAGTGCAGTTGCTGCTCCTTAAAGGAAAAGCAGAGACCAGCATCTCCCTGTGAACCCCCTTTTCCACAGGCATTTCACGCATGGCTCTGCAGCTAGGTCACCTTGGGCACCTGTGCGTTGCTGTGCACGTGCCCCAGGCTGGCACAGAGAGAGATGCAGGGCTTTGACATGGGCTGCCACGCTGGGGTTGCCATGCATGATGGCTTTCACTGGCTAGACTGCGATTACGCACACATGCACATGCAAAAATATAATTGGGATTACAGAGGATCAAAAGCAGAGTGGGAGCCAAAAAGATCAGACAGTTGGGGGGAAATTGGAGCGCAGCAAAAAGGAGGAATGGCTGCAGTGTGTGCATGAGCTGTGTGATGATCAGTGCACTGTAGTTATTGCTTTTGTAGTGTATCAAGCCCAAGGCTGTACTCGGTACAGTCACACTGCTGCTTCTAGCATTGTGTTCCAGAAATGAACGCGAGGAAAAAAGTTACTGGGAGAGTGATGAGGACTTTCGGGGACTAAAAAGGAGCAGAATAATGGGTCGTGTGAGGTAGATAGGTTTGAGGAGTGGATTGCAGACTGCCCTTAATGAATAAACAAAAAGTGAAATTGAATTTTTTGTAACTGTCACCAGCATCGGGAAGAGAAGGAGTTTGAATTGTAGAAGGAGCAGTGGAGGACAGATGTTAAGGGCGTTCTGCTGGAAATAGCGAGAGTCAGGCAGGGCTTGTGCTTGGTAGGTAAAGCACGTTAGACAAATCTCTCTGGGTGCTGTGGGTGGACATGACCCCACAGCTGGAACTGTGCTGGGACACGGTGGCGTTTCGCTCTCTCCGTGCTCGCGGATAAGTCCGCTGCTTTGGCATCTGTTTCGGCGTCGGGATAACTAACTCTTGGGGTGCTGCCCCCGAGGAGCACTGTGGAAGCCCGTGGGCAGGCGGTGAGGCGGTCCCTGGGAGCTGCAGCCGAGGGGAAGGGCCGGGGGCCGAGGCGCAGCGCGGCGCCGCTGCCCGGGCCCAGCCCCCGCCCCG
>VZSE01006234.1:594931-722806 GCA_013398275.1 Promerops cafer
CCCCGCCATGACGGTGAGTCGGGATTTGGGGTTCGGGGCTTGGCGGGCCATGATCGCGGCGACTTCTCCTCCGGAGCCCCGGGGACAGCCCGGGGCTGGGAGAGGGCGGGGAACCGCAGCTGTCAGCCGCCGCCTCCGGGGGTCCCTGCGCTCCGGGGGTCTCTGGAGCCGCCGCTCCCTGGGGGCTTCTGGCCCCGGGGCTCGATGCTGTGGCGGTTCTTCCTTGGCTCCCTTCCCCATCACCGTCGGGGTCCCCCCAGAGCTCCCCGTGGCCGCTTCGGCCCCGGTGGGCACCACCCCACCCCGATAAGCGTGAGCGTGGACCGGGCTGAAGCCAGGCCAGCTCACCGCACCTATGACCGCAGTCGGATGCGAAATTGGTGTTCCCCCGGGCGTGGGGAGCTCCGGCTCCCGGTGGGAAACACATGCGGTTTGGGGCAGGGAGCATCCCACCCCTGGGGCGAACCTTCCTTGGCACAGGCGGCTGCCGGCCACGAGCGGGTAATGGAGGTGACAGGCTGGGCTGTGCCCGCCGGCGTTTCGCACGGGGGCGGTGGGAAAGGGAGAGCCCGTCGCCCGCTGGCTCTTCTTACTGCACGTGTAGATTCGGGAGCTGCATGTGTGCTCCAGCCTGGGAGTGATTTTGCTTTCACCCAGCTGAGCTGGAGCGGTTTTACTTTGTGTTTTGGCCTGGGGCCCACGCCTTATGAAGCGGGTTCCCTTTTTAGAGGGGAGGAGACATTGTGCTTTCCGGGAGGCTTGAGAGCTCCTTGCACCGTCTCCCGGAGGTGAGAGGAAGCAGTGCCCCAGAATCTGCAGTGCTGAGGAGCTTTTGGGAAGAGCAGGAGGCACGGTGATGACAAAGGCTGGTGATGAAAGGGCACACCTGACTATCCTGCTCTCAGAGCTTTCTCAGCCTTCCGCAGCCTCTTCTCCTCCACTTCTCCATCCTGGCGCCTCTGTACCACCCAGGAGCCATTCCTTTGCTCCCACCCTGTCCCTTTTCCTTCTTTGGTGTTTACATTCTTCAGATACTTACAGACTGTTATCACCTTCCCTGTAGCCCTTCTTCAACCAGAGCAGGCAGCTGCCGCTCCTTAACCTGCTGTTGCAAGCCAGTCTTTCCAGATATCACCTATGTCCCCAGCTACCTGAGACCCCTTCCAGTGCCTCTACCTGGCCGCCTGTGGGACTGAACATAAAACTCTGATGGGTATGGATGCAACTGGGCAAAATCACTGCCACCACCTCCCAGGCTATCTGCAGCCCCGAGCTGCAGGGCCGTGCGTTTTGCCGGGGGTGCATCCTGCCACATCATTGCATCTCTGGCCCCCGGATCTCTCCCAGCAGCTCGGCTTTCCTGGATGTTTCCTCCTCCTGCTGCTGGGCCATTTCCTCTGGATGGGGGGTTCTGTTTGAGCCCTGTGCTCTTCTCTGACTGTATCCTGAGCTTTTTATGCTGGATGAGGAAACTGGATTTGGTTGCAAGGAAGGGAAGAAAAGTGGCTTTAAGCAGTTTGTGTATCAACTGAGGCCTCTACTTATGGTACTGACTCTGCTATGACAAGAATAGTTCAAAGACAATTCTATAGAACTGCAGCTTCGTGTCTAGGGCTGGCAGGGAAAGCAGAAACTCTGTGCAGTTTGCTTGCTTGGGAAAAGCCCTCCAGGGGGATTTTCTGGCCCCAGCACTGCATTGGGTGCAGCAGTTTTGGCAGGACTTAGTGGCAGTTTTTCCAGTGGCATGCATCCTGTTAATATTAATTATTTTGGCACCTAATGTTTTGGGATTGTAAATCCTCAATAAGATGAGACCCAGCTGATCTGTACGACAGCCCTACTCTCTCCCTATATTGTTTTTCTGCCTCCATGGAGCCTGCCTCTCTCTCTTCTGTTGAGTGCACGTGTGTCCCAGGAGGGGGGTGGTTGTACTTTGATGTTTTGTCTCCTTTCCTTCCCTCTCACCACTCTGAATTCAGAGCTGGAGCTTAAGTCACCGGACTGGAAGGAATAACGGGAAAAAGGGTGGAGCTGCTGCCACAGAGAAGGAATTAATTTTTGGGGTGCTTTCTCAGGGCAGCAGTGGAGCCACCACAAATCTGGGTTGATGGGGGTGCATAAATGCCCGTGTCTCCTAGCTACCAGCAGTGCCTGTCACCTCAGCAGGAGGTGAGGTTTGGGAGCCCCCCCACGTCCTTTTGCTCTGATTTCCCTCCCTTCCCAGAGAGCTCGGGACTGCCGGATGCTTCTGGCCAGGCCTGAAGCTGTAGCAGGCGGTGACCTCCCCTTGGCAGGACTCCTTGCTCCTGCTTGAACCAATAGCCAGAGCGCCAGGGTGGGCCGGCACATACTCGGCTCTTGCCGCCCCATAACCTTGGGTGTAACCCACGAGCAGCAGCTCAGGGAGATGAAAGCAGGGAAAGGCTTGGCCTGGCTGTACAGCCAGGGAGCTGGGCTCATGGGGCAGCTATGGCTGGCCACTGGGCTTGTTCAAGGGACGTGGAGTGGCCATCGGCTTGCTGAGCCACCTCCTTCTCTCCAGCTCCGTCTCAGCTGGTGGTTGTGACACGTGGGGACTGCTGGTGGCTTCCACAGGACTGGCAGGTCTGGTGCTGGAGGTCCAGCTCTGGTACCGTCACTTCTCCAACACTGTCCCTGCCTGGTTTGGCTGCCGAAGAAGGGGCAGGCTGGCAAACTGACTTCCATGGGAGAAGAGGCACTGGATTGAATTCTTTGATGGTGCAACTTCCTGGGAGCCGGCAGGGGTGGGAGGAGGGACCAGCTCGAGCCTGTTTGGCTGAGGGCAAAGCTAGGGAGAGAGGTTCCCCTGAGTCAGCTCTCTGGTGCTCCACCTTGGGAAGAAGATAAACTGGTTGGGATGCTGCACCAGAGACATGAGGTTAGGAGGAGGCGGAGAGTGCATGGAAACTTCTTCGTGGCACAGGGTAATCTGGGTGAAATTATCTTCATCCTTATCTTCTGTAGCTGTGGCTGGGCAGAGGGCAGGCTGTGTAGTGGGGGGGAGCAGAAAGAGTTGGATAAGAGAAAAATCCTCAGAATCTCAGAGAGGGTTGAACCTTGGAGGGAGAGGGGAGAGGATCAAGCACTGACTTCATCTCTACCCTGCGGCACATCGTTCAAAGTCAACGTGTTTTCACAGCTGTTGAATTGCCTCCTGTATGTTCTTGGTGAGAGCTGAGCTACTATGTTTTTAATAAATGATTGGTGGTGAAGTTACCAGAGGGACATAGCTCTGGGGCATGGACATCCAGGGCTGGGACAAGGTGTGTCTGGTTCTTTGTGGCTTTGTCTCCATCGCTGAGGCAAGCCCCATTGGTGGTGGTGGAGCACTCCCTTCTGCCCACTCTCCTTGTCCCTGCCTCCCCCTCCCTGAATAAATACCTCTGAGGTACCTCGTGGAAACCTCTTTGCTGCATATTTTCCTTTACTTTTTTTAAACCTCTTCCCTTATCTCCTGCTTCCTCTTACAGGAATGACTGCCTGCTGCTGAGAGCTATGCCCAGTTTTCTTTTGCCATAGGGTCGCATAGCCCCATGAGTTTCCTAAAAGGCTATTCCCATTTTTTTTTCTGCCACAGGGGACTCACCTTCCACCCCCTGGCATGGAAAGCCCTTTTGTGGGTCACTCCAAGATAGTAATTCTCCCTTTTGTTTTCCAGCCGGATCTTCTCAATTTCAAGAAGGGATGGATGTCTATCCTGGACGAGCCGGGGGAGGTAAGCCTCAGATGAGGGTCTGCCTCTTCCCCTATCCCCTGCTGCTGGAGACCCCCAGTGAGCCAGCTGATTTCCTTCTTCCTTGCTTACTGAGGTCTCTCCTGCTGGGAAAGGCAGTGGGAAGCTTTTGGTGGAGGTGCCTCGCTCGGTGTGTGGACACAGAGGTTCATCGAGTGCCTCTCTCCCAGCTGAGGGTCACGAGGTGGATCTGGGAGGGAGGAGGGGGAAGAGAAGGCCGAGAGGTCATAGTGCAGAGCGTCCCTCCTTGTTCCTACACTTTCCCTGGTAACTGCCTATCCATTTCCCTCCTGTCTTTTCCCTTCCCTCCCCCTGCCCGATGCGCCTGCAGTGGAAGAAACATTGGTTCGTGCTGACCGACTCGAGCCTGAGGTATTACCGGGACTCGAACGCAGAGGAGGTAAGCATGGCCAGCCTTTCACCATCCCTTTCTTCCTTCCTGGCCAGGGGGGAGAGGAGCACAGCTCTGGCGTGACCAGGGACAAGCGACAGCACCATGTCCTCCTGAAGGATGGCTGAGGTGCCAAGCTGCTCTTTGCCAAGGGGTGATGAAGAGGATGAAGGCAGGG
Organism: Promerops cafer; assembly: GCA_013398275.1. Lineage (NCBI taxonomy): Eukaryota > Metazoa > Chordata > Aves > Passeriformes > Nectariniidae > Promerops > Promerops cafer. Next base: position 599,255 of record VZSE01006234.1, read on the forward strand.
TGGCAAAGGCTGGGGGGACTGTCAGTGCTGGGAGGTGGGGAGAAGGGCTGGTCCTGTGGCTGGGTATCTGGGATGCTCTCTATCCACGCTGCTGGCAGCCCTTGGGTTAGAAGAGGCCATGCTGTGCTGGGGAACTGCGCCTGGCTCCCAAAGAGCTGCACCTGGCTCCCAGGGAGCTGTGGGATGAAGGCAGAGGTGGCCTTTTTCAAAGCTGGCTGAGCACTGATGTCCTAGCGGGTGGCTGTGCTTGCAGGCTGATGACCTTGACGGAGAAATCGACCTCCGTTCCTGCACGGATGTGACGGAGTTCGCGGTGCAGCGCAACTACGGCTTCCAGATACACGTGAGTGTCCGGCACCGCGCGTACGGAGCGGCAGCAGCGAGGGACACGGGCTGGGAGTGTGTGCTCCCTCCCCCTGCCAGATGCTGAGAGGCAGTTCATACACGTCTTGTGCCAGCATGGTGGCCCAAGGTTGTTTTTTTTGACACATGGGTGACAATGCTCTGGGACATCAGGGCTGCCTGCCTGCAAAGGAAGGAAGGAGGAGGAGGAGGCTTTGCAGGGCTGGCTGAAGGCTGTACTGGAGGCAGTCCAGGAGCCAAGCTGAATGCCAGGAGTGTCTGAGTGACGTGTTGGCCAAGGAAACTTTTCCACAGCTGCAGGGGGGAGTGGTGAGCACTGCAGATCTCGATGTAACCTGGCCGACCATGCTCTGAGTGACAGCCTGTACCCTGGATCCAGCCCCAGTACAGTTCTGTCCTTGGCTATTTGTTGTAGCAGCAGGAGGTGGCTGCTAAGGCAGCATGAGAAATGGTATTTCTGTGGGTGTGCAGGGATGGGCACTTCATGGTCTGGGTTTCCCTGTGCCCTGCTGCTGTACACCAGTGCTGGCACCTGACTCCTGGCACCGGAACAGTGGAATTGCACCAGTGCATGTTTGGCCCAGTGTGCCAGCAAGGTTTCTTTTGCCTTTGCTTGGAGATGGTCTCATGAAGGATCCCCCTCAAACACCCCTCCCATCTCTCCTTTCCCACCCCTCCACCTGTCCCCAAGAGCCTGAGACAGAGGGTGGCCTTTCTAACAGCCCAGCACTGGTATATGCGAGTGGCTGTGGGTCTCAGGGAGCAAGAGGGAGCTGCTGCACATCCACTGGGTGCTGAGAGGGCCTCTGTCACCTCCCTGTTGCAGACAAAGGATGCCGTCTTCACCCTGTCAGCGATGACCTCTGGCATTCGGCGCAACTGGATTGAGGCCCTGAGGAAAAATGTGCGCCCAGTCAGTGCTCCAGACGTCACCAAGTAAGAGCTGCCCAGTGCTGCTTGTCCTCTTCTCCCTTGCTGTCCCTCTACTCTGACTGGCAGGGGTAAGGAAGGCCCCTCTGGAAATCTCACCACTCCCAGAGCAGCCCTGCCCTCTGCTCCTTCTGAAAGTGGTTTGGTTACACCAGCCAGTGACAGGGGTTGAGAACCTGATGGCTCCCTTTCTTGTACCTGCTTTTTGCCTCACCACATAAGTTTAGACTGGTTTCTCCACCAGCATAGCTGGAGCCAGGGTGGATCCTTGCTGCCTGGTGGAGAAATCCATTTCCCTGAGGGATGGGATGCTACAGGCCCAGCTCTGCACTCAGGGTGGGGTTTTGTAAGGCTGGGCCGGGTGAGGGTCTGAGCCTTGAGCAGTTGGCAGTGCCTCTGCTGGCATCCTTTCCCACATGGTGCTTCTCCTTCACCAGCTCCCGCTCTGCTTTCAGACTCCCTGACTGTGACAAGGAGAACTTCCGTAACTGTGTTCCCCAGAAAGGCTCACTCCGGATGGAGGAGCAGCAGCGGCCGGGCTCAGGCTCCGAGGGCAACTCAAAGGGCGGTCACTGGAAGGCAGATGGGCAGCGCCATGCCTTTGACTATGTTGAGCTGTCTCCCTTGCCACAAGACCCTGGAAATCAGGGCTCCCTGCAGAGGACGAAAGGGAGCTTGAGGATCTCCGACCGAACTCCGCGGTATGAGGAGCTGGAGCGGGACCTGGCCGTCCGTTCAGAGGAGAGGCGGAAGTGGTTCGAGGCCCCCGATGGCAGGGTCCCAAACAGCGATGGCCCAGCAGGAGACCCCTCCCGCAAGGCTGGGGAGCAGGACCTCCCCACTCCTCCACTTTCGGAGGACCAACGGATTCGTCTGAATGAGGAGATAGAGAAGAAGTGGCTGGAGCTGGAGCACCTGCCCTTGAAGGACTTGCGGCGGGTGCCCTTGACAACACTGCTGAACCAGAGCAAGGGGGGCCAGGGAGACACCAATGAGGCGCTGAAAAAGGAGGTAAGAGCATCCCTCTTCTCTGAAACTGGGATTCTGGTGGCCCCTTAATGTGGTACTTGGATACAGGAGGCTCTGCAGAAGAGCAAGGCAGAGGTGCAGGGAGATGTTAGTTCTTTCTGTCTCCTCAAGTGCATGGAAGCTTTTGGAACCTGGTAATGCAAGGCTAGAGGCCAGCTCTCACACACCTCCAGAGGTTCCCCAGAGCATGTTTTGGTCCAGGATAATTTATTTGGTGGCACTACTTGTGTGGAATCAGTGTTTCCTGGGATTACATTCTCAGCCTTTCTTCTCTGGCTATTCCCAAGCCTGCAAGCACTTCACCTGCCAGCCTTGGAAAGGAGCCATGCTGTGGTGGTTTCCTCCAGCATGGATCCACCTCTGCAGCTGGGATGTCTCCTCCCTTCCTTACTGGCACTAACCAGGCTGGGGCTGGCTTTGCTAGTTTGGTCTCTTGGCAGGCTGCTGGGGAAGCAGAGGCCACACAGCATTGGCTGTGTGTTGTCCTCCCCATCCCTAAGCCCAGGGTTTGGATGTGGCACATTGGTCAGGCCATGGCACTTTTCCATCCTTGGCTGAACATCTTTCCCTGTCCTCCCTGGCACAGATCCAGTCACTGCGGGCACAGCTGGAGTCCTGCCGGGCCAGAAATGAGAGCCTTCGGGAGGCAGCAAAATCCCAGGGGGACAGCCATGTGCCCCGAGGGTACATCTCACAGGTGAGTAGAGTGCCGGACCCGGGGCTTGGGGGGTCACTCCCAGTACCAAACTGGGAAATTCTGGCATGCAGCTTATTGCTGAGCAGGTATTGCTAATCATTGGGTTGCTGTGGTGACCTTAACTGGGCCCATTTGTAATCAATGTTAATTACATAAAGGCTGGTGCATGTTGCCCGGCCTTAAAGGGAACAGGGTTATAAAGGGAGAGAAGGATAATTTGGGGAGAGGTGCAGGATCTGTGTCCCGCTTTGCATGTGGGCACAATGCTGTCCTGGGCCGTGGGGGTGAGCCATCCCACAGCTCAGGAGTGGGTCAGCAGTTCGCTGCTGAGCCTGGTCAGTCCCTGGTGGTTTGCTGCTCACCGCATGTGGTTCTTGCTAACTGGGGCTCCCACGTGTCTTGTTAAAAACAATCAGTCCCTGGGGACAGCCCGAGCCCTGAAGGTCACTTTGACAGCACAGCCCATTTGTTTGCTGGGACAGCACGTGGGAGAGCCAGCAAAGCAGAATTTGCTCATGTTTCATCCTCGCACTTCTCTTTGTTTATTTATTTTCCCCTCTCGTGCACTCATCCAAAGCAAGCAGGGTCACATCCCGCAGGGATTTCCTGTGTGGAGGCTGCCATTCGACCATACAGTGGGGTTTTCAGGATGGGCCTTATGTGTTGGAAGATACTGGGGCAGAGGGGGCAGGGCAGGGTTGGCAGGGCAGGAAATTGGGGCTGGTGAAGTCTGTTCCACAGGGTTGACTGTACCTAGCATGGATAAAGAAACCCACAAGCCTTGTAGCACCCAGCCCAGACACTCACAATCTCTGTGTTACCATGATTTAATATGTACAGCTTACAGGCCTCTTTATGGTAAAAAAATAAAAGCAAAAGCTGTGGGGAGGAACTTCCTTATCTTCCTAATAACTTGGTTCAAAAAGCCACATTTCATATCTGAGGCCTTTCCCCGAAGGAGATTTGCTCTCTCTGTCTGCCAAGGGTTGCAGCTGGTCCGTGGCTAGTTCACCAAATTGATTCCTTGCTTTTTCCTCTGTTGTTCTGTGAAGCTTCCCAGCCTCCCTCATCCCAGCAGAGTGGAGTAGCCAGGAAGGGTTTGTATTCACACAACACGTTCCAGTGTCTTTTGTATGAGCCTTAGTCCTTAGTGGGGAAGGAATGGGATGGCAAGGAGCTGCTGGGGGATGTGATGACTTCCTAGCTCTCTGCTGATGTCTTTGAGGCCCAGGCTATTAATCATAATGGCACAGTTTGTTGGTGAACAAATCCTTCCTGAGAGGCTCAGGGAGGCGCTGCCAGCATCTAGAGGGGGAGCGAAGGCGTAGCGCCAAGGTGGGAACCTCTTTGCTTTGCTCTAACTCGAGTTAGAGTAGCACTCAGCATAGAGAAAACCATCCCCTTGGTTCAGAGCCATCAGAAAGGAGGGAGAGCTGTGTGAGGAGGATCCCTAACCACTAGGCTGTGGGGAGGGCTCTTTGGCAGCCTCCATCATGTCACAGGGCAGTGCAGGGTGTCACTTTTCAGGAGAGGAGGCTCGGCTTTCATTGATTCCAGGGGATGCTGCTTCATTTAAAAGGCAGATACTGAGATGAAGTTCCCACTGTTGATCTCTTCCAGCCAGGCAGTGCAGCCTGGTGTGGGGTTGGGGCTGTGGTGTCGGGCATGTTATTCCCAGCTCTTGGACTAAGAGGGATGTTCCTGTCTTGCTGCTTTAGTTTTAAGAGCTAGAGGAACATTCTTCCTCTATAAAGCACGAAGGGGATTGCAAGATGTGTGTCCCTGTCAAATGGTTGTGTTCAGTGATTAAAGTGCCACCTCACTTTCAGAAGGAAAAGACCCTCCTGGGAAGTAGTCTCACTTCTTTCAAAATGTCCCTGGACTTGCAGCCAGGTGCCTGTCCTGGCCCAAGCCCTTCCTTCTTCTCTCCTGGTCTCTCACACCTCCTCTCCTCCTCACAACAGGAGGCCTGTGAGCGCAGCCTGGCTGAGATGGAGTCATCCCACCAGCAAGTGATGGAGGAGCTGCAGAGGCACCACCAGCGGGAGCTGGAGCGGCTGCGGCAGGAGAAGGAGCGGCTCCTGGCAGAGGAGGCGGCGGCAACGGCGGCAGGTAGGAGCAAACACCAAGCTGTGTCCCTGCTCAGCAGGGTCCCTCCTGCCTCTCCCCAAATGTCTCTTGCCAGAAGCCAGTCACCCCAGTCATCTGGAGCCACACTGTTGACTGTACTGGTGTGAGGCTGGCGCTCCTTGGAGCACGAGCTGTGGTGGTTCTCGCTCCTGTGGCGCTGGTGGAGATGGGGTGGTAAAGATACTGAAGGAAATGGGGTCATGCCTCCCTGGATGTGTGGGAGGGGACCAGCACTTTCTTGTAGGTGGGCAAGGCAGAAGTGGTAGAGAGCTCCCACAGTGCCCTGTGTTAGTCCCTTTGACAGCATGATGATCCTGAGTGTAGAGACAGTGAGGAATACCCTGAGGGAAGAAGGGAAAGGGGGAATCTGCAGAGACAGATCTGGGAACCTGCAGTGGTGAGAGCTTAGCCAGTTCTCTGGTGTGTTTTCCGTGAAGCTGGCACAGCCTGATCCCCCATTTCTCCCTGTCCCCCTCTGCAGCCATTGAGGCACTGAAGAAAGCCCACCGGGAGGAAATGAATAAGGAGCTGGGCAGGACACGGAGCTTCCAGCAGTGCAACTCGCTCCCAGAAGCCCTCCAGAAGCAGCACCAGTAAGAAAGCATCTCTCTCACTCCCCTTGTCCCATGATGCCACCTTGTGCTGCTATCACCACACCCCATCTGCAGCTCTAGCCCTGAGCTTTTCCTCCTGCCACTTGCCCAGCTCCCTCCTCAGGGCTAGTGGGTGCCCAGTAGTGGCTCCTAGGGCTGCTGCAGCTGTAGGGCAGGGAGGTTTGTCCCCTGCTGGGCTCTTTTCCCTGTAGCACCTCCCTCATACCTATAGCTATTTCCCCTCTCTTTTCTTTATGGAAAGCTCCTCCATTTCTTCCGCATGGCTTGGAGCTCCAAGAAGCACCACACTCATGTGCAGGAGTGTGGGAACTGAAGCTCGGGTTCACAGGGAACGTTGTCTTGTGCTAATGACTGATGTGGGCAGAGGCTGGCCATGGCAGGGGGGAAGGCAATGCCAGGGGCCAGGAGCTGGCAAGGGTTTTGGGGCAGCGATGAGCTGGTGCCTCTTTGGCAGGTTGGACGTGGAGTCGCTGAAGCGGGAACTGCAGGTGCTTTCTGAGCAGTATTCCCAAAAGTGCCTGGAAATCGGGGAGCTCACCCAGAAGGCAGAAGAGCGGGAGCAGATATTGGAGCCCTGTCAGCAGGAGGGGAAGGACCTCCTCCAGAAAAATCAGGCAAGAGAAGGGCTTTCCTGCCGGCAGAGAGAAGCATTGGAGCATGTTCCTCCCCCACACAGCACAGCTCCTCTGTTAAAACTCCCCTATTTGTTGATATTTCTTCCCTTCTGAGATTTTATCACCAGAAAGAAAGAGATTAAGAGTTAGAGGCCATCTTAACTGTGACGTAAAATGCGGCGAGTGTATTCTCCTGGATGTAGATGCTGCCATTGCCTATGGACGGGGGGTTACAACGTGGTCTCTAAGCTGAACAAGGGCTGCCCTGAAGATGCAGTGGTCAGGACAGTAAGAGTTTTGTGCCATGGCTGCTCTGACATCTTTTGGCTTCGCCTGCAGGAGCTGCAGACCCGCCTCTCAGATGAGATTGGGAAGCTGCGAAGCTTTATTTCATCGCGGGGCTCTGGGGACCGCGCTTCGCACAACAATGAGCGGAGCTCCTGCGAGCTGGAGGTACGGGGCTCCCCCTGGCTGCCCCACTGCCCATCCCAGGGGTCTTCTCCTCTTGATGGCTTTGGCTTGGAGCAAGTGGGAGGGGGGTGACCAATGGAGCAGGAAGCAGAACGCAAGGCTCCCCTCCGCTGCTCTCTCAGGCTGCTTGCGCCGTTTCCTGCCCCAGCCCTTCTGGCCCTTCCTTCCTTTTCCACCGCTGCACTTGCGCCAGGGCCACCCAGCCTTTCCGAGGCGGTGGCTCTTGAGTCACCTCTGGTTCCTCTCCCCCTTCTCTGGCCCAGGTGCTGCTGCGGGTGAAGGAGAATGAGCTCCAGTACGTAAAGAAGGAGGTTCAGTGCCTCCGGGAGGAGCTGCAGATGATGCAAAAGGTCGGTGTTTTCTGGGAGCAATTGGGAAAGAGCAGGAGAGGGAAGGGAGGGAAGCAGCGGGGCTGCGTATCAGCAGGGTTTGGCTGGGTTTGATGGGATGCTCGAGACAAAACCTCTCGTCGCCTGTGCTGCTTGTCCTTGCTGACTGCAGAGCACATATCGCAGCTCGGACTGGCATTGACTGACCTTGTACAAGGGAAGAGTCACAGAGACTTAGCTGCTGGTTTCCCCAGATGTATGCACACATAAGCATGGACAAGACAGGAGGCTGCCTTCTGCAAGTGGGAAACCTGGATGGAGGCTGCCTGGCATTCTGCTTCCCCTACTCATCCCCTCTCTGAGTGGATGTGTTTCCTTGGGCACCGTTTCTGGGTGTGCTGCTCCCTCCACTGGCAGCAGCTCATTCAGAGGAATTTTCAAAGGCCCCTGCCAAAGGGGAAGCTGAAAGAGGCTTTGGAATTCAGTAATGCTCCAGTAGTTTATAACTTACATATAGTTTTGACCATATAAGCAGCTGCACCTCGCTCTCTCAGTGGCCTGCATTCCTGGTGGGATTATGTTTCTCATATGGCTGCCCCATATGCACACAAGCCGTGGTAAAGCCCACATCACCTCCTCAATTTGATGCTGCAGATCCCTGCTGCTGTGGGACCAGTGTCTCTGCATTCTTCCCTGGCCTGGTGTTTGCAAAGTGATACCTCCATGCTCCTCTTCTGAATGGTTTCTGCCTGGCCCAGATTGGGATGGGCTTCAAACCCAGGGCTCGCTCTCCCCTCCTCACCTGCTGGCTCTCCTGCTGGGCTCACCTTGCTGCCACTCTCCCTAAAACCAGCCCTGCAACCCACCTGACCCCTCTCCCTCCCCTGGCAGGACAAGAGATTTGCCTCAGGGAAATACCAAGATGTCTATGCAGAGCTGAATCACATTAAGGTGCGCTCGGAGCGAGAGATCGAGCAGCTGAAGGAGCACCTGCGCCTGGCCATGGCGGCTCTGCAGGAGAAGGAGTCGCTGTGCAACAGCAAGTAACGGTGAGCCTGGGGATGCTGGGACGTCCCCTGCGGGTGCAGGTGGCTGAGGCTGGCTGCTGCAGGGGCGTGGAAGCTGCCACTTTCTCCCTGCTCCACTAAGGTTTGAAACTTTAGGTGTAAACTCATCCTTCTCTGCTTCTCGCATCCTCTTGGCCTGCACTGCTGGCTCTCCTGTTGTCCCTGATGTTCTCCCACGGGCCCCAGCCCCCTTCTCGTGGTGCTCTTCATGCAGCCAGCACCAGTCGCTGCTCAACCAGGCTGCTTGTGGGAGCCAGGCAAATGCTGGCCTTTGCCCCATGGCTTGGGTGACAGCGTGGGTGGTTACACATTCCCTGTGTAGGCAGTGTTTCTGCTCCCTTCACCTTTGAAGTGGTTTCCCTATCGCAACATGATAATTTTAGGTCTGCATCAAAGCAGGCCCAACTAGAACCAGCCCTTCTCCCACGCTCACCTGCAGGCATCTCTGCCACAGATGGGGGGAGCAGGGTGACAGGAACGAGGGCATCCTGTTGTCCAGAGTGCTTCTGCTTCTTGCTTGGATTGGGCTCACCCTGCTCCACCAGTGCTTGCTGATGGGTGCTGAGATGAGTGGCTCTAGCAGGGCACCAGACAGCTGTCTCCCCAGGGAGCTGAAGGGGTGGCAATTCTGCGCTCACTGAAATCTTTCTAAACCGTTTCTGGTTTTGTCTCTCTCTAGGTCTGCTCTACGTTTGTTATCTGTTCTTGTTTTGTATTTGCTCCATTCCTCACCTGTGGGGAGAGGGAGGTTGAATCCCCATCCGTTGCCACCTTGGTGAGGAATCCCACACACCCCCAACCGCCTCACTCCCTTCCCAAAGCTTTTTTGATGAACCCTTTTTGCCTGCATACCTGAGCACGTTGTTTGGACTGGCTCCTTACATGCACCTTCTTCAGGATTTTATATGTGAAAATTATATTTTATAGAGGAAATTTTTTTCCCCATGGAAAGGAGGGGAAGAGGAGGAGGAAAACTTTTACTACATCACCAGCATTTTTCTAACCTGAAAAAGAGAACCTGTTTTTTTCCCCCTTTCCTAGCCCCATTTCTCCTGGCCACACACAGCCACCTTTGGCACATATTCCCTCTCTTCCAAATGTCTCCACGGTCCCCCTGGGATGTACGGCAAGGACCATGCTCCCCCTCCCCGTGCCACCCCCAGGGACCTGCGGAGAAGACACGCAAGCCATAGGAGGGAGCCGCTGGGGCAATCTGCCATGGATGTGCTTGCCTGAGGCAGTTGAAAGAGGACACCTTGGCAAGAGTCCGCATGATCAAGCTCTCTCTCCGTGACTGCCCTTTTGGCTCCTGCAAGAACCTGAATTGGCAGGAGCCCAGAGCCACGGGGCTTCTCCTTTCTGGGGAAGAGGAGCTGTGAGGCTGCTACTGCACCCACCCGAGCCAACCTCCCCAAGGTGGCAGCTGCTGCTGCTCCGCTGTGCCCCTCAACTTTTAACTTAATAAAATCTTCCCCTTTTGCTGAGAAAAATGTGTTCCTTGAGAAGAAAGCTTGCCATGTGGCCCTAATCCAGTGGTGAGGGGTGGGTGTGGGTGGGTGTGGGTTGGAACAGGTGTAATTTTTCGAGGTTTTGGTGTATACTGACCAGTTGCTTCCTTTCTTCAGGATTTGGTGAAGGAAAGCAGCAGGAGCACTCCTGGTCAGAGAGTGAGAGGACACTTGCAGTGCTGTCATCCAGCAGTTTGTCCCACCTTTGGGTTTGAGGGGGAAAATAATCTGCTTCACTGCACTGCTCCCAAAATTCCATGTGGACCCTGAGCCTCATGGAGGAAGAGCTGAGCCTGGGATGCATTAGTAAATCCAGAATTGGAAGGGTACATGGCACTGCAAATTGCTGGCACAGTAAACAGCATATAGAGATGCTGGGGAGATGACAGAGATCTTAAATGCTTTCCTCCTCCTGTTTTTTGTGTGAAGCATGTTGCTTTTTTGTCAGGATGGAGGGTCTGGGGGCGACTACTACTCATTCAGCCCCATCCCAATATAAATAGGAGCTGTTGTTCTACAGAGGGGGTGCTGGCAATTATGGAAGAGATCTAACTGTGGTCACATGCTGGGGCTGGAGGCAGCATCTGAAGGAGAGACAAAGAGGGTCAAGGAGGATTCTTGGATGGATGTGACAGATGTGTTGGCTGAGAGACCGGAGTACTGTGAGACCTGGGAATGGAAGCAGGGTGTAAGAATGTGATGGCAGCTGAAATGAGGGGTATTAGGGTGGCACTCTTTTGCTCAGGATGTGATCACCTTGTAACGCCAGGTGATTGGCATCCCCTAGGGCGAGAGGGTGCAGGCCTGCCCTTCCCTTGGGAAGAGCTGCAGGGACTGCTTACCCTAGGTAAGGCAGATCACTTTGTTAGTCACAAATTCTGGTAAACTGGGTTGCAGATTTTAGTCATGTGCACAAGGCCCTTGGGCAACCCAGTGGATGGTGCAAGAGTCCAAGCAATGACCTCAGCTCCCTACTACGCTTGTCAAGCACCAGGGCTTGCTGTTGATGGTTTCTGGCCTCCTGCCTCTGGCCTAGAAACCCTTCTGTCCCTGTGCTGCCCAAGGCCCAGGCTTTTTCCTCTGTCTCCCAGCAGGGCATGGCTGTTGGCATTGAGTTTGGAATGGGGCAAGCATTTGGCATTTGAGGGGCTGGGATGGCAAGAGGTGAAAGAACAGCTCAGGGCAGCTGTTTTCAGGCTGCGGAGCTTGGTCTTGCCATGGGAATTTGTAGGAGCCAAAAGAGGAGGAGAAAAAGGGTTCAGGACACAGTGTTGCGGGCCATGTGTGTTTTTTAGAAAAAATAACCACTCAAACAACAGTCTGCATTGTTGTACCTACTTTTGGGGGAGGAAACTCCCAAAAGTGGGGCACTGGGGGCAAGCAGAGGGTGAGCAACAGGTGAACTGCACACTGCTCTTTGCACCGTGCTCAGCACCCTGCTCACCCATCCCTTCCCCAAAGAGTTTGGTATCTTGTGTTTGGGTTGGTTTGTTGGGGTGGTGTGTTGTTTTTTTCTGCCTTTCAGACGAGGGCTGCTCAGCCCGATAAGTGTGTGGCGTAAGCATCGGCGAAATGTGCGTGCCCCTGACATGTGGTGGAGCTGCCCCTCCTTGAGGCTCTGTGGCTGCAGATCAGCCCCCGGCAGGGTAGGGTCATCCCTTCATCCCGGGGTGATGGGGGACGCGCCTCCAAAATTGGCGCGGCGCTAATCAGGCAGAGCCTGTCTCGCCTGCGTCGGGGCGATACGGTCACCCCGTCGTCTCCACATCCTTATCTCCTGCGAGCAGGGGAGCTGGGTGGGGGAAGAGTGGCCAGGAGAGGAGATGACCAAAATGCCCGTGGGTGACAGACGTGATGGCTGGCAGAGCCCAAAAAACATCCCAAAGCAATGGCTGTACCCCATCCGCTTGCTTGCAGCCGGATTGTGGCTGTGCGAAGCATCCCAGCCTCAAGCACAGGGAAAACCCACAGCTCTACAGCACCATGTTTGGGAGCCAGCACCCCAGCTCACAGAAGGAGCTTGCCCTCAAGAAGCAGCCCACAAATCTTTTAAAACAGTGGTAATCACCCCAGCAGTCAGGGGCGATGCCCCTTTGCCATTTATTTGTATCCTTCAAGCCCGCTCTGCCCCTAGCAATGGCCAGGCTGAGTGGCTTCATGCTGGGCTGACCACACTGCATTGCACACCAAGGACTCAGAGCTGAAACTGTGATGAGCACAGCTGGAACTTCAGTTTCCCTGTTTTGCTCTTTAAAAAGCACAGAAGCACTTGGATCCGAGTACCACCAAGACCAAGTCTCACTGCTGGGGATTTTGAGTCTCTCTGAAATGGAAACTGGGTAAAATGAAATGTTATCTCTGACATTAATTGCCTGAAGTGGCCTGGTTCTTTCAAAGGCCTATGAACAGCTGTCCTGCCCCTACAAGGCAGGGGCTGTTACTTGATGCATCCGTAGCACATCCACAGTGGACACAGTTTGACCATTTAAGACAAAATCTGCAGCTGGAAATGTGTAAATCCCCATGGGGTCTGGTTGAACTCAGTGCAGGCGGGGAGGAGAAGGTAAACAGGATTACAGAGAGGATTCTTCTGCCAGGCTCTGTCCTCTGGGTTTTGTTGGAGATGTGGGATTTCCCAATCTCTGCACAATAATGCCAGAAAGGGAAGGCTCAGGAGGCTTGGAGTGGTTGGGTAGCAATTCCTGAGGAGAAAAGTGGGTGCGGGGGGTAACCCACCCCATCCTGGGTATGGTGGCAGGTTCCTGTGGCCAAAAATACAGGCATGAACCCAACATGGCCATGGTGGCAAGTGTGCCCATGGGAATAACTCTTCCTTCTGGATGAGTCCCCTGTGCTGCCTGCCCAGAGGCAGCAGGGCTTGCATTGCTTGGCAGCATCTGCCTTCCACCTCCAGGCCTGACATCCTGCCCAGGGCTGGAAAATCCTCTCATCCTCTCAGTCCTGACCAGTTCATGTTAAAGATGCATTGTCAAAACAGTGCAAGGTTCAAGGGGTGCATTCCAATATGAAGTGGGGTGCTTGGGGGCTTGCCTTGACCAGCTTACCCCCCATGTGCAAAGCCAGCAGCAGCCTGATGAGCTGAGAGCACCAGTGTGCCTTCCCTCCAGTGGGGGGAGGAAGTGCTTGGGGGCATGGGATCTTCCCCTTAGTCTGACTGCCTAAAAATTAGGGATCTAGTCTGTATGAAAGGGCCAGAACCTCCATGCACAGGGGACAGCATGTTTGTTTGCCAGCAGCGGCACCCGCCGGAGGAGGATGAGCAGCCCGGATCAGCAGCAGGAGCTGCCCAGGTGAACGAGTGAGATTAGACCCCTAAGGTGGCCAAAGTTAGGTAAAGCATCTGCCTGTCCCTCCCTGTTTCCCCCCACCGCCTTTGCCTCCCCATCACTGCACTGGACTGATAATTGCTGCCTGGGTTTTAGGGCTGGAGGCTCTGCAGGCAGCCCCTGGTGCTGTGCCAACCGTGGGGGCCAATTCCTAAATCCCCCCTAAACCTCCTCGTCTCCCCTCAGAGCCTGGCGTGTGGGTGAGCCACTCGCGACGGTTACAAACTTGGGTGCAAATAAAAGCAGATGGTGCCTTATCTGTGTGCCTGGCTTTGCCTACGTGCAGGCAGCCAGCGCCGGCCGTTTATTCCCAGATAGCAAAAATGAGAGGTCCTTCGGCCGGTCAAAGTGTTGCACAGAGGCCACCAGAGCTCCGTGCATTCCATGTGGGATGGAAAGCCATTTATTTATTGGGTCATACACAAACGCAAACCCCAAGGGAGGCAGGAGGGTGGTTATTCCTCTCCACAAGTTTGCTCCTAATTAAATCAAAAGGTTTGCTGGTGCTGAGAACCTTTCCCACTCCCCAAATGGAATAGAGCATGTGAAGAAACTCCATCAGGGAGGAAGGCTTAAGGAGATGCACTTGGTCCTTGCATCTGTGGGAAAGCATCAGGGGTCTGAGTGCCTTCTCCCAGGTCAGGTCTTCACATAACACAGGAGCAGCTAGCAAAGATTTCTATTTCTATTTAAATGTAGTGATGGGACAAGGGGGGATGGCTCTAAACTGTAAGAGGGCAAGTTTAGATTAGACATTCAGAAGAAATTCGTTACTGTGGGTGTGATGAGGCACTGGAACAGGTTGCCCAGAGATGTTGTGGATGCCTCGTCCCTGAAAGTGTTTAAGGCCAGGCTTGATGGGGCTCTGAGCAAGCTGGTCTAGTGAAAGGTGTCCTTGCCCATGGCAGGGAAATTGGAACTGGATGATCTTTAAGGTCCCTTCCAACCCAAACAATCCTGTGATTCTATGATTCTGTTTCTATTATCTCAGTTTCTACTATTTCTATTATTTCAATTTTTGTATTTATGTATCTATATTGATGTTTTATTGATGCGTACTTCTGTGTGTCCCTGGCTGGTTGTTTTCATGGCCCTGGACACCCAGGGCACACAGAGGTTATTGAGAAGTACTCACTGTGTATTTTAATGCTATACTGAAGCACTGGGAGGTTTGGTTCACCTCTGAGCCCAGCATGGCATGTTGGTGGGCACCAGGTGGCTGCACCTGCGTGTTTTTAAAAAATAAGGGGAAAACATCTAAATCCTACAGGCAAGATGATGATAGATATATTTAATCTCCCAGGAACAGCCGACCGCTCACCCAGCGGGGAAAGGATGGCTGATTGCCACAATGTCCCTGCTCTGTCCCCTCACTGAGAGTTGTGTGTGTCTCCTAAAACAACGGGACAGCCTGTTATTTGTGACCCCTTGCCATTCACGTGCAAGGGCTGAGCTGGTGTTCCTAAAGCCCCTGGTGGAGGGCAAAGGGGCAGAAAAGGGAGTAGTGGCACTTGGCCATGGGGTCAGCTGCTGAGCCGACTTGTGCCTAGTGCTCCCCGTTTTCTTCTTGGTGCTGTGCTCACTGTCTTCTCTAGTGTCCCTTCTTGCCCCCTTAATATCTTCCACAGTGTCTTTCTTTGTCCCCTACTGTTTTTCCAGCATGTCTCCTTGTGTTGCCCCTAAATGTCCCTCCCTAACCCCATGTCCTCCCTAAGTGTCCCTCTGCACCTCTGCTCTGAATAACCCTGACATGCCTGTCCCTGTCTCACCAGTGTCCCCAATGTCCCCCCAGTGTCCTTGTTTGTCCCTACACAGTATCCTTCCGAATGCACCTCGTACCGACGTTGCCCCACTAAATGTCCCTTACAAGTCCTCGCTCTTCATCGTCCCCCGCTGATCCCACCAGTGTCTCTCCTTGTCCCCACCATGTGTTGCCCCAAATACTCTTAGTTATGCCACAGCGTCCCCCGCACTGTCCCTCCCTGTCCCTCCCGGTGGGTCGGGTCAGGGCGTGGCAGGGGACACGCGGGGACACGGGCGGCGGGTGGCGCGCGCGGGGCAGTCCTCCCCGCGGTCCGCACCGCGGCTTTAAAGGGAGCCCGCGGCGGGCGCGGCCGCAGAGGCACCAGCGGGGGCACCGGCGGCAGAGCGGCACTGGCTCTGCTGCGGCTTCACCCACCCACCGCTCCCTTCCCAGCCTCTCCCCGCCCAGGGGCGGGGGTCCCAGGCCGGGCGGGCCACGCTTCCAGGCGTGAGGGCATAGCGGGGCATCGAGGCACGAAGCACTCGCCATGAGCGACAGCCCGATCCCACTGCCACCGGCTTCGGCCACCAAGCCCAAGCGGGCTCGGTCAGCGCGGCGGCCGGCAGCCCACCCTGCGTACTCGGACATGATCACGGCAGCAATCCGGGCCGACAAGACCCGCGGCGGCTCATCCCGGCAGTCCATCCAGAAGTACGTGAAGAGCCACTACAAGGTGGGCCAGAACGCCGACGTCCAGATCAGGCTGGCCATTCGGCGCCTGCTGGCCGCTGGAGTCCTCAAGCAGACCAAAGGAGTTGGTGCCTCCGGCTCTTTCCGCCTAGCCAAGGCCAGCAAGGCGAAGAGGTCTCCTTCCAAGAAGAGGAAGAAGGCAGCCAGGAGATCCACTTCGCCCCGGAAGCCGGCTAAGTCCAGGAAAGCCAGGTCCCCGGCCAAGAAGCCCAAGTCTGCCGCCAGGAAGGCCAGGAAGAAGTCAAGGAGCCCGAAGAAAGCCAAGAAGCCAAAGACTGTTAAGGCCAAGTCCCTGAAGGCATCCAAACCCAAGAAGGCAAGGCGGTCGAAATCCAGAGCCAAGTCCAGTGCCCGGAAGTCGCCCAAGAAGAAGTGAGAAGTCTAGAGGCGTTTCGGTACTCTCCCCATTGGTTCTGTAAATAGCTGTTGCCTTTATTTTTACTCCTTTCTACTGCATTTTATAAAGAATTGCTCTATTCGTGAATTGAAATAGCTAAAACAAGGCAGTTGATGAATGAAAAAAAACAATTTTAAAGTGTTACTGGGTCTGGGTTTTTATTCTGATGTCTCAGAAATTCTTGTGTGCGTGTCTGTTGGTTTTATTAACGCTGGACTGCTTGTTGTGTGTTGGGAGTGATGGTGGCTCTGTGTGTCTGTTGGGGATTTCAATTCCTGGTCCTGCCCCAACTCCTGGTGGGGTTACGTGTTTGCTGGGGCCGGGCAAAGACATTGGTGGGGAAGCTGGAACATATGGCTGCAAAAGCCCTGGCCTTCCCTGGAGGAGGAAAAGGGGTCCCTGTTCCCCCATCCAGTGCTGCAGATCCCCACCGTGGGGATGAGGTGAGGAGTGTTGGGCTGCTGGGTGTGAGGTCCAGCTGGCGCTGGAGATAACCGAGGCTGGCTGCCTGCCTGTGGAGCTGCCTCAGCACAGCTGGGTGGTGGCAGGGACTTTTGGGGCAGGGATGGGACAGAGGAGGTGGAGCGCGGCCAGAGTCTGTCCACATTGGCTTTCAAGGAGTTGAAGGTGTCCATGAAGTGGTAAGTGGGATCACCGTGGGGAGGAAGGACAAACACAGCCATAAACAGCTTTGCTCCCCAGGGAGGAACATCCTGAGGCAGTGGACAGCTCTACAGGCAGGCTGTGGTGGGCAGAACTGCTGGGCACAGCCCTGCTGTGACCCGGGGGCTCTGGCTTTGTGCCCAGTGGGGGCTGGCACGACTCCAGGGCCTGCCTGGCCCCTGCCAGAGCCCCTCCCTGGGCTGGGCTGAGTGATCCTGACTGCCAGGGTGGCAGGGAGCCTGTGGGCTGGCCTCACCACGCAGCAGGGTCTGAGCCTCAGGCAGGGGCTGCCTAATCCCTCTTGGCTAGGGACAGGTAAACTTCTTGGTCATCAGGATCCCCAACCACCTGGGTCAGGAGCTCTGAAATCCCAGGAACTCTGGGTGCCCAGTGCCCTTGGAGTTGCTGTGCCTAACTCTTGCAATCCCAGGGTCTTCACCCTCTCTTATGGCTCCCAAATCCTTCAGCCTGTTCTTCCTAAATCACTTGGGCAAATGGTGCCTGAGTCCTTTAGCCATTAAGGATTCCAAATTCAGTATTTCAGGATACTGAAATCCTTGGCCTGGATGCATCTAATCCCTGTGGGCTCTTGTTCCTAAGACCTTTGGACCAAAGGCTCCCAGAACACCTAGACTGAAGACCCTGAACACCTTTCAAGAGCCTGGTACCTATTCCCCTGGAATGAGCAGTCTGAAGCACTCTGGCCACAGAATTCCCCCATCAGCTGTAGTAGAGGAAGGAGATACCTAATCCAGATGGAACAGGTTGCCCAGAGAAGTTATGGATGCCCTATCAAAAATACTCCAGCTGAGTTTTGATGGGGCTCTGAGCAACTTGATCTAGTGGAAGGTGTCCCAGCCCACAACAGGAAGCTTGGAACTAGATGATTTTTAAGGTCCCTTTGAACTCAAACCATTCTGTCATTCTATGACCCTTTGTGTCTTAAAGCCACTGACCCTATAGTTTACAAACACATTTGGCCAGAGGTGCTCAAATCCCTTGGGTCTGGGTATTCTAATTTTCACCTGGTGAATCCTAAACCTCTCTGTCCCACAGATTATTGGTCGCCTCAGCTGGATGCACCCACACATTACAGACCCGTGGTTCATTACCCCCAGTGGTGGGCACCCATAAACCACATGGCTGCAAAGATCCAAGTCATCTGTGCTGAGGACCCCAGATCCCTAGGCAGAGGCACCTAATGCTCCTGGGCTCGTTGATCCTTGAGGTCCGTGATGCCCGGTTGCTATGAAATCCCTCAGACCCTAGTACATGACCTCATTACAGTTCCTTGGCATTCCCCCAAAATCCCTCAGACTCCAGACATCACATATCGCCTGGCTCTGGGGTGCCTAAACCCCTTGGGACAGATCCTCTCCTCCAAAGAAGATGCCGAACGCCTCCTAGAGAAAGTGCCCGAGCGTTCCCAGCCGCTGCAGCTGCGGCGGCGCCCGCCCCGCCCGACGGGGGGCGGTGCCTCGGCGGCCAACGGGCATTGGTCAGTAATTAACCCGTGATTAATTAGCGGCGATAGAGCGCCGAGCCCGCCCCTGGGCGTGCGGGGCGGAGCGCCGGGATGTGGANCGGCGGCGGCTGGAGAGCGAGCTGGAGGACATCCGCGGCGCCGGCACCTGGAAGAGCGAGCGCGTCATCGCCTCCCGACAGGGTCCCCACCTCCGCTTGGCGGGCGGCGGCGCCGGTGCGTGCCGGGGGCGGCGGGGAGCAGGGCTCTCGGTCCCTTCCCCCGGTGCCATGCCCCTGCTTCTCCCTCTCTGTTCCCGCAGGGATCATCAACTTCTGCGCCAATAATTACCTGGGGCTCTCCAGCCACCCCGAGGTGATCCGTGCCGCTGTGGATGCCCTGGTGGAGTTCGGCGCTGGGCTCAGCTCCGTCCGCTTTATCTGCGGTACCCAGGTAGTGGGCAGCATCCCCTTCCCCGCGGGTCTTTCGCAGGGTGTCCACGTAGACTCCCCTCTCGGCACTCCCACTCGGTATGCGTGCACAGTGCTAACTTACACGTGGCCCGGTGAGAAAAGGAGCCTGCCAAATCCCCACTAGCCAAGCATCTGGAAATATGCCAATTTAAACCATTACAACACCTGAGAGCAAAGAAACTGAACACCCCTCTGAATTCAGAAAATAAATGCCTTTTTCTCTCTCTTTCGGGTCAAAATTACAGTGAACCTGACTTGGAGTGGCCGCATCAGATCCAGCCCAGTTTATCCCTGCTGGAACCTTTTTTGAGTCCTGCCTGCTTAAGTGCAAAGAACAAGCAGAGCTTCTCCCTTGTGCATGGGGAGCTTGGAGTCTCCCTGCTGAGCTTTGGCATCCAAAACAGTAATCATACTTTATGGCTGCATTTGCTGAACACAAGTAACCTCTCCCACACATGCACACCTTTTCTGGATAAAACCTGGCTGTCTCCTGCCCTTTCAAGTCAGCATTTAACAGCAGTGGGCAAGCAAGAACTTGTGCTGCCCACAGCTGTTGACTGCTGCTCCTCTCTTCTCTTCAGAGCATACACAAGGACCTGGAGGAGAAAATCGCACGTTTCCACCAGCGGGAAGATGCCATTCTCTATGCCAGCTGCTTTGATGCCAACGCTGGTATCTTTGAGGTTCATAAGGCTTCCCTTGTGTTGTGCGTGGAGGAGGGAGGTGACAGCAACGTGGCTGCCGTGGCTTCCAGAGGCTCTGCTGTGAGCTCTGTGCACCAGAAAAGATGGCAGTGGCTGGTGGTGAAGAGCCCTGACTTGGGGCCCTTGCACCAGGGAAGCCATGCAGAGGCATTTAACCACCCTCACCTCTGCTGTCTCCAGCCAGCTCCAGCTCTTGGGGAAGGCTCCTGTTTCTGCAGAGGTCTGTACTCCCCCTTAAAGTGTGAGGGGAAGGGGTGATCTCACAGGCATGTTAGGAAAGGGGGAGGGAGGTTTTGAGCTCAGAAGCCACAAGCAAGAGCCTGGCATAAAGAAATCAGGGGATAAGGTGACTAGGAAGGAAATATAAAGTTTAGCACTGCCAGGAGAGACATGGCAGCGGGAATCAATCACAGCCTTGTTCTCTGTACTGAGGGAAGCTGGGAGGTGGCATCCAGAGCAAAGGGTGATCCTTTCTGTTTGTCACGGCCAGGCCCTGCTGACCCCAGAGGATGCAGTGCTGTCAGATGAGCTGAACCATGCTTCCATCATCGATGGGATCCGCCTGTGCAAGGCCAACAAGTACCGCTACAAGCACATGGACATGCAGGACCTGGAGGCCAAGCTGAAGGAAGCACAGGTATGGAGGGCCCAATTACAGGGCACTTGCTCAGCTGTGCTGCCTGTGCAGTAACCAGTCCTGGAGGGTGAGCTCTGCCTTTTCCCATGCGATAGGCATTGTTTTTGCCAACAGGCATGGATAGGCAAAGTGGCAAAGGAGCTGGCTGTGATGCAAATCCCCCCCGTCTCAGTTAGGTACATCCTCTCCAGACAGGAGTTTGAGTGTGTCCCTTTGCCAGCCCCTCTCCTCAGGGTGACATCTTCATCCCTGAGGATGCCTCTTTCCCTCCAATAGAGGCATCGACTGCGGCTGGTGGCCACTGACGGTGCCTTCTCCATGGACGGTGACATCGCTCCCCTGAGGGACATCTGCCAGCTGGCCCAGAAGTACGATGCCCTGGTCTTCATTGATGAGTGCCACGCCACAGGATTCCTGGGACCCAATGGGCGGTAAGTGACCGCGTCAGCCCTGTTTCCTCCTCCTACCCTGACTAATTCTGAAGCAAGGACAAAGGTGCTGACGACCAACATGTTTTTGTGTGGGGACTCCTTGAAGGCTTTGTACCTCACCTTTGCTAAAGTATCTCCTTTCAGTCCAGTGATCCATCCCCAGGTGACAGCTGCTTCTCAGTGTGTAATGGATGGGGTGACCATCTCATCTGGGCACCACCTCTCCTGGCAGGTGCTTTGTTTGGACTATTAAACTTCCGTGTGGGAAGTTTGAGCACTTTCCCATCTCTAAGGGATGAAGAACCCATGCTCTTACTTTGTGAGGTCCCAGTTTAGGCTTTCTGCAGGAGAGGGAGGTCATCACTTGGGTTGAACTATCTCAAGAGGCTATTCCTCCTTGTCTAGAAGGAGGAATGCCAGAGACCTGGCTGACAATGCTTTGTTTCCCTGGAGGTATCCAGCAGCTTCCCTGGTGCGTGCTGGCACAGCTGATAATGTGACATTCCTTTTTCTACAGGGGTACTGATGAGCTCCTGGGAGTGATGGACAAAGTCACCATCATCAATTCTACCCTGGGAAAAGCTCTTGGAGGAGCTGCAGGTGAAGGCATTTTCCTGTCCAGGATCCTCTATGCCCTAAAGAGCTCTACAGCATCAGTCTTACGTTTCCTTCCTCAGCCTAATGATAGAGTAACAAATGCATGTTATCCTTTTCCATTGGTGGCATGAGGCTTGGTTTGTGATGTTGCTGCAGGATTAAGGGAGATCCTGCTGTGTGCTCCTTACACTGTCATCTTTCTCATGCATTTGCCTTTGGGGTCAAGCTGGAAACTCATGGTCAAAAGCATCAGCTGTGATTTTTAGACCTGCTTAAATTCCTGCTATAGGTGCCAGATTGGCTTTATCAAGAAGCCTCACTCTAAACAGGTCACTCTGGGGTGCCTTGTCCAATTCTCTCTCCTCTGTCTGCAGGCGGGTACACAACAGGTCCCAAACCCCTCATCGATCTGCTCCGCCAGCGTTCCCGCCCGTACCTCTTCTCCAACAGCTTGCCCCCTGCCGTGGTGGGCTCTGCATCCAAGGCCCTGGACCTGCTCATGGAGAGCAATGCCATTGCACAGTCTATGGCTGCCAAAACCCGACGGTGAGGGGGCTGTACTGGGGTGGGAGCAGGGGCAGCTTTGTTAGGAGTGACTCTGTGATTTATTCAACCCCCCTTTCCTGGTGATAGCTGTGAATACAGTTTGCAAGTCAGGGCTCAGGGGAAGCTGTAGGATGTGCCTGTCTGTGTCAGGCAGATGTCACATCTGGATGCTCTGTGAGCTGGGGCACATTGTCCACTCAAGGATCTGCAGTCCCATAATGCTGAGCAGGACATGGCAGGAGGTCACTCCAAGAGGAGAGATCTCTTAGCTGCACGGAAGATGAACAGTGGAGCAAACCTTACCCAGTTCTCAGTGGCCAGGGCTCCTAGGGGAAAGAAAGGCAGTGGTCTCCAAGGACAGGATTGTTGAGGTTTTTACTCATCCTGTTGTTCCTTCACCAGGTTCAGAAGTAAGATGACGGCAGCTGGCTTCACCATCTCGGGGAAGGACCACCCCATCTGTCCAGTCATGCTGGGGGATGCTCGACTGGCGTCAGTGATGGCAGAGGACATGCTCAACAGAGGTGATCTGGGGAGGGAGCTTGGTATGCAGACACATTCCCTGAGGGAAGGGACAGTTGGTGGTGGTGCCACCACAAGCCCTCCTTCAGAGGATGTTCTGCGTGAAATCCAGTACTCTTCTACCCTCCAGCTGCAAATGTCCTCATGGTCTCCCCCAGATGTTGCTGGCTGCGCCTTCCTTCTCTGTTAGGGGAGGGGATTTAATTAATGCTCTTGTCCTGCTATGCTGGACTCCATCCCCATTGCTGGCCCTTAACCTCATTTCCATGCTTGGGAGCAGATGGCACTTGAAAACCCTGAAGGCTAGAAGTGATTATCGGGAGGGGAACGTTTCTGTCAGGCAGTACATCTCAGCCTGCCTCCGTCCCAGCCAGCTCTGACTGCCTGCATTTCCTCCCCAGGCATTTACGTCATTGGCTTCAGCTACCCCGTGGTGCCCAAGGGGACGGCGCGCATTCGGGTCCAGGTCTCAGCCGTGCACAGCGACGAGGACATCGACCGCTGCGTGGAAGCCTTCACCGAGGTGGGACGGAAGCACGGAGCGCTGTCCTGAGGGGCCAGAAAACACCTCCTCTGCACCATCCCTGCCCACAACCAAGTGCCTCTGATGGGGAAAAAGGCTTGAGCAGCACGCTGCCAAAAGCAGGGACCGTTCCTCGAGGCATCACAGCCTCCATCACATGAGTCAGCCAGCTGGCTGCTGCAGCGTGCTGGCAGTAGCACTGGCAACCAGCACTTAAAAGTGTCATTAAAGGTGTCCTGCAGTGCAGCGGATATTTGTCTGCCTCCTATTTCCTCATCCAGGAGCTGCACCCCATCCCCATCCTCTCATGCTGTGACCAGACACTCTGCTATGTCTTCCCTGAAGCCTCAGCCCAGATGCTGAAGCGTTGCAGTTCCTGTTGTCTCCTGCTGATGGAAATACAGCGTTGCTGATGTGCCTGAGGTTGCCTGCTTCTTCTGTGCTGTCCTGTGGGTCCAGCAGCATCACCCTGGCAGATCTGACTGCTGCAATTCCCCACTGAGGCAGGGGTGTTTCCCAAGCCCCTTGCAACCTGTGCCACCGGCAGCTGATTAGGGAAAGGGGACATGGGCCCACAAAAGCTCTGGTGCTCCTTTCTCTCCTTCTCACTCTCAGGTGTTAGATGTGAGGCTTGTTTGGTCCCCAGCTACAGGGCTTTGCCAATTCCTTCAGTGGTCCCAAACCTGCCCTGGGAAAGACATCTTGCCCCAGGAAAGACATCTTGCATCAGGCAGCGGGCAAGCTGAGGTGGCAGAGGCCAGCAGCATGGTGAGAGGATCTGCATCTGACTGAGGCCAGGGGCAGAGCAGGTGACAGAAACCTTTAATTTTCTTCCATGTGGCAGGAATCTCTGTATTTGTTCCTCCAAGCTGTGCTGTAGTATTTCAGCATTCAAAAAAGTACAAAGTGGGACCTGGGCATCTCTTCAGATTGCTTTGTTTACATCAGTTTTGCTCCAGGTCAGAAACTGTGTGTCCTGCCAGCTGCCCCTGTGCTGAGTGAGTAGCTGCAGCCAGGGACAGATTCTAGCTGAAATGGGGTGTGCTGTGCCTGGGTGCTGGAGCACTGGGTCATATCAGCAAAGACCTGCTCTGAAGTCCTTGTGTTGCTGGGCTGTCAGGGAGCAAACTACAGGGCAGTGATGTCTGACCTGAGCCAGAATACAGTGTTAATCCAGAACTGTAGGGCTTTACAAAGATGCAAAGGACAGGGGAGAAATGTGTCCTGTAGGTTCAACAGGACTGCAACCAAACCCTGTTAGAACAGCTGGTAGTGTAACTGTGTGCTGATCTTGTTTAATTTTCCATCTCCACAGGCCCTGAGCTCAGCCTGCTGGTAAACTATGATATGGAGCTCCCTTTCTGTGGCACCGGGCCCTCTCAGTGCTGCAAACCCTTTTCAACAGGCAGTATTTTGGCATGGGGAAGGCAGGCAGATTGCTCTCAGGCCCCTTGTGCAACCTGGAAGAGATGAAAGTTCAGCCAGATGGGCTCAGATGTAGGGAGGTGGAGACCCTAAACTGCTGGTTTGAGCCCAGTGCCATGGGCACCCCTTGCTCCCCCTACCTGCACACCTCCCCTGCACACCTGTACCACCCTCCCTCACACTTCTCTCCTTCTGGTCTCCATCCCTGGTCTCCCCTTCTCCCCTGGCCTTCTGCAGGCATCCCTACTGATGCCTCCACTCCACTCAGGGCAGACAACCCAAGCAGTTTAACTCTGCTCCACCTTTCAAGTCCTCCTCATTGGCAGAGCAGCCCTACAGATGTCTCTCTGCTCAGCTGCAGGCCAGAGCAGCAACAGCAGCCTCCCTCCTGTGATGCTCACAATTGTTTCTGCATGCACATGTGGGCTCGCCCTTCTGCTCCTCTTGTCACCAGATGCACTGACCTCCCTCTCACCTCTGTATCTCTGGGGTCCCTCAGCAGCCAGCTCCCTGCACTCTGCCTGCTTCAAGGCCAAGCTCAGCAGCAGACTGTGGAGCTGTCTGGGGAACAGACTGTGTAGTGCTAGAGTCCCAGGAAGGCAGGAGGGTCAGATGATGGCACACTGGTAATGAATAATGCCATACTCATTGACTTGTAGGCATCATGTTAATATCAAATTGAGGCACAATTCTCCTGCTCTTTATTGCTTCAAGGCCTTCCAGCCTAGTTCTGATCTACACCTCTAGGCAGCTTTTAGGCCAGAAAGCAGAGGATGTTTTGCTGAGTGGAATGTAGGGGCAGATGCCACTTTTTGAGGATGCAGTTCCCACCCCAGGCTCCCTGACTTACCCCATACCCTGTATGCTGCTCAGGCAGTCCTGGAGCTGTCACCCTCTGCACCATGGGATAGGTGGGGGCTCCACGTATTTCACCCATTTTACCTCAAAGTAGGGGACTATCCTATCCCATCCCATTTTCCTACACACCTAGCCCCAAAAATGCTTCCAGCCCTGGGTTGTAGCCCACCTCCTACTTCTTCTACCCTCACTAGGCTGCCTTGTTGCACTCCCAAACTACCTCTCTGCCCCGTGATTCATGCCAGCCCCTCTCCACCTTGCTGTTTCTACCCCAAGCAGCGACCCACCTCTGCCCTTTCTCTGCTGGAATTCCCCTGCCCTGGCTCCCTGCCTGCAGCCCCCCCCCAGGCAGGCAGGGATGCCCCAGCTTGGACTGAGCGTGCTGGGGCTGGTGCGAACGGGGCCTGAACCTGCTGTTCAGTGCCATAATTTCTCCATCCCTCGTCCTTTGCTGAAGATAAATGCTGCACAAGGGCCTCTGCTGGTGCTAATGCCTCACGGCACTGGTGGGTGAGGGGCGAAGCAGCTGCACCCCCCACCCAGGGGTTTTGGCGAGACGGAGCAAGGACCACAGCCATCCATCCCCGCTTCCTTCCTGGAGGTTTATTTCTGTTTGGGGGGTTTTCCCCCAGCTGCGAGGGTGAGTTTAGGCAGGTGTTTGCCTTTTCAGGCCTTTTGGCTGCAAGAACAGGCACCAGCAGGTACCTCCGTAGCCCCCCGCAGCCCCCTCAGCGGCAGGAGCACTTGCAGGCGGCCACGACGGGGTAGGGGATCTGCCGCCAGGTGCAGCTTGGGGGGCCGGGGTGCTGTGGGGTCCAGCAGTGCCAGGCCAGCAGCTTGATGCGGGTGAGCTGTGCGGGCCGGCAGGTCATGCCGGGGGGCCAGGAGCAGCCGGGGGGGCCGGCCTCGCACGTGGTGTGGCGCACCCAGCGGGGCCAGAAGACGGGTCCCAGGTCCACCCAGGCGGAGGTGAGGCGGCAGGTGGCCCGTTCCACCAGCCACTGCCGCAGGCGGCGGGCCAGGGCCCCCGCTAGCTCTGGGGGCAGCTCTGGGGCGGGGGACAGCAGGGTGGGCAGCTCCAGCGCCTCCACCTCTCGCCACAGCTTGCGGTGATATCGCCCGGCGCCCTCGGCCAGGTCCCTGCTCAGGGACTCCAGGTTCTCTTCCAGGATGCTCTCGTTGCGACCGCGGGGCTCCTCGGTCGCCATCCAGAAGGGGTCGAAGGCCGAGCCCAGGAGCCGGCGCAGCCGCCCGGGGCGCAGGTGCCGGGGCTTGGGGGCGTAGCGGTAATCCTCGGGGGACAGCGACAGGCTGTAGGGCCGCACCGGGGCCGAGGGGTGGCCGCGCAGCAGGTGGGCGGTGGGGTCAGAGGTGCTGGACAGCGGCAGCAGCGTCTCCCGAGGTTCTTCCAGAGGCGGCGGTGGGCCTGGGATGCCCGGTGGTGGGAGCAGGCAGAGGAGGAGGAGGAGGCAGCTGGGCTGTGGTCCCTCCATGGCGAGCAGCGCTGTGGCAGGCTGTGCCCGGCTGCAGGCTTGCACTCTGCCGCATCCCTGGGTTATCACCGCGTCCCGAGGCACGGCCTTCCCCTTTTCCCTGGTTACAGCGGCTGATAGGGAGCTGGCAGGGACACCTCGCTCCTTCCCACCAGAGGAGCAGATGGCAGGGAGAAGCTGCATGGTCCCTCCTGCCACTGAGCCAACGGGGATAATTTGGGCTGCTGTGGACGAACTGGAAGTCCTCAGGGCACAGGTCCTGTCACCAGGATGGTCATGGCAGCAGAGTGGCAGGGCAGGAGGACTGCGTGGGTCATTGTCCTCTGCTGGCACATCGGCCAGCCCCCATGTGTCCCAGGCAGCTGTGATGAAGCTGGACCTCTGGAGGTGTCCATCCTGGAGGTCTTGTCCTACCTCCCATACTGCAGTACTGGTGGAGACCTGGACTGGATGGAATCCAAAACCTGCTTTCTCCTCCTTCCCTAGGTCAGACATTGTGGGAGAGGCTCAATCTGCTCAGTGCTATTAACAATTAATTAATAACAGCTAGTAACAGCAATTAATTGCTTATCCTCCAGAGGGTTTAGGACCCTATATTTGAGGGACAGAGCAGAGACAAGTCCCGCAATGGTGGAATATTTACATTCCCCGGAGGTGTTGGACAGCACATCCTGAACACCCAGCATCGAGAGGTGGCCGCTGAGGTCCAAGGGACCCTTTCCCCCTCCATCCTCCCTTTTCCACCAGAGAGTAGTGAGCTTTCTCTCCCCCTTGTCAGCAGAAGGAGCAGGGAGCAGCTGAGCCTGCAGGAAAGCTGGGCAGAGAGGAGTTAACTCCAAACCCAACCTCAGGGAGAGGGGAAAAAAAACCAACAGAGAACTATGGATCGGCAGCAAGAGCAGAGGGAGGGAAAAGGGGGAGTCGGAGAGGAGAGGAGCTCCAGAAGGAGAGAGAGCCGAGCTGGTGGTGGGCAGGGGGAGGCAGCGGAGCACCAGGCAGGAGAGACTGGGATGACGGAGCTGCCCAGATAAACTCTTCTGTGGTCTGCACCCTCCCACTACCAGTGCACGGGCTGGACTGGAGGTCTTCCCCTGAGCGAGTGGCAAAGCTGCAGGCCCTTCCTCAAAAAGGTGAGTACCGGCTTCCAAAGCTGAAAGGTGGCCACGGGCACCCTGAGCAGAGACACCCTGGTGCATTATGCGTGCCCAGAAGGAGACTGGGCTCCTTTGCTTCAGTGAGGAGATTCCATGGGGCCAGATGGATAAGCTGGAGAGTAGCTGTCAGTAGGACAGAGGGGACCAAAGACACAGAGAAGCAGGGACAGTCTCTTGGTGTGATACACAAAGAAGCTGGGAAGCAGAAATGGCATGAGCTGAGGGATGGGGGAGCATGGAGTGAAGGAGCTTGCATGACCCAAAAACAAGTTAATTGCCTGTCAACCGTAGCTAGATAACAGTGTCTGTCCTCCTCTGTTTTTGCTCAGAGAAGGACAATTTGTTCTAATGATAGCACAACAAGGGAAAGGCTTATTCAGAGATAGGCTGTTGGTGTTCCCTGCCTGAGCACAGTGTTACTCAGGGCTGGAGGAAGTTTTGTAGCAAATCACAATACCTTCAGCTGTGATAATAACAGGCTCCTTCACAATGATCATCATGTTGTATTTCAGGTGGCTCCAGGGTCTCCTTTCCATCCTCACCTACCTGCCAGCCCTTGACCACCTCTCAGCATCAGGAAAAGGTGGATTTAGTTGCCTCTCCTCTGTGGAGTGTAACTACAGAACAGGGAGCAAGGAGCATCTAGCTCCAGGGTGGAGGTGGTCCCAGCTTAAGGAGTTCCCTTGGGGTGGGAATGTGTTGGGGTGCTGCTGCTGTGGGGTGTGATCCAGGCATCAGGTCCCTGCTGCAGGAGGTGGCACAGCCCTGGGCTGAGTGTGCTGGGACCACTTGCAGCCCATGGGAGCCTCCTACCCCATGGCCCTGTGGCCAAACCCTGTTGAACACTAGCCAGGGTTTAGACTTGCCAAAGCAAGCAGTCCCAAGGGGTTTAGCAGCTTTGGCAATGTAGGAGGAACATGGGTGAGGCCAGGTGGCAGGGCAGGAGGGATCCTTTGGGGTGCTGGGAG
Organism: Promerops cafer; assembly: GCA_013398275.1. Classification (NCBI taxonomy): domain Eukaryota; kingdom Metazoa; phylum Chordata; class Aves; order Passeriformes; family Nectariniidae; genus Promerops; species Promerops cafer. Next base: position 627,701 of record VZSE01006234.1, read on the forward strand.
CACAGGAGATGTTCTGATGGCAATGTGAATCTGGGCAGGAGAAAGAGGCTTCAGCTCTGCTCAAGCTAGGCAGATGTGGGCTGACTGACCACAACAGCATTCCTGCCAGTGACGTCACGAGGATCTTGGTGGCATCATTTAACCAGCTGGTTGGGACTGGCATCTCTGGGAGAAATGTGAGTGTCAAAGGCTGGGGTCAGGCACCTTGGGGCCTATTATCCCTTTTTCCCAATGCAGGATCCTGCAGTCTGACAGGAAGATGCCAGGGGGATTGAACATCTCTTCTGACAGCCCGGAGCTACGAGCAGCAGGGATTATTGTGCCCATCATCTTCTCCCTCATCTTCCTTGTGGGTACTGTGGGAAATGGGCTGGTGCTGGCTGTGCTGCTGTGGAATGGCCAAGTCAAGTACTCCACCACCAACCTCTTCATCCTCAACCTGGCTGTGGCTGACCTGTGCTTCATCATCTGCTGTGTCCCTTTCCAGGCCACCATTTACACCCTGGATGGGTGGCTCTTTGGGGCCTTTGCCTGCAAGGCTGTGCATTTCCTGATCTACCTCACCATGTATGCCAGCAGCTTTACCCTGGCTGCCGTCTCTGTTGACAGGTAAGTGTCCCCTTCCCTTTGACTTCTGCAGCTTGGGGACACTGTGTGTGCCACACTTGAGCTAAGGGTGGGAGAAAGGCCACCTGTTGGGTGTCCTGGAAGAAGCAGGTCAGGTCTCCCCAGAGGTAGGGCCAGCAGAGCCAGTCTCCCCAGGTCCCCACACCTACCCCCTCTACCAAGCCAAGCTCTCAGCCTCATCACGCAGTGCTCACTTGGGAAGGAGTGGGGTCCACCATGCATAAGCAAGAACAGCAAAACCCCAGGGCAGCCACACAACTCAGAAGAAACAGGAGAGTCCTGCTCCTATCCTTCTCTTACCTGGTTCAAGAGGTACACTGCTTGCCCTTCCTGAGCTAGCACAGCAGAGTGGATGATAGAGATCCCAGACCCACTGTTGGAATGACCCTGATATTTTTGTGAATTCACTGTAACCCTCACTCCCAAAAGGTTTGGGAGGGAAGAGATGGGTGGCTGCATGGGAAGGGGTACACAGATGGCAGCTCCAAAGGGCAGGAGAAATACCTCATCTCACCCATGCTGTGTTTTGTCTCTCCTTCTCCTTCCCCTCCTTGCCAGGTACTTGGCCATTCGCTATCCGCTGAAGTCCCGGGATCTCCGCACGTCCCGAAATGCAGGAGTGGCCGTTGTGGTAATTTGGTCACTCTCGCTGCTCTTCGCAGGGCCTTACCTCAGTTACTACCAGATAATCCTTTACCATGGTGTGCCCATCTGTGTCCCCATCTGGGAGGACCAGCGCCGAAAGGTTCTGGACATCCTCACATTTGTATTTGGATACCTGCTGCCTGTGACCGTGGTGAGCCTGGCATACACTAGGACCATCAAGTTCTTGTGGACTTCTGTAGACCCCATAGAAAGAATCTCTGAGTCTCGGAAAGCCAAGCGTAAGGTCACCAAGATGATTGTCACAGTGGCCATCCTGTTCTGCCTCTGCTGGCTGCCCCACCACCTGGTCATCCTCTGCTTCTGGTTTGGCCACTTTCCCTTCAACCGGGCCACTTATGCTTTCCGCCTGGCTTCCCACTGCCTTTCCTACACCAACTCCTGCCTCAACCCCATTGTCTATGCCCTCATCTCCAAGCATTTCCGCAAGCGTTTCAAGCAGGCCTTCACCTGCCTCTTCTTCCAGAACAAGATCAGGAAAAGGAAGAAGAAGAGAGTTGGAAGGAAAGTCCATATGGTCAATGTGGAAAGAGGTTTTGCCAACAGGACGGGAGCTTTCTACTATGGAGGCAACACTGAGGTGACCCAAGTCCCAGAGGAGAACACCAGGAAGAGGGACCATGAAGGTGCCAGCCGTGCCAGAGCATTGACTCGGCAGGTACGAGATGCCACGGTCTCTGTTCAGAAGGAGCTACTGGAGGAGGAAATTTTGGCAACAGCTGGCCATTCCCTAGATGTGACCCCTCTAAGAGGAACTGTTGGACAAGACCAAGAAGAAGCCCTAGAAAAAGGCTAGAGAGGCAAGAAAGAAGTCTCCATTGGCATCACATTTTCTGACCACATCACAGTGGTTTTGCTTTCCTCCAGGATCATGATGCCCACGCCTTATCCTCACTGAGATGGTTTTATGTTGGCAGTGAAAGATGAGTTCACTCATTCAGACCCATTAAACTGAGTTCAAGTCCCCCAGAACTCCTCAAACACCTCCTCCATGATTCTGTAGCCGTGTCTGAGACCTGCCATCATCCCAGCTCAATATTCACAGTAAACTTTAAGTGACTGCAACAGCCATCCTTTTCTTTATTTGTGTATGGTGTTTTATTAGTGCTGTGTGGATCCTGAATATGTAACCCTTAATGTGAGGCAGATCTGCACCTATAATTTCTTAAGGGAAGGTGAAAAATAGGAAGCTCAGGAAAAAGTGTTTAGGGAAAGCTGTGACACGGTGGGACACCCAGACTTCCACACTGAAGCTGGGAAACAATTACAGGTTGTCATGGCACGTGTAGGTGTCCTGAGCCTTGCATGGGCTACAAAATCCTTTGGTGTCCTCACTTGTCCCCATGCATGGTGCTGGAAGTTGTGTCAAAAGTAAAGGGGTTTTGGCCCCAGCCAGTGCTGTAGCATTGTACAGTGAGGCTGGGTGACGTCAGGCAGCTTGCAGAGCTGTGATGTGCATGAGCGGAGCCATGATCTCCCCTTTACTTCTCTTCTTTTTCTGTTGCCTACTTCTGTTTGCGTAAACCTTTCCTTTTTGCTTTGTCCTGCCCACTCGTAATTCCCAGGTGACATGGTATTTCTAATGCTCACTGAAGCTGTTGTTCGCCTTGCTGGAGCTCAGCTCCAAGGACATCCCTTTTTCTGTGCGGAGGCTAGCTGAAGAGGAAGGCCAACTGCGCTGGGAATTAGTTTTCTTTTTCCATTCAAGTGCTTGATGTTGCTTTCTGCACTTTGAGCCTCCCTTGCCTCTATCCCTGTTTCTGATTTTTCCACCTCTCTCCTTTCACGGTGGCTGCCGCTCCTCCACAGCAGATGTCTTTCAGAAACGTGTCCGGTGTGCCTTACCCCCCTTACTGGGAACAGCGAGTTCTGCAGCCACCCTCTGCACATCACGCCGTGGCTGGTGGCCAGCTCACATGGCCTCATCGTTTCTTCAGGTGAAGACTCACTCCACAGCCCAAAGCATTGGAGGGAGAAGGGAACAGCAATGATGTGGCACAGCTGGACGCTGCCTGTTCTTGCCTAGAAGCAGCTGGGCTGTGGCTCACCACTGATCCTGCTCCTCCTGGTCCCAGCTTGCAAATGGAGCAGATCAGATCAGGACTGACTGCTGCACGTTGGGGTGATGCCTAAATGAAACAGGACAGAGAGGACAGGGAAGATCTTGGGGAGAGGTGCATTTAGCATGACAAGTGGCTGCAAGCCCTGGGCCCCTTCACTAAGCTCTGCCTGGTGCTAAGCCCCAATTTTGGGGAGCACATGAGCAGGAAGGGCAGGTGCTGAGCCTCGGTTGGGAAGGCTCTGGAGCCAGAAGGGAATTCTTGTCTATCCAGTACCAGTTAACATGCTCCAACTGGTTTCTCAGCTCAAAAGCAGAGGTGAAGCAAAGATGTCACATCCTTGATAGAGAGTCAGGTTTAATTAAAACTGAAGGAGTTTGATTGCTGCTTTCCATGCAGCCTTCCCTCCAGACTGATTGGCATTCTGCAGTCTCTGCTCCCAGCGTCTTGCCTTAATTAATGATTCTTTTCTCTTATTTTCTATCCTACTTTTTATCACTCAGGCTGACAAGCTCATCTTTAACCCTGCAGGGGCTGGTTTGCCACATCAGTAGAGTGCAGGTATTCCAAGATCTGGAACATGGTAGATGAAATGGGAGAGGTGTGAGCAGGTCAGGGCTTTGTGTCTAATGGTAAGCACCAGTTCTTCTCTGTGGAGTAACTTAGTCCTGCCACCTGTGTGCTGATTCTGGTGTCTGGCATCTCCCTGGCATGTGTGACATGAGCCTCACATCACTGGGAGGTGTCAGACCCAGGTGCCAAGAAGCTCATCCTGCTTATGACCCTGTGTGCAAATCTGGCAGCCCTGGGAAGGGAATTCTGGTTATTTGCTTTTGTGTTTAGCTGCTGGTTGATAATCTGTGACCAGCCTTAGCAGGCTGCCAGCTGATTATGTTAATTCTTCCACGTGCTCTCTTCCTCTCTCAGAGATTTAATAAAAAACCCAGAGGAACGCTGTTTGCCATACCTCCTTTATCATCTTCTTAATCAAAACTTGCTGATTCCTCCACCTAGTCACCCCATGGGCCCTGGCTTGCCCAGGGCTGCTCCCACAGGCTGGCCAGGCACAATGCATGTAGGAGGCATCTTTTTGTGAGTATCTTTCTGTGATGGAAGAGATCTTTGCTCACAGAGTGAGCAAAGGAAGCGGATGAAAGGGTGAGAAGCTTGCCAAAGACGCTTCATGGGGCTTCCTTAGCAGCACAGATAATTGCTGTGCTGGATTTGAAGTCTGCTAGAAAGGCAAAGGTGGAGGAAGTAAATGAGTTTAGCTGTTGGAGATTAATTATTTCGGCTGCTGAAGAGCTGAACAAATTCTAGATGTTCACAAACACTGCAGTGTGTGCTTTGCATTCGATTGTGTGGCTGAAGTGGCTGCTCCAGAGAAAGGTCATGTGCTTAGTTACATCCATGCAGCTTTGCTGGGAGGCCTTATCAGAGCTGTTGCTTCTGCTATGGCTCCTCTGTGAGACACCAGTGGGTTCTCAGCTGTTCACTTGCTTGAGGCAGATCCTCAGTCTGGCTGGTTTTGGTTGCATCTGACAGTACAGCAGCAGCCTCAGAGCCAGGCAGGTTGCTGCTAGGTTCAATGGCTGGGAATTCTGCAGATCACATGCTCTGAATTAGGAGGGGAAATAAAGTGTATTTGGAGGTCAGGTAGTGGTGAAAGGGAACCAAAGCCTAAAGTCCCGGTTGATATCATGGCCCTGAGAACGGGGACTAATCATTGCTCAGGAAGGGATCTAGGGGGTGCATTTAATGGTGTAGCACAAAGAAAATGAGGAGTTTGGACTGATTTTAATGGCAAAATAAATAGCAGAGGAAAACCTGTGCTGTTGTTTCCATTCTCCATTACTGCGACAGACACCTCTGGGAGATGCAGAGAACTGCCACCACCTCACGGGTTGTGCAGGGAAATCTGTGGCACAGGGTGCAGGGACAGAGAAAAGCTGCTGGGAGAAGCTGAAGCCTCTAGGCCAGAAGCAGGAAGAAAACCAGGCAGTGGCAGTCAACAGCTCTCAGCACAGTAGAAAGCCATGTTGCCTCCTTCCCTGGAGCAGCTTCTTTCCTGCCCAGCACCTAACTCTCATTCTGGATACAGCTGCTGAGCATGACAGGGTAGTTAAGGCTCTGGGTATGACTGGCTGATGCAAAGAAACCTAAAACTTTTCTCCATCCAGTGCCAAACCCATGATATGGCTCAGGGCAGCCCACAGCTTCAAGCCCTGAGGCAGGAAGGCAGAACCGACTGCAGTGATTCATAGAATACAATTCCTACATGATACATTTTTTTTCTCTTTCTTACCTGGTGTTACTGCTAAAGCAGTGGCAAAACTTCCTATAGCCATTTGGTTTTTTTGTTGTCTCTCCTGCCATGGTGGGAGCAGCGTGGAGAAAGAAGCAAGACAGTTGCTCCTGGCTGGCTGCAGCACCCCCACCTTTCCCCTCTGTCAGGAGCTGTTAAGAAAAAACCCAGCACCAGGCAAGGAAAAAGCCTGAAGAGCTGTGGACAACATCACGTGTACCGAGGCTAAAAGCTTCACTCTGAGTCTCAGCTAGATGTGTTCCTGGGTTTGAGGTAAGCTTCTAAGAGGTGTCTACTTAGAGACAACATCAGCAACCGAAGTAACTGCAGGGATAAAGAGCATTTTAGCCACGTCCTCTTCAGGCACCTTAATGGTCTCCTCAGCAACAAGGCTGCTGAGGGCAGAAGCGCTGGCAGCTGAGTGTATGTGGACATCAAGACTGGGCTGTAAAGACAGGAAGAAACAAGTTCAGTAAAGACTGGGCGTGAAGGTCACCTGCTCCTCACATAGGGGCCATGCTGGAAGTTCTCTGCCCTGCCCAGATGTCCCTCTCCAGCCCCTCATCCTCTTGCTGTCTCTTCACAGCACAGCCATTTTATTTGGCATGGGACAAGGCATGACTTCTGCCACTGGGAAAGGCTGCTTTTCCTCTCTGCAAAATATCTCCCAGTTTGAAGCACTCCTGCTGGGATTCTCTTTCCTCTGTTTGTACAGTTTCACAGCAACTACTTAGATTTTGAATTTGGATTTCTTGGCTGTGGAAGTCAGGATCAGAAAAGGTCAGCCAGCAACCCTGTACTTCGATCTGCAAACAGTGTGGTGATTGAACTCAAACAACTTTGTGTTGTCACTTCTGATTTGAAGACCAGGTATGAGAGTAGTGGTTACCAAGTCCAGTACTGTGCATGGGGCCTGGAACAGACGTACAGAAAGAGGAATGGGCCGCTCTGAAGAAAAGAACTTGGCTGAAGAGTCGTAAAAGGCTGACACGATTTTATTAAAGTTGAAAATACAAAAAGGTCAGATTGTCTCCCACCCTCTTGGCATCCTTCCCATCCAGCACATCGTAATGAAGTATCAATGTGCACAGTGACAGCTCCAGCCCAGCCACGAGACTGCTGCTCCCAGCTGTGTCCTCCAGCAGCCCACAGACGAATCCAACTAAAAGCCATGCCTATTTCTGGTATCTCAGTTTTGAACAGAGTTCCACCTAGCCTCTTCCAGGACAAGAGGCAGATACCAGAGAGCATGCTGAACTGAAGATCTCTGAAGAATGTTCTGAACTGTGGCTGATGCATATTTAAGCTGAATCCTAATAATAAACTCTTTCAAACCAGTGACTCCCAAGCTGTGGGATAGGTGTGGCTACCAGCACACCATGGCGTGGTACATGGGTGAGAACTCAGATTACTATTGGCATGTTCCTGTCACCCTATTGGTGTTGGTGCCCTATCAACGAGATTTCCTGGATCCCTGCTCCACAACAAAGCAACCTAAATCTTCATTGCTAACCACAGCTGGCAGAAGCAAGAGAGCAGCAAGAGTATTTCCCTGCATCCTTCATAGATGCATCACTTCAGGCTCCCAGCATAAGCCATAATTTGTTTCTCACACTGCACTTAAGATTCTCCGTGACAAGCAAGACACACAGAATGGCTGAGCAATGGATTTGGTGCTGCTGAGGCAGAAGTAAATCCACCTCCATCCTAGCCCAATACTACAGCTGAATGCACAATACCTCCTGTCACAACTGGACCTCTTGCCTGAGATTGCCAGTAACAGAACACAAAGGTTAGTTATGGTGGGGTTTTTTTGCACGATGTAGATGTCTGACTAGAACTGTGTTAAGACTGTCACCTTCCAATCCTTATTCTCACATCAGGGCAGCCTCTGACCTGCTAGCTGTGTACCTGGGTATTTTTTGGAAGTGTTACACTGTAATATTTAAGCACTAACTTGCAGCAGACTTAAAAAATGGGTCTAGTGAAAGGTGTTAGTCTAGCCATGAAAAACTTTGTATCGCATTTGTAACCAAACACATTCTCTGCCCTCTGACAGCAGGCTCTGGGGAAGGTGAGGATTAAGCCTCAGAGCACGTTTCTTAAGGCAGAATGTTTGCTCAGCTTCTAGCATGCGGAATTAAATGTGTGTTGTTCTCACAGCACAAAGCCTTCTGCTGCTCAAGGCATTCACTTTCTCCCTCGTGCAATTGAGCAGTATGGAGGTGGCAAAAGGTGCCTGTTCCAAGCATTTCCGTGACACTGGCCAGCTGCTGAGTGCACTAGTCAGGGCTGGTAACTACACATGGCATTGGTCACCGCCTACACCAAGCTGACACACTTAGGAGAAGGCAAAATATCTCTGGAAAGGGTACCCTATTCATCGCCAGCCCATCTGGTAAAAAGTAGAGCAGCTCTTTTACCCCAAAGTCACAGCTGCAGCATTCTTGTCTGTTGCCTTTGTTGTGCAAAGCCTGCTGCCTCCCCATGGGGCAGCTGTAGCAGCACCAACAGGAACAGTCTGAGCACCACTGGAGAGTCAGTCTGGGCAGGAATGGCTGCTGGCAGCAATGTTTAGTCAGCAATCTGGGAAGCAAACTTCAGCTTCCTTTTCTTCTCTCTAAGGCTTCTCCTGCTGCTTCAGGAAGATGATTTGGCAGCCCATTACCTGTTGTCCATCTTCTGCATCTGCAGGCTGAGTGACGTGAAGCTGGCCAGGAGGTCTGTAACCTCATCCACCTGACAGAAGGATACAAATGGCCATCAGGGAGGGGAATGCAGCTGTGCAGCCACCCACACCCACAGAAGAAACCCCCATGCAGCAGGGACCACCCTTGCACTAGAATTGCCAGTAATGCCCATGCTGAGCTTGTACCAGGACAGAATCCTTTTGGTGCCAACAATCATGCAGAAGGGCTGCTATACTCCTGATCAAACAAGCCCTAATCTAAGGCAATGGGAGCTTCTCCCCATTCTTCAGGACATGATGCTTGACCTTCACTCTGTGTGATTTAGCCAGTCCTTAACATACAAAGATGTTGCTACATTACCCAAAACTCAAATATGGTATCAGGGCTATTTCCTCTAAGCCTGTTTCTAGGGACCAGTCTTTTGTAGGAAAAAACCCTGTGTGGTTGTGCTGATCCTGGCCTTAAACTGACTGTGCCCAACTGATCCTCAGCTTCCCTGCTGCTTGGCACTGTGATGCTTCCTGCATTTTGAATTTTCACCTGAAGGAGTACCATGAGTCATCATGTAACTTGCCCAGTTGACCCAATGTGAGCAATAACCATGTCTCCAATGTCCCATTGCTCATGCAGTTGCATTCTCCTAAATACAGGAGTCCCAACACAAGGAGGTGAGTCAGAGTAGCTCAATGCTGCCTACCTGCTCCTTTGTGCTAGTCATCTGTAGCCTGGAGCAAAGGTCATCCAGCTGTTCCTTTTGCTCATGCCTACCCAGACGGTCCAGGTATTCCCGCAACATCTGGATAATCTGAAACAAAACAGGCATAAGAGGCAAACATCAGAGAGCTGCACCAGGCTGGAGTGTTTTTACAGGAAAAATTAAATTGCAATTAAATTGCCAAGCACACAGCCTTGAAGCTGCAGCACATGGCAGTGTATATGACCCCTAGAGACAAACCCAGGCAAAGCAACTACATGGCACTAATGGCAGCATCAGAGTCCAGTGAGTCACCAGAGGCGTTCACCAGTCACAGATGGACTAGTTGTGATCCTTGTGCCTGGTTAAGAACAGGGAAGAGAGATAAGCCCAGCTGAAGCAGCGTAAGGTCTAGCCCTGAAAGCACCAAACTTTTCTTTATGGCTAGTTAGGTTCCCTCACTGTGAGGAGCAGGGACTTCTAATTCCAGCAGGATCTGTTTATGCACAGAGGATAAAAATTTTTGTGTCTATGTGGCTCCTGAAGCGAGGCCCATGTCCCATGCATTTGCAGGCCCAGGAGTGCTTTCCTGCAAATGCTATGTGCTGTGCCTCCACATACTGGAGCAGGGTAGACTGTGCTAGGAATACAGAGCATGTGTACACCAGCCTCGTGCTGTGGTCCCTCTCCTGCCACAAGGAATCTGTCTTACATCGTGGTTGAAGAAAAGAGAATACTCCATACAGCCCAAGAATTCAGACACTCAATGCATCCTTAGCTTACCAGAGCCAAGGGAGGCCCTGGAAAAAACTAAAGTAGAGGCTGCGAAAAAGGAAGGTCTCTGAAAACAGAAACCAAACTCTTCCCACAGCAGTTAGGAGCCCACAGACAGGCATTTAAGTAACGGGTGCAGGAGGCTGCCAGGGGCTGCACCACCTTACCAGAACATGGGACTGTCTCTTTTACCTGTTTCACTTCAAGGCGTACAGCCTCCAGGCTGTGGGAGAATCCTTCCTGCAGGATATTCAGCTTTGATTTAGCAAGGTGCAGTGGGGTTCTGCCAGCTCGATCCAAGGCATCAACTCTGGCCCCTGCAAGACGCATGAGCAGGGACAGTGAGGTCTGTCATCAGGATTTGGTGTCCCTGGGGAGTTTCAACAGGACAGGAAGGGGACAGGCTGTAACTGTTATAGAGAAAATGTTACCTCCGCGCAGCAGCGTGGTGATGACAGGAACGTGGTTCGTGCAGGCAGCTGGGGAGGGAAAACACAGGACAGACAACTCAGAGGTACAAACAAAAATAAGTTTCTGCTCAAGCACAGAGCCTGCTGCTTCCCAAAGGGCTTCTTTGCCAGGGGAAAAGAGGAACGGCTCAAATGCTATGGTAACCTCCCACTCAAGCCTGAGTACTCTGTCTGGAACAGATCTTGCACTCCTTGGGGCTGGCAGAGGGAGGGAAATCAATTTTCTTAAACATTTTCTTTGACTCTAAATCTCTGTGATGAGTGAATCTAATGAAGTGCAAAGAGTCCCTCCTCAATTCTTAAATTCAGGGATGCATTCTGTGAGGCACAGGAAGGTGGAGAGGAAAGGAACAGTAAGGAAGTTCTCACCTCACTTCTCTGCATGCAAAGCTCATCTGTGTGGCACTTACCCAAATGTAAGGGAGTATTGCCCAGCCCGTCTCTCTGGTTTGGGTCAGCCCCATGGTCCAGAAGCAGTTGGACTAGAAACAAGGAAACAGAGACACATCAGTCCTTTCCCTTTGCCCCGCAGGTCAGGCCCACATGGGTCACGGGTCCATGTGGCAGCCACCAGGCTGTGTTACAGGTCCTTCTGTTCAGCTCATCAGCTTCCTTATTGAGACAGGGACAGGGGTTTGCACAGCAATGCAGAAGTACCCAGCACAAAACCATGCAGTGCCACTGCTCCTGAGCTCCCAGATGCAAAGAACTGGGAGGAAGGACACCCTTCCCTCTGCACCAGTACAGTCCTAGAACTGGGAGGTCCTGCTCCCCATCCAGCAGGCAGACATGGCAAGCCCTGGGGCCAAAGTTGGCAACTCTGACACAAAAGGAACGGAAAGGAGCAACCTCTGTCAGGTGCTGAATCAAAATAAAGAGCGCCCTTCAAAATCCCTGCCGCAGAGAGGCTGGAAGACAGATTTCCCCCCTCGCTCACCGATGTGATCGTTGCCATTGCAGGAGGCAAAGTGCAGGGCTGTCCGGCCTTTGTCGTCCGCAGCACAGGGGTCAGTGCCATCCTCCAAGAGTTGCTGCACTGACAGAACCAAGGAGAAGAAAGCAGGTAAGCTGAAGGGGCACCTGATCACAGAGGGGTAATGCTATCTACTCTTTTGGGGGTAGATACACGTGCTGTCAGCTGCTAAGTCAACTGCACTTGAACCAGTTCCCACCAGCATCCTAGCTCAGCAGAACCAGCCTAAGCAGCATAACCTCCACCCTTTGATTCAGCCTTCACCACCTTTCACATGTTGCCATAAAAGATAAGCCAACAGCTCTAATGGCTAAAGATCTACCTAGCCAAATTTTCAAGCTCCAAGGACCATCAGCAGCAAATACTTAGAGAAGAATAGAAAAGGATAGGAAGGACGTGGGGCTAACTCTTTGTTTTAGTCAGCTGCATCTCAGGCACTTCCCAAGCTAGAATTAGCATCCTGTGCTTATCACCCCTCCATGGGCTTTCCCTGTGGATTTACATGGTCATTTTCTGCACCTGTGTAAACCCTTGACATCAACATGGACCCGTGGTCAGAAGTTTCACATTGTAACCACAGCTAGTGAGAAAAGCTACTTCTTAACACCTGTTTTGATGATGCCTCTTCCTAACCAATGGTGGCTACAGTTTGGGAAGAGGGCAGGGGAATGTACCAACCTGCCAAGAGCCCAGCAAAGGGTGGACAGATTAGGGGCATAAAAATAGCACCTACAGCAACATGTGTTAGGGGCAACTGTAAGGGCTGTTACTCCTGTTGTTTTGAGATCATCCTGATATACTATCTGGTGTGTAAAACAGAGGTCATTCCATAGCTGTTAAAAATGCTGACAGGCTCACTATATTTTGAGATCTTTAAACAGCACATTCTACAACAGTCAAGAGTGTTTCAGGCCAGTGAAAATCACCATTCATCTCAGCTTCCAGAAAGTGAATTATAGCCACATTTGAATTTCTTCCTGTACACATCCTAATTCAAGTGTGGTACAGAACTAAAAGGAACACCTAAAAAGATGGAAGTGGCATTAACATGAAATGTTTGATACTTCAGAAGACAGGGAGACTGACAGTGCCCCAGTGAGAACCATTAATATGAACACTTTAGCTACTCTTCTCCTGAACCAAGTAGGAATGACATAACCTCTCCACCCAGTGCCACCACAGGAAACAGCAAAGATGTTTATTCGTTGATGAAAAATAAATTAATCATAGCACACTTCCTCGAGTTGCAGAGTAAACAAAACACAAGAGGATTGTAAACACAGGGACCTGTCTATCAAATCCAAGGTGGATTGAAACCAAGACTTCCATAAAACTGCATTTTTTCATCTTCCTGTTAGAAACTATATAACTTCTTAATAATTTTAGTTATTTTAATTAACTTTGAAATTAATTGACTTAGTTAATCATAATCTATGTATATATTAATTATAAATAGTGTGTGATTCCTAAATTATTTTTAGCCAGTATTTAGCAAAGCTGTCATAATGTACTTTTGTAGGAACACAGCTTGGGGAAACTACTGAAACTTTACCTTTTGATAAACTAACTCTGATATGCTTCAATGAACAAAACCAGAGAAAGATGTATGGCTGAGGTTGGACATCTGGAATGTAGAATTTATGGACCACAAGGACTTTGCAGAAACCAGAAGATAATGAAGGGACTAACAAAGATTCAGTATATGTGTTGGAAAGTCCCCTACAGAGGAAAAAGATACTAAAAATATGGACTAATTAGCATGAGAAGTGAGAAATCAATAACCCACAGAGGACAGAATACTAATTAATAAAAGAGAATTATGTAATTTATAACCAACAAACATTAATTTCTTTGTTTGCTAAATAGTATAAATAAGTGAAGAAGTTTTACATCTGTGTCTGAGTGGAGGCCAGAATTTTGTGAGCCACACAAATCCCTCCTGGCCAACAACAAAGTAACATCTTACACACTAACACTGAAAAGAAAGTGTTAGAGGGGTTTATGTAGCCACACAATTTTGAAGGACTGGGTAACAATTTATTGGTGACCCAGGTGAGACAACACATTTGACATTCCACAGGCTTACAGGATCAAGGACTTTGGTGCATGCTGAAAGATGTTTTTTCAGGGAAATTTTTCAATGCTCTGATCCAGGTGAGTTCAAGGCAAAAACCTCTGGGACTTTATTAAGACATTACTGAAGGTTTAAAAAGGTATACCTAATAATAAGCTTGCACTCTCTAACATAATAGAGTTAAGAAAGTGATGATATAATTGGCTGTTTTCTATTAAAAGTAAGTGTAAAACTCTATAAGGGAATATTACTGGAACTGTGTTTGAGTCCCACTTCCTAGCTGGAGAACTGTAATTGTAAAACTATATAAGTGACTATCAAAAGGTGTGGTTTGAGTCTTCACCCTCTGCTTTGCCCACAAATTAGTCAGACACAGTGCTGCTTGCACAAAGAGCTACACTGTGGAAGGGCTTTGCCCAGATATTTCTGTGCTTATTAAAGCCTATGGTATGTGTTAGTGCTGGAAAATATGAGCGTGTGGTAATGTGAGTGTGTTATAAGTATAAATTGAGTTTGTATGAAAATTCACTGGCTGTAAGAGTGTTGAAGCCCTTGTATGTTTACTGTGAATTTTAGGGTATCTGGTGTGTACTGAGTGTTTGGTTTTCAGTAACGTAAATTGTTAAAGTGAGGATTGCTTGCTCAGGGCTCTCTCCTTGGCATTAGCACAGCAGCTGCTACTGTTTTAGTGACTGGAACTGTATTTGTGTGCACAGAGCGCTCTCTCATGTCGGTTTTAGTGATTGCTGCAATTTCTGTTTACTGTGGGCTTCCGTTTTTCTTCTTGAGCCCAGGAAGAGGGGGAGTACCCAAATGTTTGCCTTTAGGTTGTATTTTGCAGCACTGGAAAGAATTTCAAAGTGATTCTTTAACTTGAACACAGGTAATAGAATATTGTGGCTCTGGTGGCTAGATTATCTATCAGATAACCAAGAAAAATGGCCAGTTCTTTGTATTTTACACCAAAATGGTATTTTAGAGTTGATGTTATATTGCCAAAAGAAAGAGAAGTGGAATGACATACCATACATAGTACCTCAAGAAGTGATGAGACAAGTAGCCAAAGATAAACAGAGAAACACACTGGGAAGCAGAAGCTATTAGACATGACTTGAAACATCAAGTAATAAAGTCACGAATCAAAAGCGTAGTCAGTAAGTGTAAAATATGTTTGCAACACAATCCACAGCCCTATAAAAGACCTCCTTTAGGGACTACAAAAAGAGGAAACTGTCCTGGAATTTATAGGCAAATAGATTTTTCTGAGTTACCTCGACCTATTGGTTTTAGCTGACACATTTTTTGGATACCTGTTTGCACCAACAAAGCAAGAGAAGTTACCAAGATATTGTTAAAAGAGATAATACCCTGATTTGGAATTTCATTTGGAATGAATGGTCTATGGTATTTTATAACAAGACACAAGCAAAATTTCTGCATTTTAATGTCTTAAGTTTTTCTAGATACTCAATGATTTAAGTGGAAGTAATCTTAAAGGAAAATTAAGATCACTTTCAAAGGGGGGAATTGCTGGAAATGTCAAAACTTTTTAGTAATTTTAGTTAATTGTTTTAATTACCTTTTAAGTTAATTGTTTAGTAATAACCAATAAATATTTATTAATTATAAACAGTGTGTTATTCTTATATTACTCTTAGCCAGCATCTAGCAAAGTAGTCATTAAGTTATTTTTGTAGGAACACAGATTGGAAAAGATTTAAGTTTTGACAAACTAACTCTGATATGCTTCAATTAACAAAGCCTGAGAGAGAATGATGTAGTGTTGACGTTGAACATCTGGAAAGCAGAATTTATGGACCACAAGGGCATTTTGCAGAAACCAGAAGGTAGAAGTCCAGCTCTGGCTCTGGTTCTATCTACTGGGTCACGCTACCTCATCATACAGGGTATGGCTTAGATAACCGTAACTTTTCCACCTAAATCAAAACATTATTCTCTCGCTGCTAACAACTTGGCAAAAGAACATACCAAAACAGCTGGGACACTGCAGTGCTGGTTTAGCTTCAGGCAGATGGAAAACCAACACTATGAACCAGGTGCAGTGAAAAAGTGAACACTCTGCTCAGAGAACAAACCCGGGCTTTAAAAAAGCATTTTCTAGGTCTGAAGCATCTAAAGCATCCTGTCCACAAACTATCTGCACCCACTTCCTCCTCTCCTAAAGTAAGAGCCCTTGGTACACTGCCCTTCCAAGAAGAGGTCCCAAGGGGGACTGACAGAAGCCTTACCTGTGTCTAAATCATTGCTATTGGCAGCTTCACGCAGCCTTTTCAGAGCTACGGAGGAAAGAAAGCAATTACTAGAAAGCACAGAGGAAAAAGGCACGTACTACTGAAACATCCCATCCCGATGCTCGAGCACGAGCGCGGGGCCAAATCACGCTGCTACTGGTTCCAGAGAATGGGAAGCAGATCAAGGCAGCAGGTAAGAATGGTTCTCCTCGTCTCCCCCCGAAGCCGGCCGCGGGCGCCCCCACCCCTGACGGGCACCCTCCCCTGGCAGGGCTGGGGTGCTTTCCCCAGCCTCCCACCGAACAGAGCCGACCTCCCTCCCGAAGCCCGTGCGGAGCCGGCCGAAGGAGGGGGTGTTCCGCAGCGCAACAGCGGCTCCACGCGTCCGCCGCTCACCGTGGGCCTCCTTGCCCGTCGGCCCCAGCCGGCGGTGGAGGCGGGCGGCCCTGCGCAGGCGGCGGGCCGGGATCTTGCCCGCGGGCTCCTCCCGCTGCCACAGGACGTGCAGGTAACCGAGGGGTGCGCCCGGTCCCAGTGGGGGCAGAGCGATGCGCGGCTGTGGCACAGGCTCCGGCTCTGGCTCTGACTCCGGTTCCGGTCCCGGTCCCGGTCCCGGTCCCGGTCCCGGTTCCGGCCCCGCGCCGGGCGCGCCGTCAGCCCCACCGCCGCCCTCCATCCCGTCACGGCCCGGGCCGGGGAGAGGGGCGGGGGCGTAACCATAGCAACGGGGCGGGCCCCGTCCTCTCGACCAATGGAAGGCGACACAACCCGTGCATGCAGCCAAT
Organism: Promerops cafer; assembly: GCA_013398275.1. Taxonomy (NCBI): domain Eukaryota; kingdom Metazoa; phylum Chordata; class Aves; order Passeriformes; family Nectariniidae; genus Promerops; species Promerops cafer. The sequence continues at coordinate 644,068 of VZSE01006234.1, forward strand.
GGGGAGGGAGCGGGTAGGAGAGAGGCGGGGCGGGAAGTGGAGGCCGCGGCCAGGGGAGCCTGACGGGCAGTTGTTCTCTCCAATCAGATAGAGGAGCGGGCCATGGCCGGCCCGTGACGGCTCAGCGGGATGAAGACAGGCAGTTGTTTTAGCCAATAGAAGGCTCAGCTGCTCCTGCGCCCGCCCCGCCCCGCCCCTGCGTGCCGCGCCACTCCCGCGTTTCCGTCCGGAGCACTTTCCGTGCCGTGCCGCGCCGCCGCCATGGCCTACCCGAGGGAGGACTACGACAACGAGGTGCGGGCGGGGGCCCTGGGGGGCGCGGGGGTCGTGTCCGGGCTGTTCGCGGGGACTCACTGCCGCCCTCTCCCCACAGGCTGCCTACGACCCCTACGCGTACTCCAACGACTATGATATGCACACGGGTGAGTGTGAGGGCCCCACGCGCGCCCCGGGCCTGAATGTGCCGGGCTGGGTCTGTGGGCCCGGGCCGGGCCATGCGGCGGCTGCCTCACTGCTCCTCCTTCTCCGCAGGAGACCCCAAGCAAGACCTGGCCTACGAGCGCCAGTACGAACAGCAGACCTACCAGGTGATCCCCGAAGTGATCAAAAACTTCATTCAGTATTTTCACAAGACGGTGTCAGATCTCATTGACCAGAAGGTGTACGAGCTCCAGGCCAGCCGTGTTTCCAGTGATGTTATTGACCAGAAGGTGTACGAGATCCAGGACATTTATGAGAACAGGTACAATACTATTTTTCCAGCAGATGGAAATCACTGTTTTAACTGTGATACTTTTGAAAGGAAAGGCTGACTACTACCTGTGCTGTTCCAAACTTGGGCTTTCTCTGAAACAAGTTTGGTTTGGTTTGTGTGGAAAAAAAACCCTAGGTATTTCCAGTCTATTAGGCTAATGTAAGTATACACGAGTTGTGATCTGTTTGAAGGGATGTGTCAGCCCTGGCCTAACAGGAAGGGAGGCTGCAAAAAGGGATTTCAGTGGTGCTAGTCAGGCAGTTCGCAGAAAGCTATGAGGTATAGCTTTTGTGTCTCTTCCCAACAGCTATTGCCACTCTTGCTTGTAGCCATGTCAGTTTGACATAAAGGGAGTGTGAAAGTGACATACATGTCTGTTTCGTGCCTGGGGATAAACTGAAGTCTCACTGCTTAGTTTGCAATTCTCATTCTTTGCTTCGACATTGGCCTTACTAACAGAGGTTGGTGGTGCTGCTCAGCTTTCACCAAGTCCAAGGCCTCTGTTTTCATCTCTGACTCCAGCACTGTCATACTGAGTGAGACATGGCTTTTCATACTGCATGCGTGTCTGTTTTTCAGCTGGACAAAACTGACAGAAAGGTTTTTTAAGAACACTCCGTGGCCAGAGGCTGAGGCCATTGCTCCTCAGGTTGGAAATGGTGAGTCTTCCACTTTCTCTTGGGTTGTCAGAGAGGGAAGAAACTGAATCCCTCCTGATCCTGAGTTAGCAGGTGCACAGCATTGTTGCTGCCTGAGTCAGTCGCCTTTGTTCACTCTGGCAGCTCCTTCAGCAGATGCCTGGCAAGAAGTCAGACTTGAGCAAAGTGTCTTTTCGTGCCTCCTTTTATTGTTGTGGCAGGAGGCTAATAGGCCTTGTGGCTTGCTAATATCCTCTTCTGTCATATTTTCCAGATGCAGTTTTCCTGATCCTGTACAAGGAGCTGTACTACAGGCACATCTACGCCAAAGTCAGCGTGAGTGTTGGCCCTGTGTCTTCGTGTGGGTTGCATGCTGGCTCCTCTGTGCCAGCAAACTTGACAAGTCTTGCTGCCACTACAGTATCAGTGGTCTCCTAATTTTTGCAAGGCAGGATTGGATGGGTTCATGAGCTGTAAGTCACTTTGATTTTAGGGAAGCTTAAAATTATTATCTTTTATTAGTTTAAGTAAGGATTCACTTATTGCTGAAAAGCAAGAAAGACTTGATTGTCTGTCTGAGGCTCATTAGCTGTCTCTTCAAGCTTGGTGTTGATGAGTGTGCAGGTTTCTCTGGTAGCTCAGATGAATCAGGAGACTGGATCTGAGTGTTCAGGAGGCTCTTTGTTGCTACCAGCAAATGTAATGGTTAGTTAATTAGGGAGGAGGAGGGCATTGGAAGGTAACTGAATTTTCCTTTTTATTGCTTATGTGTATTTCTTTGTGGCTCCTCTTCAAATGAGCGGGAAGTGAGAAGGGGTGTCACAAGAGGAAGGTGCATTATTTGTCATTAAAAACCTCACATGGGATCAGAGTGCCTTGTGAAAAGGGAAACATGGATACTGTAAAGGATGGAGAAGAAGGAAATGAAAGGAGTAATGCTCTGTGAAACAAAACAAACTTTGCCCTTTTTTTTCAGCCTCTTTGAAATCAGTGGGAAAGTCATAGTACTTGGTTCTTAAAGGAAAAAATCTCAACAAATGCATGACTTATGGGTAAAGTAATAACTGCAGTTTTACTGTGGACCAGAGGGTGGAGAAATGGGCACTTTTAAAAGGTTGCTCTGTTAACCCAAGCCAGGCTTCAACAGGAGAAACTGGTTCCTCAAGCTGTGCTGTCAGTGATTCTCAGACTCAGTGTCTCCAGCTGAAACAAGAACCAGTAGGTCAAAGTGTTTAGAAATGATGTCCAGAAACAGAATTGTTGATCTATTAAGGCTTCTCATGAGCAGAGAAGGAAGGAAAGCTGGTGAAGGTAATAAGAAGTTCTTCAATCTGAACAGCAGAGGGGAACAGGGAAGGTTAATGCAGAATATTCACAGGAGTTTTGACTGCTTGACATCCTGGGAGAAGCTACCTGTACAGGAAAAATCATCCCTGTACATCCACAACAAAACAGCTGTGGGACAACAGTGCTACAATTTCAGGTTTTTTGGGTGATGCTAGTGGGTATCCTGGTTGAATACTGGCTCTAGCACTCCTGAACTAGACCCTCTACTATTGTGACTGTCCTTCTTTTGCTGTTGCCCATGAACTCCCTCCTGCCCTGCTTGAAATGAAGCAGACTCTGCTGACTTCTCTTTGCAGGGGGGGCCCACGCTGGAGCAGAGATTTGAGTCCTATTACAACTACTGCAATCTCTTCAACTACATTCTCAGTGAGTTGCTGCAATTAATTCCTGGTTTGTGAATTTTGGAGTGAAAGATTGGATGGAGAGAGCAGAGCTGAAGAAAGGGTCAGCAGAACTGCAACATGTTTGTTTATAAGTAATAGAGGGAAAGCTAGTCTATAAGCTCTCTTCATGTTTGAGTTTGTTGAATGAAGAGCAATTTGCATCCCTGAATTTAAAACCACAAAAGCAGAAATAATTTTCAGTGCTTTCTGAAATACTGTGAAGAATAAAACTTATCTTAGCTTTCTGTCTTGCTGAGAGCTGCTTCACCTATCTTTATTAAAAAGTAAAATGAAACAGTAAGCTAAAGACGACTTGCAGTGTTTCACAACTGTTTACTGTTATTAACTCTCCTTGGAACGAATGTTAGTGTTTGTGACTCCCTGCCAAGCCTCATGTGGAGGATGGATCAGTTAGGATAAACCCCTGCAGTCTGTGTGCAGCTTCTGAGAGTTGATGCTGCTGAGCAGTCCCACTCTAGAGATTAACCCTGTGCATGTTCATAGTCTTTGAAAGTGAAGGCAGTTGAGGTAGTCAAAGCTGCATATCTCAGCCCTACTGGAAGCTTCATTCATCTGCTGCTCCATCTCCCATTTCAGGGAAATTCTTGTGTTCTTTAATTTATCTATTCTTCCAGTTTTGACAATGTTCTTGCTGAAGGTGTTAACCCTCTCATCTATTCTCCTGCAGATGCTGATGGCCCTGCTCCTCTGGAACTGCCCAACCAGTGGCTCTGGGATATCATTGATGAATTCATTTACCAGGTATGTGATTATAAAACTGGGCCATTTTGGGGTGGCCTTACCTTTATTTGTATAATTTTTCCATCTCTTCCCTTGCTGTGATTTCCATAGCAAGGGTACCATTGCAGATTGAAAATCTTTGGTGATCACTGTTACTCCTGTGTTACCAGGTGGATGAAGTAGTTGTAAACATACAGATTTTTAAGTTAGAGGGTGCTCTTTGGGGAGTCCTGAACTTTTGTGCCTATTTCTCTTTCAGAACAAAATTTCTGTCTTTCTTAGTCAGTAGGGCCTTTATGTGTGCACTGAGAGATTGATGACCTGATTTGAAATAAGCTGTGGTCTGAGATCTTGACATGAAGAAATGTTTTTCCACTTACTGTTCTGAGTGCAACAGCAGGGATCTCAAATGCTATTGGTTTTTCTCTTTAGAGAATATATTCCCTTCTGTGTAATTTTTTATTATAGAGCTGCCTAGAATTCCTCAAGTGTTGTCTTGTCAATCTTGAGAACAAAAAGGATGTGTGCATAGAGGGGAAAAAGATGCTTGTATGCAAACACATAATTTGGTCATTCTCTTTTCTACCTGTTCAGACAGCAAATTTGTTCTTAGTTGCCTTTCCTAATTGTTTAAGAGATCCTTTTCTGCTTCCATCTGTCTCCTGGCCTTTTGCCTCTGTACTGTATAATTTTTTTAGGTGCTTTAAAGGTGGTATAATCTGCCATTTTGATTTCCATGTGATCTCACATTAAACTTTTTTTTTTCCATGCAACTTGTAGTTTCTTGTAATGCATTTGTGTGAGCAAGTTGTAAGCTTAGTGCACTTACCTGAGCATCTCCATACAAGCTGCTCATCGTTGAATCTCTGCTTTTCCCTGTAGTTCCAGTCTTTCAGCCAGTACCGCTGTAAAACAGCCAAGAAGTCTGAAGAGGAAATTGATTTCCTTCGTTCCAACCCCAAGATCTGGAACGTCCACAGTGTCCTTAATGTGTTGCACTCTCTGGTAGACAAATCCAACATCAACCGACAGCTGGAGGTCTATACAAGTGGAGGTGAGCTTTGGGTGGTGCCAAGCAGCACTGGTGTCTTGCTTTGCCTCGCTTTGATTTGACCCAAGTTGCTTAACTTTGTTTGGGAGCTGGATCAGTGGATGGATTGGCTGGGAACTGGTTCTTTTGGCCTTAGGTGAGAAGTACCAGTGATTATATTTCAGGCCTTGCTCCCTTTGTTTTAAACAGAAGGGTATTGAAAGGGAAGCTTGCTTCCTTGGAGAATGGCATTGTGGTTCCTTTTTTCCCTAGGTGACCCTGAAAGTGTGGCTGGTGAATATGGGCGCCACTCCCTGTACAAGATGCTGGGCTATTTCAGCCTGGTTGGGCTGCTGCGTCTGCACTCTCTGCTGGGAGATTACTACCAAGCCATCAAGGTGCTGGAGAACATCGAGCTCAACAAGAAGGTAATACAACATGTTTCAATCCTTCTTTTGCAGTCTTCCATATGCCTCTGTTCAAGCATGCTAGTGAAAAATTGCTGTACTGAATCTTCCAGCTCGGGAACTGTTTGTACCTGCTGTAGTTGTCAGGAGTATGTGGCTGAGCACAGCTGGAGCTTTGGCATTAAATCAAGCTATATGATAATGCCTGATGCCGTTGCAGCACAATTACCCAGTTTTTTAGGAGGTTTGCTATGTTGTGCAAGGCAGTGTTGTTACAGAGAATACTGCTGGAGTGGTAGTGTAGTGGTAACTACCTGAAGACACCATTCCTACCTTTGTCAGTGGCTGTTTCTTGTATTTTTGGCTTCTGTTCTCACTGTGCCCGCTCCCACCTAGGTTGTTTTTGCCTTGGAATTGAGTGCTGCTTGTGGCCAATGAAAGTTCAGCTGCAATGGGTTTGCGCCAAGGCTTGGCACAGATCTACATATGTGCTGTCTGGCACAGGATGTGGAGTGAAATAGGGGGAAAGGGAACTGAGCAGAGCAATGTTAGGCACAGAGCAAGAGTCCTCTCCTTGCAGGAAGCTGAAACTGAAAAACATAGGAAATGGGATGATCTAATAAAACAGTGAGGAAGCTGCTGCAGGGATGGGTGGGAGGTGAGGTATCCTGAATTAACCAGCTCATTTCTGTATTTGGGATGGGAGTGAAAGCAGAGGTGGCTGAATTGTGGCTGACAAGCAGTTTGGATTGTTTCCCCTCTGACATAGCATGTTACTCCTTCCTTCTCAGAGCATGTACTCCCGGGTGCCTGAGTGCCAGGTGACCACCTATTACTACGTGGGCTTCGCATACCTTATGATGCGGCGTTACCAGGATGCCATCCGTGTCTTTGCCAACATCCTCCTCTACATCCAGAGGACAAAGAGCATGTTTCAGAGGACAACCTACAAGTATGAGATGGTAAGAGATAGAATAGACTAGACTTCCCAAAAGAAGAAGCTGCTGTCTTCGTTCCTGTCCCTCCTCTATCACCTGAAAGCTTATGTCTAATAGTCCAGCTTTGTTATCCTGAATTTTACTGGTGGCGGATCCTCTGAACTCCTTTGCCACGTGTGAAAATATTTTCTCTTAGTTACCTTACAAGTTACTTGGAGTGTTCCCCATACTGTTGTCCCAGGTCCGTCTGCACTCTAGCTCTAGGCAGGGTTGTTAATAAGTATCAGCTGCTGATGATACTCGTGTTGATGCTCCTTCAGACTTAGCTGTGTTTCTAGTCTGGTGCTGCGCTTCAGGTTGCTGCCATTGTCAGATATATTTCCATTGTCTGATAATCATTCACAGACATGACTGTAACAAGGCTCCTTTCTCTTTCTACCTAAGCTGTCTTACCTCCTGATTTTGGTGCCTGTTTTATCTGCTGTCTCCTCTTTATCCTTATGATTAATTACTAACTCTTTGTTTAGCTAAATCCTGCCAGTCTTAATTCTATGACACTTCAAAAAGTTGGTGTGTCTATTTCAGCCACACAGCTGTCCATTTCATCCCACACTCAAATAAATCTTCTTTCTCAGTTTTTTCTTTACTGACCTCCCTGGCAACTGTCCCTTGCCAGGAGATGGTTGTTAAACTATCTGCCTTCCCTTCTCTGCATGTTCCTGTACCAAAACAGTCAAACATGCTTCTGGCCCTCTCGTTTCTGCATGGCTCTGGATGCATTTACTCTGCACCTTCCTCTTGTCCAGCCCTCTCTTTTATTTCTAAGAGCCTTGATGTGCTGTTCATCCATTTGCTTTGCCCAGAGGCACTGCTTCTTTGTGCTGTCCCGCTTGAGCATTAGGACCATCAGTGCTCTGTGTAAGGGACCTTGCTCTGCAAAGTGCAGCTGCCAGCTCCCTTGGGCACCCTAAAGCCTGAGCACACTGTGGTGCTGACAGGGTCTCCTCTCTGTCTCAGATCAACAAGCAGAACGAGCAGATGCACGCGCTGCTGGCCATTGCCCTCACCATGTACCCCATGCGCATAGACGAGAGCATCCACCTGCAGCTGCGCGAGAAGTACGGGGACAAGATGCTGCGCATGCAGAAGGGCGACGCGCAGGTCTATGAGGAGCTCTTCAGTTACGCTTGCCCCAAGTTCCTCTCCCCTGTGGTGCCCAATTATGACAACGTGCACCCCAACTACCACAAGGAGCCCTTCTTGCAGCAGCTCAAGGTCTTTGCTGATGAAGTTCAGCAGCAGGCCCAGCTCTCAACCATCCGTAGCTTCCTCAAGCTCTACACCACCATGCCTGTGGCCAAGCTGGCCGGCTTCTTAGACCTCACAGAGCAGGAGTTCCGTATCCAGTTGCTCGTCTTCAAGCATAAGATGAAAAACCTGGTATGGACCAGTGGCATATCTGCCCTCGATGGAGAGTTCCAGTCTGCCTCTGAGGTTGACTTCTATATTGACAAGGTTGGTATCTGCCACTTGCTGGCTGGGAAGTTCTTTCACCCAGGAAATTCTGGAATTGGCAGCACCAAGTTTTGTTCCATTTTGTGGGAGACATTCCTTCTTCCTTTGCCATTTGTAGGGCTTGGCTGCCCACGATGAAGTTGTAGCCCTGCATAAAAAGAGTGTCGGTGGATGAAGAGTGATGGAATATCACAGGCAGCTTTGGCAGTCAACATACCTAGAAAACAAACACTTCCCCAGGACAGAGGGAGCTGCTTGTCAGAGTTCTGGGAGGTGATAATTGAGTGACAGATAGTGCTGCTGTCTGTGTGTCAGGTGGGATTGTCCTTGTAGATGTCCCCCACATCTCTCCTTCGACAGAGCAGAGATGTTGCTTGGTCATGTTACAGGTCTGCTTTGCCCTGGAACAGCATTTAGTTGTGGCTGCTCTAGGAGGAATCTAAACACAAGGTGTGGGGCTATCACCACCTGCCTTGGAGCTCCAGCAGCAGGAAGCATAGCAAAGAGTCTTGTAGGACTTTAGTCAAAGACGATAGCAGAAACCATTAGGTTTCTTGCTAGGAAGGAGACCAGGTTACCCCGTGTTCTTGGTCCTTATAGCAGACTTCTTCTTGCAAGGTCTCATGCCATGTCTCAGCCCAGCTCTCATGGCATATAGCATGACTGAAAAGAGGGAAGCATGAACTGGGGTTGGAGCTGTCAAGCTGCTGCAAGGAAGACAAAAGCAGACAGAGTGTGTAAGAATGTGGGAAGTGAATACAACGTGAACTGGGGACCCATCCCAGGCAAAGGTATGAGGGAAGGCAGCCCAAGGAGAACTGGATGGGTGCTGTGGGACTAGCACAGGTCATATATGTGTGATGCTGAACCATGACTAGGGTGAAGCCTCTTAGGTTGATCCTTATGTTTGGCAGTTCTTGCTGTCTCCCTGCTAGTAGCAGACTCCTTTTCCTAATCTTATCCTGTTCTCTTCCCAGGACATGATCCATATTGCAGACACAAAGGTCGCTCGACGCTACGGGGACTTCTTCATCCGCCAGATCCACAAGTTTGAGGAGGTGAGGCCTGGGTGGGAGAGCTGTGTAGCTCTGTAGGAAATATGGGGCAGTCACTGGGCTGTGCAGACCCTTGAAGGTCCACACTTGTGTGAGACAGCTGTGTAATTCCATGCTGGACTTAGCCCTGGCTCTGCAAGGCACTGGGCAAAGGCAGGTGTTCTAAGCAGCAGCTGCTGGCCTTTGAAGAATGGTATGTTTTTGTGAGAAGTGCTCAGTTGAGCCACAGTGGAAAAGGAGGAGAGTTTTACTGTCCAGGGATGCTGATTCCATTGTCCCTAGATAAATGTGATGTCCCTGTCAGTAACACAACCAAAATCATATCTCTAACTTCATAACTATGGCTCTAGAAAAATGGCCTCAGAGATTTCTGAAGCATAGATAGCTTCAGCATTGAACTTGGCCAGGAGGTGATACTCTGTCACTGCTTCACTCTCTCCCAACGGAAGTTGTTCGGCACAGGAAACTCAGAGGGCAAAATTCTGAGATCTGGGGACTTAATACAGGGTTGTGATACCACTGCTACAAGTTTGCATCCTCTCTTCTCCCCACATCTTCCTCTGCTATCTTGGAGAGGAGAGAGTTTTACTTAGTCCCCTTCTGCTTGACACACTGTATTTGCTCGAGAACTCTCTTGTCAGAGAGTTGGAGAGGAAGGAGCTAAGAGGCATTGGATAAAGTCTGATGAGGGGAACAGCAGTGTGTATCAATCACTGTGTATTTTTCTGACCTTTGCTTTCTCTAATTCCAGCTGAACCGAACACTGAAGAAGATGGGCCAGAGACCCTAATGTGGATACAGTGCAGAGAAGTGGGTGGGAGAGATTATTCTCTGTGTTGAGGGAGAGGAGCTCAGGGTTCTGGCATTTCTGGAATCTCCTGTGACTCAGAAGGTATTTTGTATTTAAATATGCAGACTTGTTTGGCTCAAACTATCCTATGAAGGACAAGACATCTAATAAATTAGTGGAATTTTCCTGATGAGCATTTGTACTCATTTATTTTTCCTCTGTGGATGAATATAACCGCATCTGGAGACATGGGCAGCTGCTCTTGGCTTGTGCTTTCGTTGGTCCATGTCGCAGGTAACAATAGGGAGCAGATCTGTTTAGGTTCTGTGTACATTCATCGTGGACAGCAAATGGGGAAGGCTGCTGAATTGATTGACAGGAAGAAAAAGAGCTGTTCTACAGTGTCTTCACAGGATATGGAAAGAGATACAAGCTAGTGCTATTCCTTTAGCTTTTACCCCATGCATTGAATAGATCTGAGTTGTAGTTATATTCTTAGAAGGCTGTGTTTTTGCCTTTCCTCCCCTTTATTTTATTTTAGTTGCTATGGAGTAGAAAGGCTCCAAAGTGGATTGTCATGTTTTTAAAGGAGAGGGGAGAATTTTTGTAAACATTGAACCAATATTAACTGATCGTCAGATGAAATGTCCTTGCTGGAGGTTGTGTTTTATTTCAGCAGAAATGATTCCCGAGACCTGGCCCTTAATTTAATTGAGTTCAGTTTCTCTGGAAAACTCCCCGAGGGCCTTTAATTTATTAAAACCCTTTAAATGCAAATTTTCCCTGCTCTCCAGCCACAAATTTGTAGTGCCTTGAAAAAGGGAGAAAAAAAAAGTTGAGAACGAGTCACATAAAAGGGAATCAAGGACCTGCAAGTATTGGGGAAGAGAATGCAAAGAATGAATCGCATCCCTCCACACCCTCTCTCCCTTTTGCCATCTTTAAATAGTTTGGTGTTTGAGTGGTAGAAACAGGTGCAAGAGGGAAACCTGCATGTGTAATAGAAAGCTACACAAAGCATGTTTCAGATACACCATCTGCCTCTTTGTACCTCTCCCTCTCATTCCTTTCCACTGAGAGAGGGGTCCTAGCTGTCCAGTTTGGCTCTGTGTGTGATACTGTTTAAACAAAGGGAATAATTAGCCTTTGTTGGATTATATGCTGTGTTTGAATGAGGGTCAGGTTTCCAGTGTCCTAGATACTGCTCAAAAGTAAACTCTGTTTCCCATCACAAAGTCGAGTAACTCAGGTGGGCAGGGTACAGGCAACACAGTGAGATTAAAAAGGCAATTCCCGTCGGCCTTCTAGCTGCTGGTGTTGGTGTTATGGATGCTAGGAACTCACTGTCTCCAGTTCTGGAGGGTTTGAGGCAGCCATATCATTAAGAAATTAAAGGACTGAGATGCTGCTGCATTGCAGCAGCCCGTGGGGAGCTGTGTTCATATCAAGCAGAATCTGCTCCTTTTTGATTTTAGGACTGGCACTTTTCCTTCTGTGTATTTGCCAACAGCAACACAGTAAGCATAGCTGTCAACAGCAACTGCCCTACTTTCTTACTATCCAAAGCCTAAATCTTTCCCAGGACGTGCTCAGGTGGATGTGATACACAACATGAGAGCCCTGGCAGGTATCTCCATGATCAGTTCTAGATCATAGCATACCAAAGGAATCCAGTGTTGCTGGGATTTTAATATCTGGTTGGCATGTTGGAATTACAGATTTTTAATGCATATCTGTATCATCCGAAACACTCCAGTGGTTACAGGCTGTTCTCAGGTCTGTGAATATGCTGCTTCTTTGTTTCCATCTGCCAGAGCAGCTTCCAAAGGGTGCACAGAGACCATCCACCGATCTCCCTGGCTCCACGCCTTCTCTGAGGGACTGCCGAAGGTTAACTGAGCAGGACTGGCACTTGGTGGAACGAAGCCAGGAGGAGCTTGCAGCTCTCACTGGGTGGAAAGATGGGCTCAGCGAGCTGCGGTGCCTGGCACTGCTTGAAGCCGGAGGAATGCAGGGTGTTCAGCAGCATCAACAGAGCCCCGCTGGTGCTGGGAAGGCGCTCCAGAGGGAGGTGGGGGTGGCTAGAGCTCGAGCCTCGCCTGCTGCAGCAGGGTTTGGTGAGGGGAAGTGGTTCTGGACAAAACGGTTTTGTCAGAGGGAACCACAGTACAGGGTCGTGTACTCTGTGTCTCTGACCTACAGCTGTGAAGGGATGCGTGTAACTATGGAACCTGGAAAAGTCAAGAAAACCTCCCTCATCCTGCTGTCCCTTAGGACACATCAGGAAAACGCTGTCAGGCAGATCTGGGGGATGCTGAGTAGCCAGCTCAGTCGTTACAAAATCGACACAATGTTTCATTTCCTTTTTTGCTACAGAGTAGTTTTTCTTGCGCTTTACACCGCAGCTTATCTCCAGCACTGAGTGGGGGACATTGTACAAACCAGTCAGAGAATTTATTTTTCACTCGTTCTGGGACTGTGGAATGATAGAATGAACAGTGGAGTAGAAGAAAGAGGGTACTACTCATGAAATCTGAGTGAAGGAAGGAGTGTAGAGCCCATACAAAATAACTGCAGAGAATGGACTCTTAAAGATTTGGAACAGGCAGCAATAAACTCAGTGTGATGGTTTGGGCTTCCACAGAGGTAGCTGTTGGAGGTGAAAAGAATGCTAAGCCCACTAAAGTAGCCTTTAATAGTGTGCTTACCCCCTCTTGTCAAACCATCACCCCGAGCCTGAGCACCAGCTCTCGTGACAATCCATCACCTCGATGTTGTGGGTTCCTGAGATTGTATCGCACTCTTCCTCCGCTTCTTCCAGGGCTTCCTGTGAAGCGCTGCCTGTGACTCCAAGTGTCTTGATCTTCAAAGCTCTCCTTGGCCCTGAGCCTACCCTGGGAGCCATCTACGTCCCAGATGTACTCCACTGCCGCGGCTTATGCCCCTAGGACTGCTGAAAACTGCTTCTGCCTGGAGCAGCCTCTGTCTAAGCCTGAGAGGGTTTCAGAAGTCAGGTTGCCTAGTGGTTTTTAATCTAGTTGGATGTAAATTGTATTCAAGCCCAACTCTTTCCCCGAGGTGGGAGAGGATGCTCTTCCCAGCACGCCGCCCTGCTCCCCGGGAAGCGCTGAGCCCAGCGGCCCGGGAGCTTCCGCGGCGAGTCCGGGCCCCGCCCCCGGAGCCCCGCCCCGGGACGCCCCGCCCGGCCCGGGCTGGCGGCGNTGGTGCCGCCGGCAGTGCGAGGGCTACCGCGGCGTGGAGATCCGCGACCTCAGCACCTCGTTCCGCGACGGACTGGCCTTCTGCGCCATCCTGCACCGCCACCGGCCCGACCTCCTGTGAGTGCAGGCCGCGCCTTGCCCGCCGCTCGGACGGGGCGCCGCGGGGCCCCGGCTGCCGCCCGCGGGCGCTGCTGGCAGAAGGAGCGGGGGACGCGGAGGTTTGGGGCGCGGGACCGCTGGGACCCCCTTTCTGGAGGGGTTGAGCCGCCTGTGCCCAGCAGCGATCACGGGAGGCTCGCAGGGGTTCGGGGGGGGATGGAGACGCCGTGGGAGACGGCTCCAGGCTGGCTGGCAGGGAAGCTCCCTGAGCATAGACATGAGGGGCTCAGAGAGCGGATGTGTCTCCGGTGTGCTGATGTGCTGGTAGGGAATGCGTTGAGGAAGATGCTGTCGAGAAATAGTTGGATACTGGGAATGAAGGATTCCATATTCCCAGGCAGTGCTTCAAAGCCAGGTTGTATGGGGCTCTGAGCAACTTGGTCTAGTGGAAGGTTTCCCTGCCCGTGGCAGCAGGCTTGGAACCAGATGATCTTTCAGGTCCCTTCCAAGCCAAACCATTCTATCATTCTGTGTTTCAGCAAACGGCCTTCTGAACTGGTCCTGCAGACCTGTCAAGGTCAGGGCTAGCAGAAGTTGTTTGATATAAGGAGGTGGACTAGGTCCATACACCCGAACAGCGGTGGTGCCTAGCAGAGAAGAGACATGGTGTTGGTATCTGGGTGCAGGGGAGTTTTGCCTCAGCAAGAGGTGAGCTTTCACACTTTGGGAGGGCCAGAGGCAGCCACTCTGAAATGTGTAGAGGTGTGGACCAGGTTGCTGCTTGCATTTGCTTCTAGCTTGTTTTCTCTGGATGCCACAGTGAAAGCAGGAGGTAGCAAATGCCAGTAGGAGTACTGAGCCTCTCTAGCCTCCCCCAGCTTGGGTGTCTCTGAGGGGGAATGTGAGTTTCAGGAGGCAGACAGTGAGTTTGGGATTGCTTGGGGGCACCGTGTCAGGCTGGAGAAACTGGCTGAGCCGCTGGAAGGAATCTGCCCCGACCTGCTGCCGTAACCCTGTGTGCCCCGGCGGTGCTGGGAATCCGGCGCCCATCTGCTCTAATCCTTGGTAGCCCTTGCAGGGCAGGTAGGCATCGCCCCACCCCGCTGCGCCTCCGGCATGCACGCGCTCCTTTGCGCCGCTAAGGCCGGCAAGGATGATGCGTCCCCTGTCACGTTCTGCTCTGGGATTGGTGGTTCTTCCTCCGAGGCTGCCCATATTGACCAAGTTCTCTTTCCTGAGCTGGCCTCAGGAAGGCCTTTTGCCATGACAGCAACCTCTGTCAGGCCGAGGGTTGACTGTGACTCCACTCTGGAGCTGTGGTGTCCATGAGAGGGTGGAACAGGCTGGTGTCCTTACAAGCTAAAGCTGAGCAGGTAGGATGGAAACTGAACTGCTGCCTGCTGTGTTTCAGGTGGTTGCCCCAAAACCCTCAGCATGGTGTTCTGGAATGACTAAGAGCCAAGACATACGGTGTCTTTGCATCACTCTGGGTCTTGAAGGAGCTGTGTGGTCTTGTGTCCTGCAGCTCTTGGATGGTATGGCTCCCTCTGGCTAGCTAGAATGGAGCCTCTGAAAATGCTCCCAGTTGCAAGACTGCTGGGTGGGAAGAGGCAAATTAAGGACAGGAACACTTGCAATTATTATTTTTTTTGTAAATGGCAGAGTAGCTGGGAACTGAAAAGCAGAGGATCAGTAAAAGCTTATGATAAACACCACTAAAACCACCTGATGGTTTCCCATTAACCATATTTACCATCCCATTAAAGCAGAGGCTGCTGCTCTTAAGTTGTCAGTGGGCTCAAATCTGCTCCTGGCAGATGTCCTAACTACGTGCTTCACAGGTCCTCTGCACGAGCTGCATTGTAGAGACAAAGCCCAGGACCTTACAAGGACATGGCATGTTGTAGAAGGATTTTCAGAGGGCCGTCAGGAGAGTAGCATCATTTCATCTGATTCCAGCTTCTTCAGCCTGTCCCGATTTGGAAGTGGAAAGATTGGATCAGAGGCAGTAAATCTCCTGACGGCAGAGGAAAAGTGGTTGCCCTTCTTGTCTTCTAAAGTGCTTTCAGTCAGCCCAGTAATGGGACTTGGCAGTGATCTGCAAGTGCCTTTCTGACCTTGTGTGGTCTTCCCTTGTGCGGAGCTCTCCTGGCCCACACGAGACAGCTGCACTGCTCCCCGAAGGCTGGAGTTCCTCTGCACGCAGCTGCTTCCCTGCTTCCTGCTGGCTTCCCCTGGGATTGCAGAGTGAAGGAATGGGCACATCCATAGGAGAGGAGAGCTGAAGCTCTTCTCTACCTGTGTGACACCGCTCCTCTGCCACCCTGACCCCCTGGGCAATGCTGCTGTGGTGGCTGTCAGCCTATCCTGGTTTTCTGCCTGGATGCACCACTGCTGTGCTGGGAGGGAACACACTGAGAAAGAGGCTGTCATGAAAGACCATATGTGTAAGTGGGACTGAGGACACTTTTCCACATGACCCCTGATTTGAACACAATCACCGTGGAATAAGGCAAATTGGCATTGGAGGGACACTGCCCTGGAGAGCTTTGGAGCAGCTCTCGCAGAGCTCTTGGAAACACTGTAGGTTTGGGCTTTTTGAAAGAAGTAGACTGGAATTCCTCAGTGTCTACTGAATCCAGCTAAAGGTGTCTTGAAGTGACCACCAAGAACGAGGTGCATACCTCTAGGGCTTGTGTGTTGAACCATACAGATGAAAATCCCTGACTCCGCTGTTGCAGGCACTTCACTTGGCTTCGTTGCCTCGCTGTCCCAGTCAGGGAAATGGGAAACTTTGATTTAGCCTCCGTCGGTGCTGCTGGCTCTGTGATCTGGAGATGAGACATTTAATCTCTTCTCTTCCCTTTTCAGTTAAGCTGTCAACATCCAGACCAACTTGACAGTGGACTGTGGGGATTAATGAGTTTGTTTGCTCAGTGCTCTAGAAATCTGAAGCATGAAATTAGTGTTTACAAGGCATTTGCTACAGCTTAGTGAAGCAAAGAGCATCTTTCAGTGTCCCAAGCTGTACAGCCTCCCTGGCGCTCAGGGAAGAATCTTGGCATTCAGGGGTGAGAAGAGTAAAGGAGTATGGCACATGCCTTTGGAGTGCTGGGAGAGATGGAGGCTTGAGGAAAACAGGAGATGAGAGCTGTTTTAGAAATGCTGTTTTAGAAACACTGTTTTGTGTCCCTAGAGCCGTGGGTTTGGTTACAGGCAGGATCACAAATCTTGTTTGTTCCTTCCCATGCACTGCCTGCATTTCCCTGACAAGACCTGGAAAGCTGAATGGCTTATTATGTGGCACTGCCCTAAAGTGCTCATGATTTATATTTGAGGAATCCAGGAATTTGCTCTGGTTTTAGCTGTACGGCACACCCTTCCCCCTTCCCTGGATCTGCTGTGCTCCCTGGCAGCTGCTCTAAACCCTGGAGTGCTTAGTGGCTCTGCATGTATCTAATTGGGTAAGTGCTTGGGATGTTATTTGCATAGAAATATTACTCCAGGATACGGTACAACACTGGGGTTTGCTGAGTCAAGACAGTTGTTCAGCTGGGATAGCCAGAGTCTTGCCTGCTCTTACATCCAATCCCTCGGACGGGTATGTTGGCAGGAGAAGAGCCTGAGCAGGGCTGGATGAAAGACTGCTGAGATCAGGGCAAGGAAATAATGTGACATGCAGCCACATGTCACAGAACTGCGAGATGGCAAGTTCTGGGCTCTCTGCAGAGGAGACAGTTTATAGAGGGGAAAGGGGTGTGTCTGGAGTGACTTTTCCCTGTGCCTCAGAGGCCATGCTCCTTGCACATTGGTACTGGGAGCTTGCCTGGAGCCACAGGGATGCCACGTGACCAAATGGCATATGGGAGTGCTCATGTCAGGAGCAATACAGGTCAGTGTGGTCCTGCTTGGCTTATCAGAGAGGGAGCTGGAAAATGCAGTGGAGAGGAACTGAATAAACTGATCCCTGGGGCCTTGTACTGATGGACTTCAACGTCTCGGGTAAAGCTGAGCCTGCAATCCTGCATTAGTGGAAAAGAGTCTTCTATTCCCTTGCTGCTTGGTAACCCCTTGGAACCTCTTGAGCTTCACATCCTCTCTGCTGGTATCTGCTTTTCCTAATGCAGTTGCCTTGGTTTACTGAAACAGCTTTGGTTCACTGGGGCAGAGTGGAATGGACATGATGTTTTGTCTGTCAGAAAATACTCTCCCAGGCCAGCCCACCAAGGAGTCTTCGAGCTTCCAGCTACACCACTCCCATATCCTGAAAGTGAAGGCATTCAAAATGAAGGTCATGAATGTTTAGAGGGCAGTTGATATATAACTTTGCTGTCATTGCTTCTCCTGTGTTCCAAGTTGGCATTTTCTTTAAAAGGAAAAAAAAATTACTGCAAGGTTAAAGGACTTCTCTTGGAAAAAACAAAACAAAAACTTAGGGAAAAAACATCTCCCAGTGGAGACTAGTTATAATTACAAAAATGGCAGTGGTTTTGACATTAAAGCATAGGCTGCAGCTGAAGCCTTTGCTCACCAGCATGGAGAGAAGGAAAAGTTATGGTATTTTGAGCAGTCTGAGCTCTGTACATGTATTCACATGAGCTTTCAGGAAGGTAACAGAGCTGAACATCCAGCCCACCTTTCTGTGTGTCATCTGCATTTGCTCTCAGAGCAGCAAGAGGCTGCAGCTTCGTTCGTCTGTGAGGAAACGGCAGCAGCAGCCTCTTGCTTTTGAACGGAGGAAGTGTAATTTTATGGTGGTGTAGGCAGCCGGGAAAACCTTCCTGAGCTCATCACGGACTTCCTCTGCAGCTCTGGGAAAGCTGTGTGAGAGGCTTCGAGAAGGGGCTGGCTGCCCTGCCATGTGGCGCCGGGACAGGTTGTGTCGGTGTTCCGGGAAAAGGCAATAAAATCCAGAGGGTGATGGAGGAAGGAGGTTCCTGTAGCCCCTCTCCGCAGGTGCATGGTGCCACCTCGCCTGGATCCTGCACACCACCTTCGGGATGGGGAATGCATTCCCCCCCAGTCTGAATTGTCCTTCCGTGTTGATCTCCCAGGCTTTGGCACCTCTCTGTGGTCCATTGGGGTGGCTTTGCTTGACCCTAGACCTCTCTGGGCTGCGTCCTCTCGTGAATCCAGCTAGCAGGCACTCCAGGCTGCTGCATGAGGAGATTTTTTTGTAACAAAGCTGAGATCCTCAGCAGGAAGGAGCTGTAAGCAGTGATGCTTACATCAGCAGCTGCAGCGTGATGCTGTTTTCACACATTATACCCACATGCAAAAGACATAACTAACTCCTTCCTGCATTTCTCCCCCTCTTTCGAAAGCCTGCAGACTGCTTCAACTTTCTGCCCTCTGCTTCCCTGGTGAAGGCAGCTAATCAATCCCTGTGGCCAGGTTGAAGCCCTAAAGGGCTCCAGGGGAACAAGTGAAATGGGTTGGAACAAATGGATCCCCTGGGTTGGAGACTGCTGGGATTCCTCTGTGTGCCCTGAGCACCTTGCATTCAGCTCCAAGGGCTGCAGCTGAGGACTGTTTGTTCTGCACTGTGAATGTTTGGGGGAAAGCAAGGACAGAAGTGCAGTGTAAGACCTCCTGTGTCACCCCAAATTCCTTGAGGTGGTGCACGGAGGTTTGTCTAAGGACCCTCATAGAGCCACCTGTATCTGTCCCTTCTCTCTCTTGAGGTAAGGGATCTGTGTCCCCATCCCCCACTCTTGTGACAGTGGCCTTGGAAAAACAAGTTTGGGGTCATGTTGAGCAATCTTTGGTGCAGCAGTGTGTGGTGCTAATTGAAACATGGCCCTGGTATATCTGCAGCCTTTAATCTCAAGGGCAGAAGCGGGTAACGAGAGACAAGAATGACATTTTAATTTCCTGGTCGCCACCTATTTGGGACTCGCTTTCTTTTTTTAATTGCAATTTCCCTTTGGTTTCCTTGTCCTGTTAGAACCTGAAATCTGCTTTGCCAAGGTTTTGTTTATCTAGGATCGTGTGTGTTGAGCTGTTTTAAGGTTGACTGTCCTGGGAATCTACATGTGACGGCATAGGGGCACTTTTCCTCCGCACTTCGTGTGTCTATTTTGTGCTTTCTCATTTCAGAGACTTTGATTCTCTCTCCAAGGATGACGTCTATGGGAATAATCGCTTGGTAAGTCCCCATTCTGCTGTGCACAGAAGGAAGAAATGATGTGAGAATGACTTGATGGAGGTCATGTAGTGTGGGAGGAATTTGTGACAGTGCTGAGGAAAAATCTCTGTAAGTAACAGGCAGGAGCTTCTCTGGAAACAAGGGGATCTGAAACATCAGCTTCCAGCCTGGTTTTCCTGATAGTTGCCAAGACAACATCTCAGGTGAAGATTTAAATGGTGCAACATCTTCTTGACTTCAGTTGTTCCAGATTTGCAGGCAATGGAAGCAGGAAGCTAATTTTACTTCAGGCATCAGCAGAGAGGAAGGTCATGCAAGACCCTGCTCTGCAATGTTCCCTTCCTGCTTGGGACAGTTGGAGCCAGTAGCAGAAGCAGGCAGTGTGGAATGGGGAGGTGCCCAACCCCAGGGGCTAGTGGTAGGACAGAGCAGCAATAGCCCTGTTTTTTTTTAAATGACAGAAAGACCTAATTGCTGCAGGCTCCATCTGATAGTCTGTAGAAAGGCATGGCCCCTCACCTTCCCAAGACGAGTTATGCTGCATACAACTGTCTTAAGGGTGGATGTTGAGGATGAGGCCAGACTCGTCAGTGGTGCCCAGCAACAGGAGAAGGGGCAATAGGTACAAACGGAATTACAGGAATTTCTTAGCTGAATATGAGGAAAAACACTTTTTACTGTGAGAGTGACAGAGCACTGGCCTAGGCTGTCCAGAGAGGAAGTGGAGTCTCTTGGTCTGTGGATATTTAAACCCCAACTGGATATGATTTTGTGTCACCTGCTTTAGGCGAACCTGCTTCAGCAGGGGTTTGGACTAGATGACGTCCAAGGTCTCTTTCAACTCCAGCCATTCAGTAACTCTGTGATTTGGGATTTACAGGATTAGGGCTGTCCAGCTGTGTCCTGGCACGTGCTTTCCTACACCAGTTGGCCTCTTTCAGTCATTAGCAGCTCTTTTCATTCAAGACCCACACAATGGGTATCTTGTCCTATTAGAGACCTCTCAGGTGGGGTCTCTCTTCACTCCTTGCTGCTTGCAGCCTTGTGTTCAGTAAGACTCAGTCCAGACAACAGGCTTAAAGCCAGGCTGAGCAGAGCAGGATGTCCATGGGGGGCACTTTTACACCCCTAGTTACTGCAAATACCCATTTTCTTTTGTTTCTCCATTCCTTTCCTTTATATCTCACACCCTGCACAGCACCTCATGCCCCAGACACTAGGCACCTTCAGTGTTTACCCACACCCAGTAGCTTTACCTGTGCACCTGGTACCTCACCATTCAGTGCCCAGACCACTCTCATCTCCTCCTGGCTTACTTCTCTTCAGTCCCTGCCAGTGTCTTGCACCCCCGTCCCTGGGAGACCAATGTGGGTACGCTGCCCTTGGCTCAGCAGAGGGATGGCCAGTGTAGAGACAGTAATCCACACACACTGCTAAGTGAGAAACTCTCCAACAGCTTTTTTGCTCCTCCATTCCTTCCTTTTGGGTAGCTGTGTATGCAGTTGGAGGAGATGGGTGCTTCTTATCACAGTGTCCTTGTTTCTGCTTGCTGAGACACAGAAAAGTACTGAAAGTACTGGCTTGTGCATGGCAGGGTGCTGGATGTTGAGCCAGGATGGCTCTGTTGATTGTGGGAGGCACTCCAGAGCATGGAAGGATGGGCAGTCAGTGTTTATGTGGGCTGAGCATTTGGGGTGGCTGGGGACACTGCTCAGTAGAGCTCAGTGTCACTGGAAGTATCTGCCAGCCCTCAGCCCTTCGTGGTGCCAGCCAAGGCTCTGCCAGGCTCTTGCGCTGCCAGTTGAGCTGGAAAAACACTGGGGTTTTTTTCAAGTGAAAACTTGAAGGGAACCTTGCTTCTGTTGCTACTATTTTTAGTCAAGCAGCGTGTCTGGAAGCCTCTGTCCATAAGGGATGCCATAGGCTCACTATTTAATCTTCCCTGGAGTCCTTCCAATTTGTTATTTCTGTTATTTTTCATGAAGTGTCAGTTTTCTTTCCTTAATGCCTCTGTGCTGTTCCTGCAGGCCTTTGAGTTGGCAGAGCGGGAGCTGGGCATCCCAGCCCTGCTAGACCCCAATGATATGGTCTCCATGAAAGTCCCCGACTGCCTCAGCATCATGACTTACGTGTCTCAGTACTACAACCATTTCAACAACCCCAGCCAAGGTGAGTGTCCTCCCACCCCTCAGGCTTCCAGTTTGCCCCTGTTTGAGTACAGGAAACCCAGCACTGCCTTGTGCTTTCTCCTTCCTGTGGCAATTGGGAGCTGTGTTTGTGGAGACGGGGAGAGGAGCAGGTAGTACCTGCCTCTCTTGCAGCTTGCTGGTGCCCCTGAGGAAGGCCTGGAAAAGAGAGTGCATTGGGGTGAGGTTTCACAGGAGGTGTGGGGTGATGTAACAGCTCAGGCTGTGGAAAAAGAAACGCCTTTCTCCTCCCTCTGCGCTGCATTCCTGCCAACTTGGGTTGGGCCACCACCCCTGGTGCTCACCAAAACCCTTTGTCATCTGCTCTAACCCACTAAAATAGGAGAAAGCTAGAGAGGAGCCCATCTACCACAGCTCATTTTTATCACATAGCTACATGTGAAGTGACTGGAGGACAGAGGGAGTGGAGCCAGGGTGGAATGTTTCAAATCAGCTCATCTGTCCCTACAACTGCAGCCTGAGCTGAGTGCTCTGAGACAGCTCTTCCTGGGCATCCTTTGGCTGGGTGGAGATGAGAGCTCCAGGTCTCCTCTGTTTCAGTCTGTAGCCACAACATCAGATAAATCTGTTCCACTTGTATATGTTTCTCCAGGGATGCTGGTCTCCCAGAGTAGGAATCCTGCTGGGGACTGGTGTGTGAGTTCCAGCCCAGTCAGTAAGAGATGCGTCACAGACCTGCTGACAGCCTGGAGGCCCTGGGGCCCGGTGGTCACAACAATACATCAGCAGCTACCCCAGCTGCTCTGGGCTTTGAGCGTTGCTTAGGGAGTCAATTACAAGGAAGCCAAGTAGCACGTGATGAGTAAATAAAATCACAGTGGGAGGCTGGTATCCCTGGGCCACAGAAGGGGATCCACAGCAGGCCAGGCTCTCTGGCAGCCTCACAGCTGACCCATTATTAGATTGTGTTTGTCTCTTCCACCTAAAATAAGCACTGAAGTTTTGGGAGCGGCAGGTCTCATCCTATGTCACAAGGCTGGATGATTTTATTTTTTTTCCCCTCCCCTTCCCGCACATGGGTGGTGTGAGTCACCACTGCTCTCCATTCCTGATCCTCCTTCCCTCTTGCCTCCAGCCAGCGTCCCTCCACCTATGAAGCGACCAACTGCTGCCTCCTCTCCTCCTCTGCTGTCCAACAAGACGCCCGTGGCTGCAGTTGAGAGTCCTTCAGCACCACAGGTACCTAATTTCTTGATTCAAATACAGCCTGAGGCAGTGGTCCCCCCTGCACTGTGAGTGAGGAGATGGGAAAAACCTGTCACAGAGCCATGGATCTCTGCAGGGGCCTGACTGTGTATTTTGGGAGTGAGGGGTGTTTGGGATTTTGTTTCCTTGTAGGATCCAGCTGAGACTGATTTTACTCTATGAGTCTGTGGACTGTAATTTGTTCATGGCAGGCAAGAGATTGGGCAGATTGGTGCTGCCAATTCAAGGTGGATTCAAGGAACCACCCAGGGTACAAACACTCTCCTTCCTATGTGGGGATAACCCTGTAGATGAGGAAAGAGCAGGAATGTGGGACTAGAAGGGCAGAAAAATGCCTTTTATTTCAGGTTTTAGCAGTTGGCTGGGATGGGACCTTTTTCAATGTTTTGCAGGACCCTGGTGCATGGGGTATAGATTAGTCCCTTCCACAGCCCTTCAGCTGTAGATAGGGCCAAGGCACCTTTTGGAGTGGCCCCTTCTAATTTGGGAAGAGGCAGCCTGCCTGTGCCTGGGCTTGAGGGCAGCTGTTGTGTGCATTGTCAGCCCCTGAGGTCAGCCCCTGAGCTGTGCCACGAGTCCTCAGCGACGGGCCTTGCACAGGGAGCAGCTGCTCTGGAGGATCCGTGGTCTGGGGAGCAGCTCGTGGCCCCCGCCCTGAGCTGCCTGTGCGTTGTGTCCCAGGATGATGCCCCCTCGGAGCCCCCGGCGCGGTCGCAGCGCAGCACGCTCAGCAGCACCTGCGCAGCCTGCCAGCAGCACGTCCACCTGGTGCAGCGCTACCTGGCCGAGGGCAGGCTCTACCACCGCCAGTGCTTCAGGTATGTCGTGGCCAGGCCTGGTGGGGCAGCCTCTCTCCTCGGCAGACTGGGGGTCTGTGGCCTGCTGCACCCCATCTTTGAGAGTCTGCGACCCTGGGCAACATGGGACGTGAACAACAGTGCTTGAAATGAGAGTGAAGATGTTCCATTTGCCTGCCAGCCCCCTGTCCCAGAGGTCCAACTAGCCCCTTGTGTCCCTGTGCTCCATTCCTATCCTGCTCCCTGCCTCCCTTGCTGACTTGTGCTTTCCCACTTCACTTACTTGGAATCCCAGCCTCTTGAGCTTCTCCCACCTCCGTAAAAAAGGATGCTCTGCCTCTTTACCACCTGCCTACCCAGGGCCATCCCCCTTCCCCTTCCATTGAGGTCTGAGCCATGACATCATCCCACAGACCTCCTTCCACCTACACCCCACATCCTCAACTGGATATACAGGCTTCCATGCTGCCTGGGTGGTGCTGAGCTCCCAGGGAGCATGTGGAGAGCTGCAGACTGTTAGCAAACTGAGGAATGAGCAGCTCTGTGGTTACTCCCTGAGTGCAGGTCTTTACCTGCAGCACCTGTGAAATCATTTCACTTTGCTTTCCCTGCTGTGATGATGAAGAAATGAGATCTCTCCCATGGGCCACAGGACAAGGGTTGGCATCTGGTCAGAAACATCGAGCCACTGGGAAGATGTGGGAGGCCTCATTCACCTGCCTAAGCCAGTTGGGGATGTGCTGTAGAAACAGTGTCACAGGAGGGGAGCTGAGCTGGGGCCCATCAGGCTTCCCATCTGCAGCTGGGACAAAAGCAGGAGTTTTGTGGTGCAAGTGCAACATTCCCACTGTCCTCACAGGCCAGGAATAGCAGAGGTGCCATGTCTGCCGTGGCACAGCTCATGGCCCATGAGACTGAGCAGGAACATCCCTGTAATTTTATCCCAAATGTTTTGCCTCCTGATTCTTCTCTTGTCTATTTTCTGTTTTGGGTTTTGTTTTTTTTTCCCCTGTGCTGATTTATGGACAGTATTTGGTCAGAAATGTCCTGTGGCAGTGGTTCCTGTGGGCTGCTAGAGGTAAACCCAAAGCAAACCACTTTCTCCCCTTGTCTGAGCTTTCCACCTCCTCATTTCATCATACCCCTTCTCTCTAGAGTCCCTATGTCCTCACACTTCTGCTCTCCATTTCAAAGGAAATCCCAGTCAACTGGATGCCCAGAGCAGAATTCCCTGCCAAAATTATCTGCTGGCAGCGTGGGGCAGCCAGCTGCTGCAAGCACCAGGTATTCAGACAAGAAGGAACAAGCTTGGTTTTCATGGGAGTGCTTGATCAGCCCCTTGCCTTTGGCTGCCTTTCATGTATGCTATCCACCTCCCTTCCCAGGTGGAGAAGGACTGACTTGGTTGCCAGTGCTTTGTATCACGCTTGCGCCTGGAGGGCTTCATTAGGAAGCATTCAGAGGCTCAGCGGGGGAAGAGTGGGTGATCCAAGGAGATGTGGCAGACAGCAAGGACAGGGAAGCTATTAGCCCAATTTCAACAGGCAAGGCAGGGTGTAAGAATGGCCCTGCTGCATAAGGCCCTTGTCCTTCCAGCCAAATGCTGTGGCCCAGCTGGATGCCATGGTCAGCATTACTGAGGCTGAGCGTGAGACCAGACCAGGCTTGTGTGTTCCTTCTCCTGAATACTCTGGAAGCCTCCAATGCAGTAATTTCCCGAGCTGAAATTGGTGTAATTTTATTTCATAATCAGCATTGGGGAGCAGTTGTTTTACAAACAAATGTGTCTTTAACGTGCCAGGACTCTTGGCCCCCACAAGGCAACCTGTAGCCTCCCTGTTCCAGTTCTGAACCAGTTGCTCCCTAATTCCAATTGATATTCACTGTTTCATGTCTGTGAATGGTTGATCCCTCTCCCCATTCCAAGTGTGGAAACCACACCATACCCTGATACCAATTGTCACCCTTCCACATCTATTAAATCTTTTCTGAGATGAAAGAAGAACCCAAATGCATGCAGTATTTGAGTTATGAACTTGCCATGGGTTCCTACAATGGCCTGGTTACATTTCCTTACTTCTTTTCTGAATGACTTCCCCAAGGGCACTCTAGGATTTAATAGCAGGTGTAAGAACTAACTCCATGTCCCTGCAAGGGTCTTCCAGGTGTGTTGCCTTCTGTGAAGGGCAGGATGGCATCCCCCATCTCACGGTGCTCTCTCTTCTCATTGGCAGGTGTAAGGAATGCTCCAGCACGCTGCTCCCAGGGTCATACAAGCCTGGGTCAGAGGCAGGGACTTTTGTCTGCACACAGCATCGTGGTAAATTGGCCATGAGTGGGAAGGCAGAGAGGAGGCCCAGCCCAGACCAACAGTCACCAGAGCTAAGAACTGAGACTGAGGCTGACAGCATGGGAGAGAATGCCCTCCAGGCAGGAGCAGAGGTGGGGAAGGATGATGGTGACTCCCAGGAGAGTGTGGCAGAGACCCCTACACCTGCAGAGGGCCTTGCTGGCCCAGCAGAGAAGGACAGCACCGCCAGCAAAGCAGAGATACCAACACCCCCTGCTCACCCTGGCAGTGGGGCACCTGTCTCCCAAACTCCTCCCAGGCCTCCAATCCCCAGCAAGCCTGCAGGGCTCACCCAGGACAAAGCCAGCTCACTGGATGGACGGCTCAGAGACTCACGTCCCACCCCAGCCCCAAGGAAGGCCACTGATGCATCTGCCCTCTGCCCTCCAACCTCCCACCCCATCCCCCGGCCCAGGTCCACTCTGCAGGGCGAGGGCAGCGAGTGTGGGGCCGGCATGGTGAATGGTAAGAGGGCACTGTGGTGGCAGGGGTTACCCTCCACATCCGCAGCGGCCGAGGTGGTTGGCTGCAGGCTGGCTGAGTTCCCTTCCTTCTCTGCAGCCTGACACTCTTCTGTCTCCAAATAAATCTTGGGCTCAGACCAGGTCTTTGATTGCCAGCAGTTGCCAGCCATCCCCATAGCAAGGAGAGCAGTACTAGTTTCCCTGCCTGTCTGCTGCCTTGTACTTCTCCAGAGCTCTCCAAAGGCAACAAGCCAATGGGGGGGGAAGTTGGTAGAGCTGGAGGAGTTTCCAGGTGTGGGGACAGAGGGGCATGTCAGTTTTCCAGGTGCAGCTCCTAGGGTGAAGTGGGGACAGAGGCAAAGGGGATGTTTGGGGTTGGCTGGCTGCATCAACTCTGGGAGAAATGCCATGGGGTCTTCAGTGAGTGGGAAGAGCTAAGAGGTGCCTCATGTTGGTTTAACCTCTTTCTTCATGTCCTTTTGGTGTTGTGACAGTCTGACTCTGTGTCTTTTTAGGTCGGGTACCCGAAACCAGCCCCCCTGTCCCAAAACCTCGAGGGAGACCCTGCTCCTCTGATCGGTATGTCCCTCTGTTTGCAGATCACCTGAGAGCTCCATGGCAAGGTGGGGCTATGGGGACAGCACAGCTGTGGTCTTCTCTCCCACCTCCATCAGCTCCTGCTCTTAGAAGGATGTAGGCTTTGACCAGGTTCCTTTTCTAATAGGTGCTAGCCCAGCATGTTCAGGCTGACAGTGTTCATCCATACCTCCTGGGGCATTTTTTCTCTTATTGTAAAGAGTTTGAGAGCTTCAGAAAGGTGTTTCTGTGTCACAGGCAGATTGCCAAATGCCTTCTGAAATGGCCCTGCTTGTGGGTGCTGAGAAGGGGACATTTGTCTGCCTTGTGGAGGGTTTGTCCTGGGAAGGGTGGGAAGACCAGCTATGCCCATAAAGCTCAGCATTTACCACTGCTTAGCAGATGAAGGCTGTAATATTCAGACACCAAAACACTGGGCCCAGCAGGCAAGTCAGGCAGGCTGTGTTTCCCTAAGGCCTGCAGGTCTGCCCACAGAGAGTGAGACACTGTGTCTGGGGAAGCCTAGAGCCATCCTTGGATGAGTGGACTGCTTCTGCATGGGAGACATCCTGCTCCATCCTTCCTTTCCCCCAAGGGCTAAGTCCCTTTCCAGTGCCACCCCACCTTGTCTCTGCCATCTTGATTTCTCTTTCTCTTCTACCAGCGGTGGAGCTGCTGCAAGAGCCAAGGACCCACCATGGATGGCCTTAGTGCAAGCAGAGCCCAAGAAGAAGCCAGCTCCCCCTCCTCCCCCAGGCAACAGCCATGAGACTCCAAGTAGGACTTCAGAGGAGGAGGATGGGGAGGAGGTGGGGAAAGCCAGGAGTGAGGAGAGCAGGTCTGATACCACAGAGCCCAAACCGTACAACCCCTTTGAGGATGAGGAGGAAGTGGAAAGTGCTGACACCCAAAAGAGCACACCTGAGCAGGAGCAGAGCGAGACTGCTGCCAAATCTCTCCACCCCTGGTATGGCATCACTCCTACCAGCAGTCCAAAGGCAAAGAAGCGGCCAGCTCCACGAGCCCCCAGTGCTTCCCCGCTAGGTGAGCTTCCTCCCGCTCCTTTATCCCTCTGCAGCCCCTGTGCATTCCCCAGAGGTTTCCCCTTCCCAGGTGCCTCTGCATCACCCTGGCAGGCCAGGCTTTTATGCAGTGATGGTTGCATTAGCTTGCATTAGCCATGTCCTCTCTACCCACTGGAGCACAGCATTTGCAGGCAAGATTTTATGCCGACCCTTGTCTCCAGTGTATGCCACCCTCCCCTTTTGTCCTGGCTGTCCCTTCATTCCTCCCTGAGCTTTCCCTTTGCTTTGCAGCCCACCACCCCATCTCCAGGCTGTCACACTCTGAGCCATCATCCTCCACCCCGTCTCCAGCCCTCAGCCTCGAGAGCATCAACTCTGAGAGTTCTGCCAAGGTGCTGGGAGACACCGATGAGGCCTCGGTGCCCAAAAGCTCCTCTGAGCCCACTGTGCACATGCCAGCAGCTGCCAAGACTTCCAGCGCTGATGCACCGCTGGCCAGTGTCTCCTCCAGCGAAAGCCCTGCTGTCCCAGCCAGCCTGTCCACCAACTCCTCCTTCTCCTCCTCCAGCGAGCTGGCCAGCCTCAGTGGGGAGACGCAGCCCAGCACCTTGCACACCAGCAGGAGCATCTCCACTGGCAGCCTAAAGACCAGCCCCAGCCGGCTGCCCCCCAAGCCTCCAGCTGGGGCTAGCCCTACACCCATCCTCTTGGCTTCAGATGGGGGTTCTGGGAGCCCCAAGACATCTTCCTCACCCAAACCACAGCTGAAGGTGAGATGATGACCTTCTCCCCATCCAGATCACAGGGCTTTTCTTCCCCATCCATCACTCAGTCACAGGGGATCTGTGAGTCCAGGCTTACCCCTTTGGTAGGCTTGATCTGGGACCCCCTGAAAGCAAGCTTCAGGCCTGTGTTACATGGTGGCTCTCCTTGTACTCTGCCTGCCCCATGTACTAGAGAAGAGGTAGGATGTCATGTAGTCTGAGCAAATAGGAAGGCAACCATGAAGGAAAATATTTCAGCGTGCTTATGAGAGAGGCTGGGAAACTGATGTCAAACAGGAGCACAGCTATTTTTTTGACTAGGTGCTTGTGGAGATGAGTGCTGTGTTCCTCCTTTAGGAGGCTGTGGGGCAGGACAAACCCTAGCGCTGCACCGTCTGCTCGTTCCCACCTGTTGGCATCCCTTCCCTTCCCTGGATGCTCATGTATCTGCTTTTGTCCACCCTCTCCAGTCTTCCTGCAAAGAGAACCCCTTCAATCGGAAGCCATCACCTGCTGCCTCCCCCTCGGCCAAAAAACCTCCCAAGGGCTCCAAGCCTGTGCGTCCTCCTGCACCAGGCCACGGCTTCCCACTGATCAAACGCAAGGTAAAAGGGCCCTCGGGAGCAAGGAGGGAAAAGCTGGCTCTGTGCTACCCGCCAGGGCTGTAGCAGTCTGTAGGCACCCTGCTGATGCATGGGTGGGCAGGGATTGCAGCAGGGGGCTGTGGCTGGGGAGGACGGTGTGTAGGCTACACCTTGTTCATGGAAGCACCATCGTCTTCCTTTGCTCCAGAGTGGGGTGGGGATTTCAGATCCACACTTCGATGGAATATTCTGTTGTCCCCCTGCCCTTGTTAGTGTTGACCAACCTCTGGATTACCCCTGGAAACTGGAGTCTGGTGGTAATGAAAGTGTCTGATTTATGGTTTGGCAGGTGCAGACAGATCAGTACATCCCTGAGGAAGACATCTATGGGGAGATGGATGCCATTGAGCATCAGCTGGATGAGCTGGAACACCGTGGGGTGGCCTTGGAGGAAAAACTGCGCAGTGCTGAGAATGGTGTGTGGGTTGGGCTGTCTGTGGGTGTGGGGCAGGACAGACCCTAGGGCTGCCCTCTGTCCAGCCAAGGAAATAGCAACAGTGACTTCCTCCCTGCTGGTGCTGGGGTTGGAAGAGCACAAGAGCCTGTGCTGGCCTCCAAGATTGGTGACAACCTTACCCTGAACATGGAGATGTCCCTAGAATGGAAACAGGTGGGAGAAGAGATAGGGTCTCTCTGGGCCTCAGAAATAGGCTGAGGTTGGGTTGGCTCTAGCCCAGTGCCCCTCCCCTGACTTGGCAGAGCCCAGCCTGTTGCAGGGTGATGGGACCCACCAGGGCTAGGAATGGCTCTGAATTGTCCCTTTGCTTGGCAGACAACCCTGAGGACAGCCTGCTAGTGGACTGGTTCAAACTCATCCATGAGAAGCACATGCTGGTGCGCCACGAGTCGGAACTCATCTACATGTGAGTGTGTGCAGAGGCACTGACACTCTCTTGGGGAATCCTTTCTCAGCCCTCCTGAAATGGTGCATCCAGGGGAGATCCTGATAGGGCCTCCTTGCCTAGAAAAGGGAGGGAGTAAGGGCAAGCAAATCTGTCCAGATGCACTGAGAACTGACCCACAGCATGTCACCAGAGCCTCTGGAGCATCTGCTCCAGGAAGGCCTTGAGCATCCAGGGCTGGGCCTTACTGGTCCTTGGCTCCCTGGCTATACAGGACAAGATCAGCATCCTGATGGTTCTTTCCAAGCTCACCCTGTACTTTGGGATGATTTTCCGCCTCTCTGGAGCCTTGCAGTGCTTCCCAACATTTCTCCCTTCCTTTGCAGCTTCAAGCAGCAGAACCTGGAGCAGCGGCAGTCAGACGTGGAGTATGAACTGCGATGCCTGCTAAACAAGCCAGGTAAAGCACCACTCGGGGTGTGCTTACCCCTTTTTTCATAGAATCATAGAATATATTGGGTTGGAAGGGACACCCACAAGGATCATTTTTCCCCTGGGCATCATCTCCCCTCTCTCAAGGTGGATCTCAGGTGAAGAGAGGCAGATCTGTAGGGATGCCAATGCAATCAGCTGGCTCTAGAGGCTCTGTCCCATCTCAATGTACCCCCCAGTCTTGTGCAGGGACCTGCTCTTTTTGTCCCCAGGGAATGCTACATGCAGGGCTCTGTGCCCACAGCACTGCTAGCCCAACTGGCCCTGCAACATGGCAGGGTAGAGGGGATTGTGCGGGAGATCTCTAGCCCAAAGCTCTGAATTTCAGTGCTCCTTCAGTCATGTAATTGCCTGTCCTTCCCTGGGGTTTGGCTGGGTAGAGAAGGACTGGACCGATGAGGACCGAGGGAGGGAGAAGGTGCTGATGCAGGAGCTGGTGACCATCATTGAGCAGAGGAATGCCATTGTGAACTGCCTGGACGAGGACCGGCAGAGGTGAGTGAGCAATGGCGTGGGCTGGGGGAGAAGGGAAAAGCACAGCCTGTCCGACTCAGTGCCACATGAGTGCCCTGTGGGGCTGTCCCAAGATGTCCATGTTGCTGATGTCTTTCCCAGGCTTCCCAATCCTTGTCTCTTTGAATGCTTTGTGTGGGAAAGACAGGACAGCATGTACAGCATGTGGGATTTATCCTGCTAGTTGCAAATGCTCACAAGACAGTGATGGATCTACCCCTCTATGGCTTCTAAGTAGGAGGCTCTCTAGCCTTAAACAATACAGCAGCTGTTTTCAGGGCTGAATTCCTGACCTCTTTCCCATTCTTTCTTTCAGAGAAGAGGAGGAGGATAAAATGTTGGAAGCCATGATTAAAAGGAAAGGTAAGAAACAAATGGGAAGCTTTTGGAGTGATGTTTTCACTGCTGACCCCAGTAAGGGGCAGCACGAGCCATTCGTGAAATTGTGTGCAGGAGAGATTGAATCTATTTTGTGTAGACTGGGGAGACTTTCCTGTAGGGTCAGTGAAGTTAGAGGCACAGTTGTGCTGCACATCTGTTATCAGAGAAAGTGTGCATGCAGTGGAGGGCTTTGATTAATGGCTGTCAACCTTGCCCATTGTCATGAGTGTGTCTGTAAAACATTGACATCCCACAGTAACATCCCAACCTCTCTTTGCAACCCTAGAGTTTCACAAGGAGACGGAGACTGAGAGCAAGAAGAAAGGCAAATTCAAGCCCATGAAGGTGCTTAAGCTGCTGGGCAACAAGCATGACTCCAAGAGCAAGTCACCCAAGGAGAAAAGCTAGAGCAGGGGAACACCAGCAGAGGGAGGGAACCCCAACTTGCCTCTCCCTAGCCCTGGCTCGCCTCTCCCCCTGCTCCCTCCCCAGGCACCAGAGCTGCCGCCCCAGGGAGATGCCAGCCCTCAGCCCAGAGTGGGTGAGAATGACCAAAGCCCTCCCCTTCCCGAGGCTGTGGGGGAGCATGACCGTACCCTCCATGAGGCCTTGTTAACAAGGTGGGGAGAAGATGGGTTTGCTTTTCAGATACTTTACCCAATTGTGTGCTCTTGTCATTAACTGAGAACAAGCAAAGGAGTTTTGTGTTTGTGGGAAAACTTGCACTAACTGCACCCCGTCCCTTCTCCCGCTCTAACTGTGACAGTTCCATGTGCCTCTGACTTCTGCCAGGAGGGGACTGGGCCTCCCTGTCCCTCCCTGCCTGCCCACTCTTGTCCCTTTTCTGTCCCATTTTTAACTTCAGGAGAAAACTGACATTAGAATCAGGATCCTTTGTGTTTTACTGGCCTAAACTAAAAGGATAAGAAAATACTCCTGCATCACAAGGCTCTAGAGCCATAGCCAAAAGAACAACTGGTGCCCTATTTATTTTGAGCCGTCCCCTCCCTCGAGCTCCAGGGGTGGGTGGGCTCCGTCCCAAGGCTGAGAGGACCCAAGGGGACGGCGTACAGCTGCTAGGATGTAGCTCACGTGCCCTTCTCAGGAACCCCACTGCTGCTAAACACTGCTGACTCTGCTGCCTTCCTGGGGAGGGGGGACCTGTTCCTTTTTCAGGCAAGAGCAGAAAAGCTCATTGACTGAGTGCCAGCAAGGGGACTAAGCTTGTGTCCCTGCTGACCAGTGCCACCCTTGAGCGGCAGGGGAGAGGGGCGCAGTCACAACTGACCTTTACCCAGCTTCACCTGTGTATACTTTAAAAGTGTGCAGATGTGGCTGGTTATTTTTCACACCTCCTTTACTAGATGAATTCAAACCCATCCTAAAACTTTAAACCCCTTATTTTATTTGTCATGTGTGTGCGTGTGTGTACAT
The DNA here is from genome assembly GCA_013398275.1 of Promerops cafer. Lineage (NCBI taxonomy): Eukaryota > Metazoa > Chordata > Aves > Passeriformes > Nectariniidae > Promerops > Promerops cafer. Next base: position 676,829 of record VZSE01006234.1, read on the forward strand.
CAGAGGAGGGAATGGGGGGGGTAGTGTTCATCCCTTCTTCCTTCCATTTCTGTTTCCTGCCTTCACTTCCAAGATGATGAGTTATTTATTGAATTATTGGATCAGTCTGAATTAGAGTTTCATGGGTGTTTGGTTCGTCAGCTGTTCATCATGCCTTCTCATTAGCAAATTAGACATAACCAGCCCTGAACCATCTGCTGCAGTCTCTTCTAAAAACCCAACAGGCTTTAGCCAAAATGCTCTCAGAGCAGTGCCTTGCAAGGTGGCTGGTGTAGCATTCTGGAGAGGGATCCTCATTTCCCAGAACCAGAGGAACCCGAGCCCCTCCTCAATCCCAGTGTGGCCCCCATGGCTGGGAGCTGGCCAGCTCAGCCCTGCGCTGGTAATGCTGTCTCACCCTTGCCATACCCAGCAGGCTGATGAGTAGCAGTGGTAGGGGAGGGGAGATCCCAAAGCACAACTCTTCTCCAAGGAGAAACAAATCTGCTTTAGAGCCTGCTGTCACATCACTGTTGCCAAAGGCCACTGGGATTGCTGCAGCCTGACACCCCTTGGCCCTGCGCCCAGTCAGAAATTTGATTTGTAAATTATACTGTACTAACTCCATGACTTCCATTCACCTGAACAGAAATAAAAGAAACATTGGATTTAAAAAATTATTGTGGATTAGGTTTCTGATTCCTTTGTGCATTTGTGCTGTCCCAGGGCCAGGGCACGCTGCCTGGCTTTGGAAAGTGGCTTGAGTATTGCTAAGAAGCAGAGGATGAGATCTTAAGGAAATTGGAAACTGGACTTCATGCTGGGATTTGTACAGGAAAAGCGGGGCATCGTGCTTCCTGCTGGAGGGCAGAGGTGCAGGTATTCATGAGGTGAGCAAACAGCCATTTCCAGTCTCTGTGGGAATAGAGTGGCTATTCTGCATACCATGCTTTCAAGGAACCAAAAAATCACAGCAAGCCCACAGCAAAGAGCAGCAGGCACTGGGGTGAAATCCCCTGTCCCTGCTTGGCACAGCTGTGTTCCTGAGCCCCTGCCCAGTAGGCTGCCACCAGAGGTTTGCTGATGCTGCAGGTCACAGTTACAGTGACCTGCAGCAATGCCAAGGGCTTGTGGTTGCACAAGGCTGTGCAGCTGCATCTTCCTCCAGAGACATTCCTGGAGTCACAGGGCCAGGAGCAAGCAGGTTACAGGCATGGTGGCAGCGTGTGTTACCATCCTGCTGTCACAAGAAACCTCCACCTCTGGGCAGATGGGAAGGAATGACAATTCTATGGATGGATTGCTGTACTCTGAGGCATTGCATAGGCTAAAGAAGGCTCTGCTTTGTCATGTTTTGGGAGCTGTTGCTATGTGTTTTCATGTCTTTAATATTATTTAGCAAGAAGGGATCCAGTGTGTGGGAAGGATTTTACAGCTTCTGTTGCTGTTTATGTACAAATTGGTCCTGCCTTCTAGTTTCAGGCAACAGATGGTGCTGCCCCCTCTTTGGAAACAGACACAGACCAGCCTCCGATGCAGAGAGTCTGGGAAGAATAGGTGGGAACAAATTGCACTTGTGTTTTGCCCTTGGCCTAGTCTTGGAGATTGGATTTGTTCCCAACAGGGAAGGCTTTTGTCATGATGTTTCTCGTTTCCTCACTTCTCTTCTTGTCAATGATCTCCATCTCATGCAATTTCTGCAAAATAGAAAGGGGGGGAGCTGAGCAGGGAGAAAGCCAGCAGCTTTTTTTTTTGCTTCTCTTCCCAATCTCAAGAATAAAAACTCTATTCCCCTGATTAAGTTACATGCAGAGATGGAAAGCAAGCTGAAAAACCACTATCCACCATTCCCCAAATTCATACCTGAGCTGTGCCATGAAGGGAAGCAGCTCCTTGCCCCCTTCCCTGCTCAGATATCAGAGAAGACTCTGCTTTATGATCTCTGACACACCGGATTCCCTCCAGGCACTGTTCAGCCAAGACCCTTGCATACCTGTGAGATTTCAGTGAGGACAATCCCTTGATACTTCTTGCCCTGTCCTAGAGCTTCCATCTCTGCCAGGAATTCCCTCCTCTCTTGAATTTCATTCATCACTGGTGGATAAGAGAAAAAACTGTGGAAAAGCTGCATGCAGCCAAAAGGCAAGAAAACACATTTTTGTGTAGATCTGAACCCCCTATTTCCTAGTTCTACTTGAGCAGCAGTCCTATCAAGGCAGGGTGATATCTGCTGTAACACTCATCTTGCTCAACGTCATCAAAATACCTCAGTAGTCCCTTACATAATGGGAAATGTCCCCTCTGCCCAACTTTTTACCACTCCCTGACTCCCAGGAACAGTAGTTTTCTAGTTTTTTAATGTAGACAATTCTCTTTTGCTTGTGGGCAATTCAACCAGTACGTGGATGGAGGCAGAACCTGCTGTTGAGGTTTGTAAGTTGACATGCATCACCCAGTGACTGCAACCATCCAAGAGCAGGCATGGATCATCAGCTGCTGCTTTGTAGCACAGACCTGCAGCCAGCTGATCCAAATCCTGTCACAGATGTGTCAAAGACAACATTCAGCTTGTGACAAGTGTGGGAGGCTACCAAGCACGTGTGAAAACAGCTGCACTGGCTCCCTGCAGCAGGGACCAAAGCACCCCTTCTGTACACATTATTCTGGCATTGCCCATCTTCGTGCTGCCCTGGCTGGCAAAGGGCTGGCAGGGCTGTACACACACATTGAAGATTCAAGCACAGAGGGGTATTAGGCAGGGTTTTGCTATCCCAGTATACTCTGCAGGCCAAAGTCTTTCACTGCTTCAAATTCTGCTTGATATTTAAGCTTTGCTAGTATAACTGCTGTGATCCTGGAGTGGAATGGCCCAAACTGTGGTCAGGCTATCAAGTGACCTGGTCTGTGTTGAGTCATGCTTGCTGGGAAAAGGACCAACAGTACCTGAGCTTGCTTCCCAGGTATCCCTGCACATCCCTAGGCTATTGTCCTGCCAGCAGGGTGCATTTTGTGTGGGCAGCCCAGAGAGCTATCTGCCAGCAAACCTCGGCAGTATAAGCTCTGTGAGTGAGGCTGGATCGGAGTGTCACAGCAGCAAATCCTTTCCCTTGGCCTTTGTGGCTCCTCCTGTAATGGGCTTCAGGTTACTGGCAACACAGCCTGCCACCTCAGCCCTAGGAGGGAGCTGGCTTCCCAGGCTTCCTGCCTGCCTCCCTCCTGGGGACATGAAGACGTACATTCTTCAAACCGGTCAGGCTCAGCTATCTCCTCTTCCTTTTTCCGAACGACCACCTGCTCCACCTTGTCCTCCACCTCATCCTTCCCTGTTGCTAAGATGTTTTGAAGTCTTCTCTTCTCCTTTTCCAAATCTCCTGTAAATGCCAAAGGGAAAAAACATTGTTATCAGCATGTCTCCTCATGGAGGAGTCTGACCACACTGCTTCCCTGCTAACTGTGCCAGAGGAAGTGTTTCATTAATGTCAGTCCACACCTGGACTGTGTGCAAGTACCAAACACAGCTGTACAGAGCCCACCAAACCAACATCAGAGGTGTTGTTCACATTTATGTGCTAGAAAATCACGTAGTGCTTCTTACTCAAGGACTGTGCAGTCCCTATCACCTGTCACCCCCCCCAGCTGGTAGTGATCCCTCAGAGATCTACTGCTGAAGTGTCTTTGCAGACTTGAGAGCATGAGGACGTGGAGCAATTGAGATACACTGCCACTGCTGAGATTGAGGCAGGGGATGGACAGAAGGGGAAGAGAGGCTCCAGGCATCACTACGTATTTATAAGCTTTATAAACGTTTTATAATGTTTGCTGACTTACGTGTGGGCTGTGGCTTGAATTTCTCCCGGGTGTAGGCATCTCCTGCCTGGCAGACCTTGGCAGGTCGGAGAAGCGGTCTAGCTGGAAGCCTCTGTGGCTGACAGGCTGCTGGGTAAGAAACAGGCACTGGCTGTTTGCTGGATGGGGGGAATCTCTGAAGGGGCAGGGCATCTCCTCCTGGGGACGAACCAAAAATAACAGCACTTCAGGCAGAGGGGACTCTGGATGGATGGCTCTGGGCCATTGCCAGCAGATCTACCTGTTGATCCACAGTAGCATCACAAACGAAGACCCCCGTGCCCCAGATGTCTCACCGTGGTCATTGGGCACAACAGACTGCGGTTCAAGTCACACCGTTGTGCCTTGTTTCCTGGCTGACCCGTGGGGACAGCTCGCCCCGTTTGTCCCCATGTATCAGCAGCTGCCGTGCTGCTGTTTTACAGCGCTTGCCCCATCCGAGCAGGCTGTGGCCGAATGCCCCCGTCTCCAGCCGAGATGCAAAAGCTCCTCACCACAGCACAGCAGCGGGCAGGAGAGCCAGGGGGCCTCACTCACGTTTCACATAGTCCATCAGGTATCGCTTCTGGGAATGCGTCATCTGCAACTCCTCCATCATCCCTGAAAAACACAACGTGTCGATGAAGAGGCGGCAGAGCCGGGCTGGGGAACCCGTCCTAGGGTCACGTCCCCGCACAACCCCAACCCGAAGGGGAACATGCGGGTTTGGGAGACTCCAGCCGGGGCGGCGACACCAGTGACAGGCCCGCCCGGCTGCCGGACCGCGGTGGGACGCTCACTACGTGGGGAGGCACGGTGGGCGGGGCCCTGGCTTCCCGAGCAGCTGGGCCTGGCCCCGGCCCGCTCCGCCGTTACCTTTCACTAAGTCCCGCGTGACTGTGCTGTACCGGGCCGGCCTGCCCACCGCCGAGCCCCCGCCGCGGCCCGGGGTTCCCGCCGCCTCCATCGCGACGGGTGGCGGCCGGGCGGGACGGGGGACACGGGAGCGGGGGAAGCGGCGGCGGTCGCCATGGCAACGGCGCTGGATAACTTCCGGCAGCGTCACGGCAACACCCGGAAGTGGCTCTCGGAAGTGCGGGTCAGGGGGCGCCGGGCGGCAACATGTCCGACAACGAGGACAAGTGAGAGCGGGGCGGCGTGTCGCGCCTCGGGGCGGTGGCGTGGGTCGGGTGAGGGCGGCTCGGCCACAAGTGCGACGCGTGTGTCTCTCCCGCAGCTTTGACGGGGATGACTTCGACGATGTGGAGGAGGATGAGGGCCTGGAGGACCTGGAGAACGCGGAGGAGGTGGGTGCCCCGTGGGCGGCTGCAGTGGTTGGGGAGGCCTCGGTGCCGCCGCCCACACCTCGGGGCCTCGGTGGCGGGTGCGGCTGAGCAGCGGCGCGGGTCTGTTTCCGCCAGGAGGGACAGGAGAACGTGGAGATTCTGCCCTCGGGAGAGCGGCAGCAGGCAAACCAGAAGCGGATCACGACCCCCTACATGACCAAGTACGAGCGAGCCAGAGTCCTGGGCACTCGTGCCCTCCAGATAGCGTGAGTATTGCCCACTGCCGCAGCTGCGCCTCCCTTTACACTGATAAGTCCTTTCCTCTTCCCTTAACAATTCCCATATCTTCTGAATCCTTTGCATGACTGCTGAGCTTGCGTGTCACCCTCTGGTCAACAGTGAGGCACAGGACTATGGAGCTTTTTGTTGCACCTGAAGTCTCTGTGTGTCTCCCTGCCTGAAACTGTGCTACTTGCACGTAAAGAGGGAGTATTTAGTAGCCACAATGAGTTTTCCTAGATCACAGATAAAATGACTACGGAATGGGATAAGATAGTTCTGGTTTCTGGCTTTCCTAAGAGAGCCAGCTTTATGGACTTTAAAGTTCATAACTGGTTTGTAAAAAGTAATGTTGGAAGGAGAGATGCTTCAAAACAGCTTCAGTTGATACCACAGGGCTGTAGGAATTGGGAGTGAAGAAACCAACCTGAAACTTGTTCTAAATGTAGTTGCATTGTGGGAAGCTTTAAGTTTTTAAAAGTATTTGCAATAATAAAGCCTTATTTAGAATAGACAGTAACATTTAGAATTTACTTTAAGTGCTGTCAAGGCTGGCTGCTCTTAATCCGTTTGCCTTTTTAGACTTGTTTTAATAATAAATATTAACAAGTGTTGTGCTTTTTGAAAAAGTACCTTTTGAGCAAGATTGTTAGACGGTGGCAAGGGTTTCATCTTGGTTACAGTCACCTTGAAAATGAGGCTTCTCTTGTGCATGATTTAGAGGCAGGCATGCTGTTCTTTGCACAGCCTGTGAAACTGTTTTGTGCACGTTCTTTCCGTTGGTGAAAGGCAAGAAAAATGGGGGGAGATGAGATGGGCCCATGCCAGGTCTTTAATCCAAAACACTGTGGCACCTGGTTCTGCTTCACCTGCATATTCTACTTTCAGTGCTGAACCCAGACCAGCAGCAGCCCCCATGGCCTCACCCACACATAACATGAGCTTTCTTTGCCACCACTGTCCAGTGGATGGGTGAAGTCACAATCCTTTAAAAAATCCTTAATTTTTTCTTCTGAGAGGTAAAATGCCCTGTAAATCCAGCCCCTCTCTTTCACTGATCAATGCCTGAAAGTTGTGAGCAAGTCAGAATGTAAGAGATGTGTTGGAGTTGTAGGAGGCCTGCTCATTTTCCAGCAATTCCACCCTTTTCATTGGATTAATTTTAGAACCATTATTTTCTACATGTTTAAGTACAGCAGAGAGCGATTAGGAGAGTGTGGATTTGACCAGTCCTTGAGCAGGAGCTGGTTAGCAGAGCCCTAGGGATGGGACAGGAAGAACATTGAAGTAAAAGTTTGGTCTGTAACCATCTGGTGCAGAACTTCACTTCTGGAAGTGCACAACAGAGCAAATCGGTTTTGCCAGGATGGTGTCCCACCCTCCTACTTTATTGGGTATTGTAAGGTGACACAGGTATGCAGGCGTTTAGCTTTTCCCTCTTCTCTCTCTGTGTTTTTGCTCAAGTGGTTGTTGATGTTCTCCCTAGGATGTGTGCCCCTGTGATGGTGGAGCTGGAAGGAGAGACAGACCCCTTGCTCATTGCCATGAAAGAACTCAAGTAAGTCACAGGTTTTGTACTGATTTCCATAAAGCCAGCAGTCCTCTCCTCATTCCAGCATTCAGCAGCCGTTCTCTGACACACGGTGGAACTGAGGTCCTGGGGAAGGACAAGCCATCTCAGTTGAACATACCTTTTTCCCTCAATAACAATGAGGACTATAGTTGCCTTTTCCTTTTTTTACCTTGGAGTTTCTCCACAGCTGCTCTCTCCCATCCTAGTTGCTCCTGCAAATACTGATGATTAGGAGTGCTCTGGACCTCTTCTACTTCACATTCCCAGGATTCTTGGTTTCTATGATGGGATCCCAAGGTCCTTATCTTTCAGGAATCGATTTAATTCCCCAAATGGAATTGTTTCGAAGCAGCCTTCTGAACAGACCTGTGTTCAAATGAAGTGCTGGCAAAAATTAAAATATGGGTCAGGCTGGTGAGAATGTTTGTTTCCTGCACCCTTGCATGCTTGGCTTCTTGTGCTTTCCCCCTGCTTACAGAAAGATAAACAAATCTTTTCTGACTGCAGCAGAGGCAGTTTTTGGATGACCACTTGCAGGCCCACCTTCCCACAGCAGAGCTCCCTGCTGTCCCACAGTTTTCATGCATGGTCTAGGTCACGTGCTGATATCCTTCAAGCAGCTGGACTCTGTGACTGATCAGGTCTCTGTCCTTGAATGAAATTGTGCCCCTGCTTCCTCAGTTTCTCAGTCCACTGAAGCTGCTCTTGCAGATTTTTTATCTATTACAGCTCCCTTTGCCATTGCTAGAAGCTCATGAGGTCATATTCCTGTCAGATCTCCAGGCTCAGACTGAGTTGCTTCTGGTCACTGCCTGTGTGTGAGCTCTGGAGAGTAAGTCAGGGTGATGCATCCTGTTCTGTGCCAAAATTCAGTTGTAATTCTTGGCATCAGGGAGTTACTTTACTACTGGAAAAACAACCTCCCTGAATGTGAAGAAGTTGTGTTACTTTTCAAGTCTGATACAGATGAAACCTAATGCCCTGGCTAGATTCCAGACAGTCTGATTATGCTTTGCTGACTTAAATCTACTTTCATGAAGTTAAATTGTATTCAGCATTTTCTTGCTCTCTAATCGGAAGCACTGTTAGCAGGTGCTGTGCTCCACCCCAGCAGTAACAGGTTTTGGTATCTGAATAGTCACTGTTTCATGTATCCTTCTTAAAATGTAACTGATGCTCTCAGGATGCAAATTTCTCTGTAAATACCAGTTTGTCCTGGAAGTTCTCAGAATTCTGCCACCTTTTTAGGGTCATGTGGAGAAAAACCTGTCAAACAAAAAGTGGATTTGTTCTTCAAGTCCTTTGATTTATATTTTCCCCCTATATCAGGGTTAGATGCTTGGTGTTGTCTCTTCAGTGGGTTGAGACTGCAAGGCTCAATTCCTGCAGTAGCAGCAGAGGTCTCAGAGGTCTTTGGTGTTCGTGGTCTGAGGGTGCTGAGTGCTTTGCATCTACAAATGACAGAAGGGTGTTGGGACTGTGCTATGTAGTATCAAATCACTGGTGCTGCACAGCTCTCAGTTAAATCTGATGAGCTTGTTGAAGCCACCAAGCGCCTCACTTCCATCGCCTACTGAAGTGATACAGTGGAGATTCTGACATTTCTGTTCATCTCTCTCTTCCCTTCAGAGCACGCAAGATCCCCATAATCATCCGTCGTTACCTTCCAGATGGGAGCTATGAAGACTGGGGTGTGGATGAGTTAATTATCACAGACTGATCAGATTCCAGCCATTGTTTTTGGTTTTGCATTTCCAGGGATGTTTCTAATTTTGCTTAGTGTTTGTGTAAATAAATTCTAAATCTCCCTATTTTAAATTAAATGTATTTGGGGTTTTTTGCCCTCCGATTTTCTCTTTCATTTCAGTCCTATATGTCTGAGAGATGACTTTCTTAGCTGTCTCCACCAGTTTGGGTATTATTTTTTTCTCTGTGTGTCATGTACTATATTAGTAAGATTAGGGAGCCAAGTGCAATGCTGTTTTTTCAGCTTTCTTGCACTGTTGAAGGCCTCATCTTTTAGCTAGGCTAAAGTCTGCAGTAACTCCCTCCTCTAGCACTGCTCCTCCCTGATTACAGGACTGATACCCAATTAAACTCCTGCTATACAGAAATGCTCTGGCAGGTACTTTGGCTTCAGAAGGACTCGAGCCTTCCACCACTGTCCCTTCTTCAAATGAGAGTGCTGAGACACCTCCATTGCTTCCCCCTAGACAGTTGGGCCTTTGTGCCCTGAACAGGTTGCTGTGGAAACCCCCAATTTCCTCTTTGGCCAGTGCTGACTGTGGGGCTTCTCAGGAGTATCGTAGAGCAGCTCTGATCAAGCTACCTATTGTTTCCCTGCTCCCTCGCTGCTTATCAGAAGCGGGGATCCCCTTTCAGTGGCACTGCCCCAGCCGGAAGCGCGGCCGCCACTCGCCATCCCACCAGCTCGGCAGGTGCGGGTTGTTGTTGCGCTTGCTCCTGGTGCAGCCGTTCTCTGACACACGGTGGAACTGAGGTCCTGGGGAAGGACAAGCCATCTCAGTTGAACATACCCCGCTGGTTCTTATGGTGGCACAACTGCAGCTAAATCCTAGAGTTCCTTTGATCTGTACTGTGGTGAAAGATCAGTCATCTGTCCCCTTCGGGTACCTGCACTCTCGCCTCTGATGTGCTGGGAGGTAATGTGCTTGAGTCAAGAGTTGGGTGGATGCCTTATGATCTGCAAGGGCTTCTAGCCAGCTGCAGATTTTCAGTAGTTCACCTAGTTTTTATTTCTTGATCTGTGTACTTCAAGGTCTTTTCTCTGCATGCGGAAGATCTGAGCTTGGGCAGAACAAACCAAATCTTTCTCAATTATCTTACTGAAAAGAGCTCTCAGAGGTTTTGTTCTCTATTTTAAAAGAGAAGAGAGAGGAAGGTGCACCTCACCTATGGTTTCTGCCTTGTATTTTTCTTTGCTCTGGTTCAGAAATAATATTGATGACTAGTTTGTGTTAAAGCTTGTGCTTATATATAAAGTGATCATTCTCCATGCTTTTTGTGTGATAGGTGCCTGCACGTGAGCATCCATGTCCCAAAGGGAGTTTATATCCACCTGCCTGGAAACTTGGCTCATGTAACCAGCCATGAATGTCATTCTCTTACTGCTCCCTGTAAATGCACCAGTCTATCCTTCCTCTCTTGGTGTGCACAGGAAGGGCTGCTTTTGGAAGCGATAATGCAAGAGCTGGATGGGTCCCTCAGTGAAATGACAGGTCAAAGGGGATGTGGAGATGTTTGCAGGTGCGTGGAGGGGGTTGACTGTGAAGAATGCAAATGCTTCCTGGTCCAGGCCATCCTTACCAAGAAAAGGTTAATTTGCAGCACTGTGGCCTTCAGCCTTCTTCCCCCACCCTCCATGGAATCCTTTAATCACGTTGGTGCGGTGAAATTTCAGCCCTGAAATGGTGCCTTTGTGCAATCGTTTTGGCGTCTGCCATGGAGCGCGGGGTCGTTTTCTTGTCCTTTTTTTTATTTTTTTTTAAATGGCTTCTTTGTTCCCTACCGGACTCCCCTCCCCAGCCTTGCATCTGTATCAGATACGATTAAAGGGATAGGGAAGGATGCCGGGCCAGCTCCTGCTAGGCTGCAGGAGGAGTGGTTAACCCCTCTGTTACCAGTGGTGTTCTCAGTGCTGTTCTACTTGCAACAACCCCCCTGTATGAGAGGAGGCATCCCCTTCTGCTGGCAAATGGTTGAGGCAGAGCCCGCTCACTTTGCTAATTTGCTTCTTGAAGAGCTGGAGAAGAGTACTTATGGGAGATTAAGAACTTTCTTTTCCCACTCTTCTGTTCATCCATGCTGTGTCACTTCTGTCTCCCACCCCTGTGATCAACTTTCATGCCTCTAATTCCGCCATGGCTTTCCTTCCTCCCTACCTGTGCTCCTGAATTGCTCAGTAGTGCCCTTCCAGGCTCTTCTCACAGCCTGTGATTTGGGGTAGAGGTTTCTCCTCCTCTCTATGAATGGTCAGTCCTATTTTGCATGGAACTCTTTAGCTGGCATCACTATTATTAGGTTAATTAAGCCATCCTGCTGTGGATGCTCTTGGCCCTATACAGAACTTCATCCAAATAGTGCTGTGCTTTTTAAAAAGGGTTGAACATTCCACAGTTCCTAGATGTTTTGCTTACTCTACTCACCCATAAAGTGTTTAGTGAACAGGAACTCACTGCATCTGCTCACGTGCATCAGCACTGAAACCCTTTGGAATCAACTTGTAGTTGTTGGGAGTGTCTGTGGTAATTGGGCTCCTACCGTTCTGCTGTTGGCCTTGAGAGATGTTCTTAAGCAGACTGATACCTGCTACACATTTTTCTTTCCAGACAAGTTCAGATACCTTCCCAGGACCTGACTATAAACAGAATGAATTCTTCAACAAGTAAGAAAGTGTATACGTGTGTTCTCTGTGTGTATGAGTGTTTGTGTTTAGGTTCTTGCTTGTGGAAGGCGAGAAGGTAGAGTTTTTACAGAGAAATCAATGGCTGATTCCAAAATACACAAATCTGTGTTTGTGGGGAAGTTTGGGTTTTTTTTGAAGGTATGTCACCTGCTACCTGGTCATGAGGAACCAAGATGAGAAACCCCACACATCTATTCTAGAGAGCATTAGCAATCACACTAAGAAATTTTTGGGTGAAGCATCTGTAAAATAGTACTCTTGATTGCATGTGCTGTATCTCAGACGAAGAACAGAAATCAGTGTTAGTGCTTTTCTCATGGAAGAAATGACTGAAGGTGAGGTGTAAACAGAAGATGAGCTTCATCTCCATGAAGGAGTCTGGACAGCCAGTCAGAATTGTGCCTGCGTTCTCTTCCTGAGAGGCAGAGGAAGGCTGTGCACAGGATCTGTGTGGTAGTGTTGGACCCATCATACATATACTGGGGGAAAAAACAGAGACTTGCAGGGAAGAGGTCGAAAAAACCCAGACATGTGAAAATGAAACCTTTAAGTTTATTATTCCATATGTTTAATGCAGAGTTAATGGTGCTAGGATGGCACAGAGACTGAGGAAAGGGAGGTGGGGGAGGAAGGTGCTACTTGCATAAATAAGGGGACAGGGCTGGAAGAGGTTACATGCGTACAGGGAGCAAACATTCTACATGATCTTTTCAGACACCACAAGGATAAGTCATCTGTAGCTAAGGGAGGCAGGAAGGGCATATGACAGTCATATCAACACAGGGATACAGCAGCACCCACATTTGGTTAAAGTCTCTCTCTAGACTGGAATATGCATTGGAAGGTCCCACAGCATGTCTCTGCAACCAGCTGCCAGGAATCATCTTTTCCTGCGGCAGTTTTTGTGCCAGTTCACTCCCTGGCATGGTAAACCACCCCAGTCCTGGAGGTGACGAAGGAGAAGCAAGCAGACTGTCCTCAGATGTTGGGCTGAAAAAAGAGGTTGATCTCTAAGAGCTGGTTGCTTCCAGTTTGAAACCCAAAGACAAAGAAGATTACTTTGCACCTAAATAGGCTTCTTTTCTTTCATCATCCAAGATCTGGTCTGTATCTACCTTGCTTAAAGCCATAGGAGTATCTTTCCATTCTCAGCATAGAGGGAGGGAAGTGTTGGCTGACTGGGAGACATTATGAACGAATGAGTTCAGCCTGGGTTTGGAGTGGGAGCTCAAAGAGTCCTGGAATCAACTCGGGGTGTTGGCAAGTGCATTGTAGCTTTCTTGGTGTCTCTTCATTTGCAGGAACTGTCAGACGTAGAAGAGCAAGGACCGAGTTTGTTCAGAGGTTGTTTGGGGTTCTGAAGGGATTAGAAGAGACTGAGAGGCCAGAAATGCCAGACATAAATGAATGATACAGAGTAATTTTAAAAAAGGAGGATTCACCCATAGCACCGTAATGATTCATTGGTCCTTCCCCACCTCTCCTCCGCCTTCATACATGAACACGCGTGTGCACACAGGCTGTGATACGAGTAATGCTGAGACTGACCATGCTGTTTCCAAATCCCATGTACTGTTCAGGCAAGCCTTCAAATCTCCGTGTTGGGAAGAGTGGGATTAAACAGAGACAGGATGGAGGGAGGAGGTGGGCACAAAAGTTAGGGTGCAGCTGTGGAAATTGGCAGGGGAGCAAGCGTAGGTTGGTCTTCCAAGGAGTTCAATTTCATGCATGTGTGAATCTTAGGCAGGACTGCTGCACGACGCTGATTGCAAGGAAGCCGGCCATGCCATCCTCCCTACTGCTCCTCCCATGACACATCTGCCGAGGCTGAGTGGCCACCCTACACCCGCAACAGGTGACAAAGTGTTGGCCATTGTGGCCTGTTGGAAACACTTGCAAACTCCCTGGAGCAGTGTGGGAGGGGAAGGAAAGGACAGTCTCTCTCATCTTACAGTCCAGGGTGCGCACAACAAAACCCACCACAGACCAGTCACTCCATGTCTAGAATCCTCCTCATCTTGAAGGCCAATAAGGCATCGCAAGCCAGTTACGTGGCCTGTGTGAAATTGGTAAAGGGCAAAAGGATGATCAACCTTCCTCTAGGTGGGCGCGCCAGCGAGAGCTGGGATCAAGAAAGGCACTTCTGTATGCTTGGTGGGTTCTGGTGGCTGGATGGCACTGAGTGACCTTGGAGTTCGGAGGCTCTTCTGCCTGTGCTGATTCTTCGGAGCCTTTCCGTTGCTGCTTCGGTCACTGTTCCCCATTCCCTATGGTCTGGAGAGAGTTGTGTACACAGGCTGTTCCCAATGTGTGGGGCTGTGGGACTGTGGCACCGAGGGTGCAGGGTCAGAGATGGCAGTGTAAAGGGGACGTTGGGAAGGTCCCATATAGGAGAAGGCAGAGTAGAGGCCAGAGGCTTGGGTGGAATGGCTGTAGTAGGGTCCCGAGGGCTGGTGGTCTGGGTAGTCAAACTGTGGCCTGGAGATGGAGGGGAAGGCCGAGCCGTAGTGGGGCAGACTCAGGGATGTGTAAGCAATCTGGGAGGTGGAGGGCTGGTCAGTGTAATGGCCTCCAGGGGCAGACCCCTCTGTTTTCACCTGGGCCTTTGAGTCCACCACCGATGAGGTGGCAGTGGACAAGGAGACTCCATGCTGCTTGGAGATCCAGGCAGAGTGTCCGCTGGCCGCAGCCAGGGCGCTCCCGAGGCCGTAGCCAGCAGCGGCCGCTGCCGCATAGCCCCCAACATGGCCTGGGTGGCCGGCGTGTCCGTTGGGTGGCAGGTATTGGTCGAATTCATTGACATCAAAGGTCTCCATGTTGGACATCACCTCATGGCTGATCTCCCCAATGTCCACATTGCCAAAGTCAATGTGTGGCTTTCCCCCTTCCCCCAGGGAACGCCCTTCTCGTTTGGAATCGGCTTTGCCTGCCTGCATCTCGGTCTTAGGGGTGGTAGGAGGTGTGGGGGGCCCATGGCTCTGACCTGCAATGGGAAAGATATTTTGAGAAGGAAAAAGAGAGAAGAGGTGAGTTACAGCTTTATGACTGGTTCTATACACAACCCATCTCTGTTCATTCCAATATGCCAGCAGCTGTCTAACTGGAGGCTTTGGTGGAGGGAAAAAGAAATAGCCAAAACCAAATCTCTTTATATCATCTTGTGGAAAAAAGGGATGATGCAATGATACCTTGCCTGACTAGAGGAATGCAAGTGCCTCTGAAACTCAGGCATGTCCCTGTACTGCTGACACCAGCAGTCTGCTGGGTCATGAGTAAGGTGTAAGTCCCATCACTAAGGCTTTCACCATGATGACTTGTCTTTTTTGAGCCTCTGACCTGGCTGTAGTCTGTCAAGAGATACACTGAGACCCACGACTCACCTGAGGAGTGTTCTGGATGACCATCGGACATGGGCGACCCTTCGCCGGGATGCCTGTGATCCAGGTGGGCATTCTTGTAGTGGGCCTGGATGGCAGCAGCCCCACCAGCCTCCCCTTCTACCTGGCCTTCACCTTCGCCCTGTGTGGCCTTGCCATTTTTCCGCCGGCGGGGCTGGTACTTGTAATCAGGATGGTCCTTCTTGTGCTGCATCCTCAGCCGCTCCGCCTCTTCGATAAAGGGCCGCTTGTCACTTTCGTTCAATAACCTGCAGAGACCAAGGTGTTAAAGAAGATAAGAGGGAAAGGAATGGGACAGGTCCATCAGAAAAAAAACACCTATGCTCAGTATTGTGGGACAGGATGTGTAAATCCAAATGCCAGGATGTTGCCCCATGGAGAGTACTTCCCAGAACAATAGGAAGAACTTGGAGTGTTTCCATGGAGACAGCAATGCTTTCCTTCTTCTCCTTAGTCATTAAGCCCTGCCACTGCTTGGTGCCAGTGGTGGGTCCTCCTTCCCCACCTGTGTGATGCTTCTCACCTCAATAAGTTCAACTTGCCCTCTCTTCCATTGCCAAAGGGTGAAGTGCAGCCTTTTGTAACTGTGTTAAATAAGGTTGGATGAGTTGCTTTTAAAAACTTCAGGCAAATTAAGGGCAGTTGGAACTGTCCTTTGGACAAAGGTAGTGTACTACCTGTAGTGCTGCCTGCCCCATGTCTCTTGCTCTTCCCCAGACTGTATTTGTTCCAGGTTAAACTCCCCCCTTCTATAGGCTCTGCTCCTAGTTTGAGGCTGTATGGAGCACCAGTAGCAACAATTGATACTGGCTCCACAGGAACCATATGAAGCAACCTTTAGTCATCTTACAATATTCTAAAAGGGAATTAAAGAAAGTTTGGAAGTGGTAGAAACAGTGTATTCTACTATTCCTGGAGCTCCTGCTCACCTCAGACATGGATAATGCAAAAGGCTGAAGCACAAAGGACCAGCCTTCCTTGAAATTGGCCAAGCCATTGAAAAAAATTTAGCTGCTATTTTGCTGGCTTTGTAGAAGTACATGAGCCGTGGTCTCTGGATGAAAGGTACTGCAGAAATGTAAGCTCCTTGTCTGTATTCCTGCCAGATCATGGGCTGCTCTAGTTAAGGGTCTCTGAGGAAATGGTGAAATGCACAGGCAGGATGCCTCAGAGCACTTGAAGATAAGATCAAACTCATGGCTCAAGCCTTTTGCATCATTTCAGCTGGAAGCACTTCAATTTCATATTATGATTTTCCTCCTCATATTCTTGTGACTCAAGGTCATCCTGTGTCCAACCAAAAAACAGTGGTCTCAGAAGGGACTGGTCTTCTCATGACTGGGAACTCGAAACAGCCAATACGAATGGCAGGGCTCACAAACAGCAAAAAAAAATTCCATTTATGTTATGTCCCCACCTTTTTCTCCCCAGCAAAAGAACTACATGGGGACGGGACTGTGCCAGCACAGTGGCACCCCCAAAGCCCTTAGCACTAAAATGTGACCAATTCCATTTAGCTGTAGGCTCTGGGGAAGATACAAAGGCCTGAACTGACCTGGAAAACTGAAGATGAAGAGGAGGTATGGCTGAAGGAATACACAGGTAAATCTGGTGGGTGATCAGATAGGTCACCAGCAAGCAATGTGTTGGTCCCTAAACACCCCCTTCCCCCCTACTCCTTGTGCATCGCCTCGGCTGGTAGACGGAAGGTGTGTGACATGGTGCTGACCTGGGTTCACTCCAGTCAGCCTGAGCGGGTTGTGGCCACACACCACATTCCTCCACTGCCTTAATCCTGGAGATTAAAGCAACTGAGCCACCATGAATCCAACACCAGCTTTCCTGTCTCCCTCCCGCCACTGTATACCACGCTCACAAGTCCCAGAAGGCTCTAATCCCTCAGCCTGTGCTGCTCCAGACAGCCCTCCAAGGGTCAGACCTCATAGGCATTGTGGACTTGGAGCAACCTTGCCTTGGCAAAACCTTCATCCTTGCAGAACGTGGGATATGGAGAATAGAGGCAAAACCTGCAAAGCTGAGCCTCTGAGATCTGTCTTGTGGATGGTGTGAAACAGAGCCATTGGAGGCTACACAGGTGTCAGATCCCTGCCCTCTGAGCTATGCTGAAGTGCCTCACCTCCTCTCCCCTTGACAGCAGGCCATGGGTAGTGCCACCAACAGAACAGAGGCAAGTCCACTCCCCACATCTTTGCCTTCTCTCCAAGGCTGCCTGCTCCCTCCTCCCTCCCACTGGGATCAGAATTCAAATCAGCTTTAGCAAAGTGAAACTGGTGCGAGCAGGCAAAGGCCAGGAGATTTGGGGGGATTTGGATTTCACTTGCTTCCTGCCCTCCCCCTCCTGCCCCCCACGCTCTCCAGGCCATAATGCAAAGGAATCTCGCACGGGCAGAGAAGTTACGGATCACAGAGCAAAGCCCTTCACGGGGCTTATCCAAGCCCGACACCAAATGCTCACCCCCGAGCTGAGGGGAGAGGGGCAAGCATCCAGCGCCGCACTCTGGGAGGAGAAAGAAGGGCTAAAACTTTCCTGCTTGCCTCTCACAGCCTCCCCTTCTGCTGCCTGGCATTGCACCGCTCCGTGTGCTGGGCGCCTGGCTCAGCAGCCAGAGGCCTGACCCTGACTGGGGCTCAGCTGCCAATGAGTCAGTGCGGTGATGGGCACTGGGGCTGATGCAAGGCAAGGGCTGGCTGGGGGCAGAAAGCAGCCCTCCTACATGTCCATGGCCCTAGATTTTGTGGGCATGAACCAATTCCCTGGATGTTGCCACCCTCATGCAAACATCCCTCCATCTGGGCCCCTTGCTCCTCCCTACCAAGCCTTCCTCCCCTTCTTCCCGTGCCTTCCTTGTTTTCAGCCCCGGAGGTGGTGCTGGCTGGCATTTTGGCTGGGAGTCATGCCGACATTTTCAGCAGCCAGCCTCCATTTGAGAGCTGCTCCCTGTCCCACCCTGGGAAAGGAAAGCATTCAAGGACAGATTTCATGACCGTCAAGCACAAAAACTCTCCCTTCTTTTTTAGTATGTCCCATTTCCCTTCCCCAGTCTGCGCCCATCACACACCTGAAGTGGGTACAGACTGGGGAAGGTGGATGGGGGCCATAAACCCCCTGGCACTGTGTTTGGGGTCAGGCAGGTAACGTGGCCATCAGGGCATATCCTGCAGCCCCTTCCAATGAGGCTGGTGCCTGTGGAGGACATGGCGGTGCAAATTCTGGGCTTAAAAAAAAATCCTTGGCTGTTGCATCCTATTTTGCAGGTGCCTCTCAATATTTCCATCCTCTTCCATCCCCACCCAGTGCCGATTGCTGGGGACGTGCTTGGTTTAATGGTGGTCTGCAGGGAGTCCCTGTGGTCACCAGCCTTTTCCTCTAACCCACCCTTTATCTGTATAAGCTCAGAACAGCCAGCATTTTCCAAAGCGACAAGCCATGGCAGTGGGGTTTCGGTGGCCACCTTTGCAAGGACATTCATCAAAAGTTTGAGGCTAAGCCATCCAGAAAAAATCCTGTCTGCTTGCAGCTGTACCCATGTGTAGGAGCTATACCTGGGGATCAGTGTAGATAAGGCAGTGGGAACCTCAGCAGAGGAAGCCCAGCCATACCATGGCTGGAAGGTAAGGCTTTGGGCTACTATCCTGGTAACCTTTGGGCCACCTCCCCTGGAGTTCTGTGGCTGATATTTCCCCCCAGCCTCACAGAAGTACACACGCCAGATACTGACTGTACCTGTAACCCAGCTTGCTGTGTTGTGTGATCTCCATAGGGGCTGGCACGGCTCGGAGAGCCTCAGCATGCACTAGGAGGGGAGACATTCAAGAGAAGCACCCAGGTGGCAAACTCAGCAGCTTACAACAACCCCAGGCCTGAGCCCACAAGCTTCTCATCTGAGCCACGCTTCCTGGCTGTATTGTGCCCTAAGAGACACACGGGGACCTTGACCATTGTCTGGCGGCAGTGTCCTGCTGCTCTGAGTCCCATGTGGCCAGCAGCGGGAGCCATGTCCTGGGAGCAGGGAGGCATTTGGGTGCATGACTGTGGCCATGGGCTGGGGGCTATGTCTCCCTGTGAATGCAATACCTGTGGAGGTTTCACTGCTCTGCTATAATTTCAAGGAAAATGCAGTGTCTGGAGGGAGACACCAGTGCTCTAAAATCTGGCAAAATCTTGCAGTAAAGGTATGATATCTTGAAATCAACATTTTGGGAACAAAAAGGGTGAGTCCCCCTTCACACCCCCTCTTTTCAGCACAGCTTCACAATCCAGAGGCTGGCAGCAGAGTCCCAGGTGAAAGCAAGCGCTGTGGTAAAGGGAAGGCAGAGGGGATCCAAGCAGGAAAGATCAGATGAGACATTCACAATCAATGCTCTGCCTTTGACTTCCCAAAGAAATCCCTTTGCTGGGGTTACATTAGACACTCAGGAGTTAGGGTAAACAGGCTGACATAGCAGAGGGAGAATCTAATGCCCAAGAGGTTGGTTCTTTGTGAGCTAGGCGGTTTGAAGCCAGGAATGAATAGCTGCTATCGAGAGTGTTTTGAAGCTTCTGCTTCAAAAAATGTGTCTTGGCTCACCCAAAAGTGAGGGCTTCCTCTATGAAATGCTGTCAGGGTGTGAGAGAATGAGAGGGCTGTTTGCATGAGCCTTGATTTGCGTTGATTGGCGTGAGGCAGGGGACTGTGCTGGGGACTTGTGGCAGAAAGTAACAGGCTGATGGGGTTATCAGCGGAGAGCGTCCGACGGGATGGATGCGGCACAGCCAGCCTGACATGTTTGGCTTTGGCACAGCAGCTCTCTGCACAGTCATGGGCTGGCTGCACTCGATGAGGGCAGCCTATGGATCTGCTGGAGGAAGGAGGGGAGGCTACTCAAAGGACCTAGGATCTGCACAAAGTGAAAATAGGTGCGCAAACTGGTGGTGCCAAAGGACAAGTGTATGTGTGCTAGTGAGAAGAGAGGGCTTCTCTCTGGGTGCAAAGGAAGATGGGGTTCGTTTGAGCCAGCATATTCCAAGAGAGCCTGCTAAGGCTGGGACTGTTGCAGGTCTCTTCCTCTCTGCTAAGCCTCAGCTTCTGTTTCTGCCCGTATCTCTCCTTGTCCATCTCACTGCACCTATATGGCCTGCCAAAACTGGGACCATCCTGGGAAGGACAGGTGTTGGTCTCTGACTGCCTGTCTCCTTTCCCCTGACCTTCCTCCTCAGCTGTAAATTGGCTTCCCTCTTACTTTGTGGCACTGCCCGGAAAAGAAACCCTGTTAGTGCTGGGATCTGAGTTCAGACAGGCTTGAGGCAACCACCTGTGACTTAGCTCTTAAGTCTTGAGCTCAGCCAGTTTACTGCTAGTGCACAACTGAGCCCAACAGGGAGGGTGAGCCAAGAAAACAAGATCTCCCCAGGCAGTGAGGCAGGGAGGACCAGAATGAGAGTGTCCTCATCAGGAACAACAGGGAAACTTAGTAGGAAACAATGGAAAGGGCTGCTGCCCAGGACGGAGGTGAGCTCTGCTGAGGAAGCCTTCACTACATCCAACCACCACTCTTGCTCTAGTCAACAACTGTGCCTCCTGTGAGGGGGCTCACCGTACAGAAGTCCCCTGAAGGACTCCCTGAAGGACACCCCTTCCATCCTGCTGAGTCTCCATCTTTCCACATGACCACACAGTCCTGTAGAGGACACCTCCAGACCTCAGCCCTCACACCCCACATTCCACCACTCTCTCTTACCTCCAGAGCTTCCCCAAGGTCTTACTGAGCTCGGCGTTGTGCAGGTGTGGGTACTGGTCAGCCAATTTCCTCCGGGCAGCCTGTGCCCAGACCATGAAGGCATTCATGGGCCGCTTGACATGGGGTTTGCTCTTGTTACTTCCATTGACCCGGACGGGCATGGGAACCAGGGTCCAGTCATAGCCGCTCAGCACCTGGCTGACTGCCTCGCGGATGCACACCGGGAACTTGTCATCATCCGCCTCCGAGTCTTGCTGTTCTTTCTTCACCTTCCCCATCTCCCCATTCCCGGAGCCAGTGAGGTGCGGGGAGTTGTCTGATGCCATGGAGGGTCCTGGGGAGAGGCAGTGGTGGTCTTCAGAGCCCACTGGGCTCATCTCCACCTCCGAAAGGTCTTGGTCGTCAGCCATTGTTGCTCTCTAGCCTTCCCTCTTCCTTCTCTCTGTCCTTCTTCTCACTGGGGAGGGAAGGGAGGAAAAAACCCAAAAACAAAGGAAAGAGAGGAAAAAAGAGGGAAAAGAGAGAAAAGGAGAAGCAACCACCAAATCTGAAAGGGACTCCAAGGTCTCTGAAGAACTGACCACGAGACAGGGGCTGCTCAATTAAAGCGCAAGCAACTCAATTGCCGTGCACACCGCAGAACCCGTGATCAGTGGGGGTGGGGATGGGTCGGGGCCCCTGATTAATTGGGATATTGCTCCCTATCTCTGCAATCGTGTGGAGCTGACATGTGGGGAAGGGCCTGCAGCAAGAGGGATAATGAAGGTTGGGGACCTGAAAGGAGAGAGATGTACCATTTTGCCTGGGCACAGCACCCCACAGAGGAGTGGAATGTGGAGGAGAGCCACCAAACTTGTATGGGGAAGTGCCCCTTTATTTCAAAGACATGCAGTGAAATGTCTGGAGGGAGGCATGGGAGGGGAAGCACCGGCACTGTATCTGTAAGCCAGAAGGGACTGATAGCCCAGGTACCAGGGAACCTGAGCGGGTGGCACCACCATGCAGGGAACCAGCCCAGGCCTGGGATCCACACCCAGAGACCCTGATCCCAGCTGTGAGAAAGTGCTTCTGCAGGGACATCTCATCCCTCACTCTCCTCTCACAGCTGATAAACCAAAGGCTTAAAATACATCTACACTTCATCCACGCACACACTCCAGTATATGTGTGTGTATGCATATGCATACTCACATTCGTATATCTGTATCTGCATCTGTATCTATAGCTATATATATCCAGACAAAAACACAACCAAGTTTAACTTTGAGACAAGCCATAGCTTTGGGTTGCCTGTCCCACACACTCCGCCTTTCTCCTTCTATCGGCAGTCACCTCTAAAAGTCCCTGCTGCTGTGCAGCAGTCCCCCCCTAAGAGAAAGAAACACTCTAAAAATAAAGGCCTGTCTATCCTCCCCATCTAGAAATTAAAAAAAAAAAAAAAAAAAAAAAAAAAAAAAAAAAAAAGAAGTGGAAGAAGAAAGAAATTTAAAAAGTGATGGAAAAGCATGCCTCTGGCTTAACTGGAAAAAAAAAAAGCCAGTGCATAGCAAGAGCTGCTGTCCCTCCAGTTTCAGAGGGCAACACAGACTCTTGTTTGGGAAAATGAAAAAAACAAGAGAAAGTAGAGGGGAAAAAAGCACCAACGAAAGTGTGCGCGTGTGCAAGCGAGCTCAGGTAGGAAAACTTACATTGCTAGCTGGTGTGCCGGGCAAATCCTGCGAGGGCTGTGATTTGTATCCCAATAGCCCCCCTGTTCTCTCTCCCAGCGCCAGCGGTGTCGGGGCGCGCAGCACGGGGAGGCTCTCAAGCGAGTGCCATTCCTGGAGGGAGGCTTGGTTTTTACTAATACCCTGGCTGGATGTCTCTAGCTGGCTTTGCTGCTTAGCACCGGGGGAGGGAAGGGCGGAAGGTGGAGCCAAGCACTCCTCAGAGCCAGAATACGGTCGGCCAGGGACGGCGGGGAGGGGACACAGGCAGCCCCCCACCCCACCTCAGCCACCAGTACGTTGTTCCCTGTTTTCCATGGTGCCAGCTTCTTCATGAGAATTGCTGGCATTGCTGATCTCAGTGGCATGGCCACTCCAGAGATGGTGCTGGAGGATTCAACCCCGGGCAGGTTGGGGTGGTGGGATGCTGGAAGGGGTGTGGGTGGTTTGGGGAGAAGGGTGTGCATCCTTAGGATGAGGGTCCCCCTCCTTCCCCCTGATATCATGGTTACTCCTGAAGGGTCTAGCACTCCCCATGTGCTAAATGAGTCTCTAGTCCTCATCACAGAGTCGCATGAGGATTCCTCTATGCTGAAACAAGTTGACCTGGGGTCAAGGCACTGTGAAAAGGGCATCATTCAGACCTGCATCTACAAGGTAGGGAAGGGGATGGAGGAGATCAGAGTTGTTCTGAGGGTGGAGGACATCAGGTCCAGGGAAAATGCCACGCTGCTTAGACAGTGGATACCAGTTTGAGCCTTCTTAAGATTTTTGCACTCTAGGGATGGGCTCTGTGGGATCTTGCCAAGACAAGCAGGCTCTGCTTCCTTCAGCATGCTGAGCTGCTCCTGTAGGCAAACGTGGTCTCACAAGGAAAGTGGTTTCCTAATGAGAAGGACTCTCATGCTCACTCACCCTCATTCTTGCTGCTTGTGCACTGGGACACGTAATAGATCTCAGCTCTCAACAGTTTAGAATGTTCTCCCTCACATCTTCTGTTTTCCAGCTCACTTTCCTTCCCACATGCCTCTGGTAGTTGGTTTCTTCAATTTCCTTTGTTACCAGGGCTGGTATAGACCAACACCAATTCTGTAATGATGAGAAGTCACCCACAAAAATTCTGATGATCTCCTATAGGAGCAATGAGATAAACCAAGCTCCTGCCCCAGCTCCCTGCTGGAGACCCAACCTGAAGACACTTCAGTGCTAAGTCATAAAATACAAAGAGCTTACTGCATATGACCCAGGCAAACAGCTTAGAGGGATTTCAAGAACATTTTCAACTCCTATAGCAGATATTCACTCTCCAGAAGCTTTGTGTTAGAAAGACCCAGAAAACCACTGGCTGGCACCACATGGACTGTGAGGGAACCAGTCCCAAGGATGGTGCTGAGCACCTGAGCTAAAGCCCTCAGAGCAAACCTGTGGGGCTCATCGCTGCCCCTGCAAACTGGCTGACAGCTTAGGGGTCTTTCCCTGCATGCCTGGTGTTGTCTGGAGTAAATAAAGCTCTGAAACCATAGGGTGGTTGCAGGGAAAACCTCACTAAAGCTCAATGAGAAGCCTTTACGGAACAGAGCTCGGAGGGGGGAATGGCTACACACCATTGGGATCAAGCAGGCAGCTCTGCTTAAACAGGCTGCTTGCACCCCACAGAAAAAAATAACTGTCAAGGGATCATCTCCTACCTTTCTTCTCTTTAGTGTTACCTACTCTGGGAGGAAAGATGGGTTAAAATACTTTTCTTCACATGATGTCTTTTCCCCTTTGGAAGAGAGGAATGTGAGTGTCTTTTTGATGACAAGAAAATGGAGAGCCTCGCAAAGCAGCATCGAGGCCCTGCTTCCTTGGCCAAAGCAGCAGCTGGTCAACCTCAAGTCTTGCCATTTGGGATGAGTTCTCTCACCAGCAGACACCCTGTTGTAGTTGGCACAAGAAGAGGACTCACAGCACAGACAGGCAATTTGGCAGCTCACCCTCTGTCTGGCATGCAGATGACCAGCAAAAACAAGGTCAGTTCATACACAGTTGTCTGTGGCCCACTGGATGCAGAGGCAGTGACACTGCAGAGCTCATGGCACCTTTCCCCAGGCAATAAGGACGAGCCCATCCTCAGTCTACAGGGACCCTGCATAGGAGTGTGGGAGATCTGGAACTGGAAGTCTGGTCTCCTGCCTCTCAAGAAGGCAGCCTCTGCTGAGAAACACTGCCCTGCTTGCTCCCCTGGCTGCAGCCAACCTCCAACCTGGAGCAGGGAGGGAGAATGACACAGAAAATAGCCAGAAAATGGTGTTTATTTGCTCTCCCTTAAGGTGGCTAGTTCTTGTGGATTCCACGGGAAAGAGGTAGTGTGGCAGAGAATTCTTGTTTTCCTCTGGAGTGGGGATACAGGGTGCAGAGCTTCAAGTGGTAGAGGCCATAGATCCTCTAGTGCTTTGCTGGAGAGGATCCCCAGTCAGGAGACAAAAAAAAGAGCCCCACAAGGCACTGAGCGAAGTTTACAGCCTGCTCAGCTCACACCCCGAGTGCAACAGGTAAACTCTGCAGGGAGAACAACTCCCAGCTGGCCAAGAAAGGAATCAGACCCAGAAGGGATTTCAGTAACCTCCAGGGAACTGGACCAGTGTTTTTCCCACTGCTCACCATCCCTGTCAGAGCCTGCTGCCATCAGCCAGCCAGGAGCCAAGACCAATTTGTGCCTCATTGCAGAGCCATGGGTGGCTAAGCTGCAGAGACTCCTTGTCCTCAAAGGAGTGTGTACCAGCCACACAGTCTCTGCAATCTCAGTGTCTCCTCATATTTAGATGTTGAGGAAGGGGCTTTTTCCCTCCATTCTGCCTTTCTCCAGGTCTTGTATGTTGTCTCCTTTGGTCCTGCCTCCACTTTTTGAATTCTCTTTTATTTTGCAATCTGTTTACCCCTTTTTTTCAGCCCCCTCTCAGAGCACTGAGTGTTTGCATATCCTTGTCCAAGTCTCTTCTGTCCACGTGTCCTGTGTCCATACCACTCCCAAGGATGATAGGAAAGACACCCTGCTCCAGGCTGGCTGCTCGGTGAACAAGCAGCATCATCACAGCGGCACGTGCTTGGTAGGGTTTCAGCAAGGGGACCACATTGGTGGGACACCTCCTCCACCAAGGTGGGACCACGGAGGTTTTAGGGGAGGGGTTTTGCTAGATGACACCTATCCCCTGCACCTGTGGCAAGGGAGGAGTCAGAGGGGAGAGCCTGTCCACAGCAGAGGAGCAGCAGGATCCCCAGCACCAGAGCCAGCTTTTGTCCCCTGCCCAACTCGGGGGCACAGCACTGGTATTGTCCCAGGACTGCCTGGGAAAATGGGAGGGGTTCCCTGTGAAATCTTTCCATACAGTAAAACAGCGTCACAGCTGGGGAGCAAGGAGGGGACGATACAGACATTCGAAAAAATACACATACACACCCCCCAGCCAAACAATACCCACAGTGTGCTGAGGGAAAGGGAGACCCATGAATTGGGAGTTTGATAAGGATTTTCTCCCGCGCACGCCTGCTCTCTCAACGGCCCCTTCAGTTTTCCCAACAACCCCCCCTCCTTCCCTTTCTGGCTTTCTTGTTTGGGCCTTAAACAGTGCACAGTCTTTGTTCAGGATACAGGTGAATGACAATCATGTGATTAACACACACTCGCGCACACACACGCACGCACATAAAAAGCTTTTTAAGAGCGTCCAGCTTGCTCCAGACCCAAAGACGGGAGAGGAAGCCCGGGCTAGGAGGAGCTGAGGCGGCGGCAGTGGCCAGGATGGGGACAGCCACTGGGATGGATGAGCAGGCACCACCTCCTCTTTGCAAAATCCCCTTCATGTGGAGGTGGGCACGTGAGACAATGAGGGACAGGTGGTTGGGAGGGGGGTGGGGGCAAGGTCTGGGATTTGGGGTTGGGAGGGGGTCTTGCCCCTACTGCCTTCTTGCCTGTGCCAGGCAGGTTGGTTTGGATTTGCTGTGGCTGTATGCCTGCTGTCATGCTGTGAGAAGGACAGGGAATGGCCATACCAACATGATGTTATAGAGGGAAAATAGATTTCTCACACCAAAGCCAAACCCTCGTCCTGCTCTATCTCCAAAGTGATTTGCATCTTTGACAGTATGAAGCTTGCTGCTGCTGCCTGACATGGCTGGTGGGCATGGCTTGGTGAGGAAGAGGAGGGGGATAGCCCTCCTACTGGAAAGGGGGTCTGTCTCCCTGCCCATGAGGGAGAAAGAGGGAGGCAGAGGACCAGGCAATCCAGACGGTCATGGGAGGGTTGAAGATGTCAGGGACAGCTGACCCACATTTGAAGTCCGGCTGTCCCAGTCAGAAGTAGTATACCTAATATCCACAGTGAGGAGTCGGCCCTTTGGTGTGAAGATGCCACTGGGCCTTATCACACCTCATCATCATGGCAATGGGATAGCTGGGAAGCTCATTACTCAGTCCTAGGGACAAGTTGAAGCTAGGGGCCAGGTGACTATTTGACCCCCCACAGAGGAAGTAATGAGAAAATTGGAAAAACTGGAAAGGTTTCAAAGCATTACCGTTTTTATTTGATGATTGCATAAGTGTGATGCTCTGAGAAAGAGCAAGGAGGAGCAAAGGGAAAGACCACTATAACGTCTGGAAAACCTGTGAGTCTGCAGATGGTCTGACTCGTGAGACATCATGTGACATGACTGATGACAGCTTGAGAGAGATCAGGACCAGGTCGTACCCTTTGCTGGAGCACCCAAGCCCAGCCCTGTCTCCACCACTTCCTCAGGCTCTTCTCTCCAAATTCCTCTCCCATCCAATGTCATGACCGCTGTCCCAGGCTCCCAGAGTGCGGGTCATTTTCAAGGCTTGTCCATGAACAAGAGAAGCAGAGGGTCCCTGAAGGCCATGTTTGTGCCACCCTCCTTAATTCTGTGTCTGCCACACTCTCCAAAGAACCTTTTGATTTGCCTTGTGCCATAGGCAGCCTCCCAACTGAGAGCTGGGCACAGAAACCACTGCTGGGCTCTGATCTTCATCACCCCTCACTGTTCTTGGCTGAAGCTTCCACTGTTTGTCCCAGACCCTTCCAGGTGCCTCTGAGCTTCCAGTCGTGGGCATTGATGAACTGGTTGTTTGCAGTGCAGCCTGAGGAGAAAGGAAGTGGTGTGGGTCAGTCAGGAAATGCAAAGAGCTGCCTGCAGCCCTGCTTGGGTTTTGGCAGCACCATACAGCATCCATGTGGTTACAGGACAGCTGCAGAGACTGTACAGGAAGTTTTGCCATGGGATATCAGGGGAAACACAAGGCAGGCGGTGCCTGGAGTTGTTTACTGGTCGACTGGGCTGTTTGACAACCCAGTGTCCTGTGCAGGCAGCTAAAGAAATGTCACAGTGGCTGCCCAGCTCCAGGATTATCATTCCGCATGGGCAACAAAGCCTGGATGGTGCTGCTTGGTGCATAACCCTGCACTCCCATCACCTCTGGAGGCGGTGGGAGTCCTCAGGAAGTTCTCTGGGGACTGGGTCTGGGATGTGGTTGCAGAGTCCTGGCTGGCTCCAGAGCAGGAGTAAAACCTGTTTTCTCTCCAAGGGATGGTGCGGGATGCCACAGGTGCAGGATACCACAATGTTGCTGCCACTGGTGCATGGCCTTGATGTGGCCAAGAAGACTTTGCTGAGCTGCATTTTTTGTTCTAAAGCAGTGGGTTACAGTGCCAGCTGCTCCAGAGAGGAGGTGTAGGGAAAACCTTGTGCAAAGTAGGGAGGAGAATAATTTCTGAACATTGCAAAGACCCCAGGCAGCTCCTGGCCTGTCATCTTGGCCAATCTAATGTTTCATGGGCATGGCAAGGACCTGTGATGGCTAAACGGGACAATTTTCCTGCATTACTCAGGTCTGGGAAGATCAAAGAGGAATGGGGCAAGCATGTCTGTCTGCTACCTGCTTTGATAGATGGCACAGAGCCTGCCTGGCTGTTAACCCCTGCGTCTCCTGCTGGAGAGGACAGGAGTACTTCTAAAAGGCTAACCCCAAAAAGCATGCGCTGAAGGGGTAGAGCTGGGAGAGAAAGACCAGGTTGCCTGTTCTTGGATGGAGTCTGGCACGTCCAGTGTTATGTAATGGAGGGAGCTGGATGCTCTCGGTCTGCACACCAGATGAGAGATGCCTAGAGGGGAAAAGAAGGGAACTGTACAAGATTGGGCAGAATAACCGGAAAAGGGAATCCTCCCAATGGGACCTGCGTCTGTAGCAGTGCTGAGTGACCCCAGTGGGCTCATTCTGTGGTGGTCAAGGTGGTTCCAGGTTGATCTTCACCTCTGCTAGTCCCCTGGATGCAGGGAGGCTCCTGGGGAGCCAGGGGAAGGGTTAAGTTGGGAAGGCTTCAGCCTGCTGCCTTGGCCCCTGTAATTCCTCCAGAGAGTAGGACTGGGAGAACAAGGAGCCCTTTCTGTTCACAGGAATTAATAGCAAAGAGTCATCTGGGGTGTCATTCAAGCCCTGATCAGCTCCCAGAGGAATGTGAGGGAGAATGAGTGAGGGAGCACGGCCTCAAGGCACCAGAGCTAGGGCAGGAGCAGTTTGGCTGGTAACCAGAGTTACCAGCCAGCATTTGGGCAGTGGGACCGTCTTCCTCTTCACCCCAGCCTCCATGTCCCCTCTGCCCGGTGCAGGGGCTCACCCTGGCAACCATATTCAAAGGACTCCCAAGCTTGTCCCTTGTTACCCATCCCTTTATCCCAGGGAGGGGTGAGATACCCCAGCCCACCAACACAGCCTCTGCTCTGCTGAGTGTGGAGGGATGGGCCAGGCAACCAGGGGCCAGCACAGCCCCACTGCTCTCACAGTGGACATGAACTCCAGCAGGCATCCCCTTTCCAGGGCTGTCTTACCACCCCCAGCCTGTGATGACAATGTTGTTGTCCTCCCAAGCAAGCTTGCCCATGGAGAGGGTCTCTGGGGAATCCTCAAGCACAGCCAGGGATATGGGACTGTACCTCAGGGATCAAAGTTCAGTGCTGAAGCCTTTGCCGCTGCAATGGCTCACTCAAACTCACCTGGTCACTGCAATTTCAGGAAAAAAAGATCAGTCTAAGGATTTGTTATGCTGCTGTTTCACGGAGCTGCTTCACGGCTACACAGGAAGGCTTGAAAATATTGCATGGTGACACTGCAGCTTCGCCTCCAATGGCAACCAGCTGTGGTGAGCCAAGGAGAGATTTTGGGCACATCTCTACTTTCCTGAGAAGGAGACCTTGTACTGATCCATCCTCTTCCATGACCCCCTGTGTCCTCTCTGCCCAGCTGCATCATGGGCAGCCCATGTGACACTACCGGGTAGCACAGAGTGACTGAAGGCTCTGGTGATGCAACGTGGTCAACTCTACATGTGAAGTACAGAACCCTCAGGTCAGCTCTCGGTGTGTGCATGGCCCCAGCATGGACAGCAACCTGAGCTCACCAGCCTGGCAGCAACTGTAGGTTGGGCAGACGGTGACCTGTGTGCTGTGCAAACAGATCTGTGCTGGAGTCATGAGTTGCTTTTGCTGGCCAAGACATATCTCACCAACGCCTCCCCTCCTCCCCCCAGCACCAGGTCAGTGTAAAACCAGGCTTAAGCACCAGCCTGCACGTCCGCATTCTCTGGGGTATGCATGGTGCCACTGGGATGGACTCTGCCCATGCCCCGCTCCCTGTGCCACCACCACTGCCACAATGAGTGCGCCTTGTCATAGAGGGGTTAATAAATGATGCAAGAAAGAAGCCCTTTAATGCACAGTGACCTCTGGCCTTTCATAAATCACAGTGTTGGGCTGCAAGTAAGTGGGGGGCACGAGGCGTTGTGGGGAGAGGATGGGAGGGGGTCCATGCAGCTGCGCCACGGAGTTGACATTGTTCCCACCATCACTAAAGTGCAACAAATCCCTCTATTGTGTTCCTGGTTTATCTGGTTCCTCTTGTTTATTAGCAGAGGTTGTTTGGCGCTGGCTCCAGCCCTGGGCGGGTGGAAAGAGTGTTGGCACGCACCAGAGAAGGGGAGGGAGGGAGTGGGGGGGATCGGGACTGGAGGACGAGAGCAGTTCATCAATGGCTGTATTGTCCCATCCTTTTTGTTGCTCCTGTAATGATATGTTCGAAAAAAGGGGATTAAAAAAAAAAAAAAAGGCGGGGGTGGGGGGAGACGAAAGAGGGAGAGAAAGACAAACTGCACAGAAGGACTCGATAAGAATGGCCGGTCTGGGCCCACAGCGGATGCTGTTGCAGCTGGGGAGGATGGGTCGGGACAGAGCCGCGACGGGGCTGCTCTGTGCCTTTATGCTGCTTATTCAGGTCGGGAGTCGTGAGCCCCAGTGGCTCAGGCTGGACCCACCCGTGCCAACTCTATTCATGGCCAGCCGGGACCACGTGTGCATGGCAGGGAGGATGGGGCAGCAGGAGTGAGGAGCTGGGGCTGGCGAGGAAGGGAGAGGAAGGCTAATCCTCACGTCCCTCGAGACCGAACCTGTCTTGGTACGGAGGAGGCAGCTGGGGGGCAC
The DNA here is from genome assembly GCA_013398275.1 of Promerops cafer. Classification (NCBI taxonomy): domain Eukaryota; kingdom Metazoa; phylum Chordata; class Aves; order Passeriformes; family Nectariniidae; genus Promerops; species Promerops cafer. Next base: position 707,563 of record VZSE01006234.1, read on the forward strand.
AGCGTCTTCTCAAAACACTGTCAGTGTCCTTCATCCTGCTTGGTTGTTGTCCCCCAACATACCCACCCATTATAAGAAGTAGTAGGGCCACTTCCCAAATTAGCAGGGATTTTCTTGCACTCAGACTTTGCTTATGCTTGCATTTTTCCCCTAGAGCTGCCTATGGACACATGCCCAGGAAGAGCTCCACTGGTTTTCATGGAGATCAGTGGGACAGTGCTCCCAGGGATTGATGGAAAATGATAACACTTTGGTTGCCACTGTGCTTGAAGGTAATTGCCAGCAGAGTAAAACTGCCATAGACAAAGGGCTTTGCTCATCATTGCTCTGCCTGTTGCTACCAATGGAGCTGAAGAGATGCAAACATCTCTAAGAGGAGCACATCCCTCCATAAAGAGCCTCATTGAGATCAAAGTGAAATTTATTGATAGAAGAGTGAAATTCTGTCCGAGATGCATAAGGGTATTTTTTAGTTCATTTCAGGCCACTACTGGCTGGTTTTATCCCAACTACACTGTCTGTTTCTGCTCCAGTGACACCATCACTTCAGAGGTGTCAGGTAGGGCCATTTTGATCTGAACATGCATAGGAGCTCAATGGTGATTTTTAATTTTTATTTCAAATAGCATAACTCAGAGATTGAAACATTATTCTGAACTTTAAATAGCAAGTTTTATTTCATTGTTTTAGGGTCTTGTGACTGACCTCTCATCTTTCAGCCCTGGTCAAGTTTTAAATGCAAAATGCTGGCTTGAAACAAAATGTCAGAAATTCACTTTGAAAATGTCCATTCACAGCATTTTGGCATTTAGAAAAGAATAATTCAGGAAGATTGCCTTGAAATGAAATGTTTTGATATTTTAAAAATCTGTCTCCCACACTCACTTTCCAGTCAAAAGTGCTTGTTGAATTATGTCTGAATTTGCAACTTCATTCCTTAGAACTCCCATTTCTTAGCAAATTATTTACTAATAAATGCTTCCCTGGTACCGGTCATTCCCACCCAATGATGCCACATCCTTGCCGTAATTGGGAGGTCTCAGGGTCTCCACAAAGTGGTGGAGCGTGCTTGGATTCCTGGTTTCCCTGAGTCCCACCTTGGCACAAGTGATCTCAGAACTCACAGCAGGCCTGCCATCGGTCTGTGTCACCCACTCCCTGAAGGTCAGGCATGAAGCCCAGCACTGGCACCGCTGTAGATTTGTGGCCTTAAAAATTAAGGTTAAGCTCATGGAACGTGGTCACAGGAGTTTGTGTGGTGCTCAGGGTGTTTCTAGAGGGACATGTGAGGAGTGGCAGGGATGTGAAGGTCTGAGAGGACGGAACAGACAGATGCCCCTCATCACAGGGATATATGTCAGTGCACGCAGAAGAACTTCTTTCACCTGAGTGGAAAATGAAGTGTATCAAAGCCAAGAAGGATTGCTGACTTGATTAAAGTTAACGTTTTTCATCCTCCCTTCTCCCATGTAAACATAAAATGAGAGTGAATTGGCCATAAAGAAATGTGCAAGGTAGTGATGACAGGATTATACTACCTGCCAGCAGCTTCCCAACCCTCCATTTAAAGAGTGGTTCAGCTCCCCACCCCCTCCTCTGCTCATCACACTTCTTCAAGAAAGGTTTGATGAGCTTCTCCACTATAGGAAATTCTCAAACTGGATTCTGGCTTCCCTTAGTCACATCCTGCTCTGTATCCAGCAGTTACTTCTATACCCAGTGTTAACTAAAGCATCTTCATGGAACCTTTAAAAAGAAAAAATGAATAGGCAAGATTCAAACCATGAATAGGTAATTGTCCAAGCAACTGGACCAGAGGGAATGGGCAGAAACTGATGCACAGGAAGTTCCACCTGAATATGAGGAAGAATTTCTTTATTGTGCAGGTGACCATGCACTGGAACTGGCTGCCAAGGGAGGTTGTGGAGTTCCTCTCACATTCCAGAACCATCTGGTCACAATCTTGTGCCAGGTGCTCTGGGATGACCCTGCTTGAGCAGAGAGGTTGGTGCAGATGACCCACTGTGGTCCCTTCCAACTGGACCCATTCTGTGATTCAGTGAATAATTCTCAGCAGCACTGAATATCACTTCTTGTTCAGATAAATCATCCAGGTCCACTTGTCCTTCCCATCCTCCAGTCCAGTGAGAGGGGACTTTATAGGACTTCTGGATTACAAACCCAAAGAGTTACAGGGTTTTCCTTAAAAACATTTGGTCATGTGGTGAGTGTAACAGCAACCTGGAAATAGAGAATCGTTTTCCTGGACCGACTTGAACTGGTGGCAACATCAGTCCTACACCTGAGCTGGTCGGACACGGGAATGTATTGAAACCAAATCCCATCTGACATTCTCATGTCTCTGTCTTTTCCCATGGGCAGTCTAAGCTTGGCTTAACCTAAGGCTACCTCCCAGTCTCACCAGCCCTCACAGCAGGTGGCACTGGTGACTTTGAAGTTAGTGTCTGCCCAAAATAGGCCATGACACGTGGCAGAAAGGACAGAGCACTGGGACCTGGATTTATGCAGGCAAGTGCACCCCTGAGTGTCCTCAAAGGCAAAGTCTAGCCTGAGCTGCTTCTTCTGCAGGCAGCATCTCAATCACTCTGCAGATGTCCCCAGGAGCATTCAGTCAGCAGTGGTGAGGACAAGTCAGGTTACCTCAAGGCTGTGCCTGCAAAGTGCCATAGTTTGCAGCAGGGACCACCTCTCTTTCCACATCAGGAGGTAATGGAAAATAAAAAAATGCATGCACGTGAAGAGGATGTCTCATCCCAGACCATGTGGGAGACACTCCCTGGACTCTGAGGTCTCCGCTGTGCTCAGGGTAGGCCTGACTGCTTTCAGTGGCATCCCTTGGGGCAGGGACAAGACTGTGGCACCCATCATGAACTTCACAGTCCAAGCCACTGTCAAGAATCTTATCGCTAGGTTTTGCTTCCCAAACTCCAGGGAAGTTCAAGGAATCACTTTTCTTCCAGCAATGGTCTGGGAGTTTTTAAATGGGTATCAGCATTAAGCTGGAAATTCTTAACAAGCCCAGATCAATTTCCCAATCAAGAGGTACATTTGGGATGTTTTAAACCTAAGTGCCACTCTTGGGAAGAGCACAGACTCTACTCCTCAAAGACAGTCGAACCCCGTTGCTCAGGAGCAGGAGAGGAGTCACAGCCCCCCCGGCGTGCGCGACACGGTGACTAGAGGAGCATGGCACTGCTCGCCGAGCATCCCGGCCCAGATGGCACAGCTGAACCTGCCGGGCGGCAGGACTCCCCGGCACCGCCGGCTGCACCAGTGCCTGCTCCCACGCTGCCCACAGCACAGCTGTCTGTGTCCCCTCTTCTCCCTGCCCCCCAGGAGACATCGTGGTCCCCTGACCACCAACGTGGCCCCTCTGTCAGGAGTCCCCTGGCTCACTGGTCAGCTCTGTTTGAATAGTGGCATGAGAATTTCTCCCTCATTCGTACAGTCATCTCGCCTTCCCCCCCGCCTCCCAAAAGCCATCAATATCCTCCTTCCCTGCCTCCCTCCTCCTTCCCCGCCGCCTCCCCCTTCTCTCCCTGGAACTTCCCTGCAGCTGCAGAGCTGGCCAGACAATCGGGTGTTTTAGAGAAATACATTTTTGGGCTAATTTGCCATGCATAAGTGTTTCTCTTACCCTTTAAAGGCAGGGAACAAAGAGCACATTCTCTGGGAGCTCTGCCCTGTTGTGAGCAGCCCTGCAGCTGTACAGCACTGTGCTACCCTCCTCTCTCCTGCTCCACTCCCTGCTAGCTGTGTAAGGAGATGGGGCTCTGCTTCTTCCCGGGACCACAACATCTCTACCCATCACTACACATTTCTTTCTGCTTTGTTGTGGTTTGTTTGTTTTTGTTTTTTGGGTTTTTTTAAAGCAGAGACAGAACAAGTGCAGAGGGAAAGGATTTGGCAGCACTATGACCTAGACTGACTTGCCAGATCCTCCAGGTAGAATCTTTTATGTTGAGACATCATTTATTTGGAAATAGTCTTAATTTTCCTGTATTTGGGGTTTAATTCTGTGTAAAAGTATTTTATTCCCTTGATAGGTAACAGTGGCAATGTTTTACACACACAATATTAGACTGGATGAAATTTTGTTCAATCAAAGAAACCTAGTCAAAATGTAAATCCTGTGAGAGGTTTTCAGGTCCTGTTTTCTCACTTTAATCACTGGTTGCCATCCCTGCCCACCCCTGGAACTGTTTATGGTCAAGTTAATTAGACTTTGAGCAACGTGGTCTAGTGGGTGGCATCCCTGCCCATGGCAGGGGAGGTGGAACTAGATGATCTTTAATGTCTCTTCCAGATGACACCATTCTATGATTCCATGATTCTATGATTCCTGGCTAGGGAATTTCTCAGACAGGATGATTTTCCTTTAGAGGGATAGGATGCCGAGTGATGAACAGATTTGGCCTGGCGGATCAAATTGGGAAGAAGATGCAGGTGTTCTCCTATGAATCACTCACAGGTTGAGGAGAAGGAGATAGCCTGGAACAGCTGGACACTGAGGAACTAAAGATTTTTGTCAGCTTTTTGGGAATCCCATTCAGCACTTGCTGAATTATCTTTTTCCTATCTATGGAAAGCTGGTTCAGCAAACAGCTTGCCAAGTGGGGTGACAAGTTCTGGTATAAGAGAAACAGGGCTTTTAAACCAGGCATAGTGAAATTACTCACACGAGTTTAGCAGCACTGTATCGAGGCAAACTCTTTCCATCAAGCCCACTCTCATCTGCTGTAAATATTAACTCAGTCCAAACCAGTCCCATTTTCAGATCCAAATTCAACACAGCCTAAGGCAGCTAACAGGGAGAGAAGAGAAGAGAAGAGAAGAGAAGAGAAGAGAAGAGAAGAGAAGAGAAGAGAAGAGAAGAGAAGAGAAGAGAAGAGAAGAGAAGAGAAGAGAAGAGAAGAGAAGAGACTGAGAGTGCAGCCAGCAGAGGTGCACTGGGAGGAATGCATAATGCAAGAAAAGGTAAAGATCTTATGAACTGCGGACTCAGATCCTGAGCTTCTAAGCTAGGAAAAGACAGCTTAGAGGAAATGATAGCTAGAGGAACGTATGGTAGAAGAAAGTGTAATCAACAACAGCACCCAAATGCCAGGACAATGGGACAGGCTGAGCCTCACCTGGCACAGCCCAATAAATCCCTCAGTTCCTTCCTGGCTCTGAGTTCCTTGCACTCAGCAAGGTGTGTTGGCATATGCCAACCTAAGACCTCAGTTACAACAGGAGGCCGTGAGTGGAGCCAAGGCTCAAAGACCTGCATTAGCTGACAATGTAGTAGCATTTTTTGTTCACAGAACACCACCTGCTCTTAGCTCAGCTGAAGTCTCAATGTTCTGAAACTCCTGCTTTGCTGTGCTACTGTGAATGAGTTAGTTGTATGAGGCAGCAGTGGAGAACTTCAAGTTTTTTTAGTTTACAAACTCCAGAACTCTCTCTTCCGACCTTAAAAGTAACTCCAGTAAGTGCCCACCAGGTATTAAAACCGTACTGCCAAGAAAAAGACAGTTTCTGCCAGACTCACCTGCAATAATGAAAATCCTATTGAGCAATGAGTTTAATCATATTTAACATTCCCTCTGGGTAAATGTCCTTCAATCCCTTTAGGAGATTGAATCTGCAAATTCTCCTGGCAGGCTTGCAGGGGACATCACACAGCACAGGTGGTCTGAGTAGCACGGGTATGTTGAATGCCAACACCAAGTGCCAACATAAATACCCCAAAGCCCTGGATGAGTTTAGTTAGTGGGAGCAAAACCCAACTCCATCTTTTGAGGTTACCATCTCAGTAAGACAGAGAGAGAGACAGAAGGAAAGGGAGCAAGAAGATTAGGGAGTGGGGGAGGGCTGGGAGCCTGCAGACTTCTGTTGCCACATGATTTTCCTGGTTTTCAAACTGCTGCTCTAACAGACATGCACGAGTCCCATGTGATGGCTTATTTACGAAAGCACAGTTGTAAGGCTGTTTGCATCTCACATCCGCTTGGCAGCCCACCTGACCACGGGCTCCAGGGGCACCCACTGCATCCTCCCCATCTGCGCCATCGGGCCAGGGGGATGGGTAACCCATGACGGGAGGACACTGCTCCTGAGCTGGTGAGACAGTGAAGCAGAGAGGAGAAACGTCTTTCCACTGACCTTTGCCTGGCACTGTGTTAGGAGGCTCCAGAGGCAGGGTGCTGTCCCTCCTGCACTGCTATGAGGGGAAGAAGCTTTCTTTGAGATCTGTCTATCTCGCTCCTTTAGAGCACCCAGAAGCAAGCTCACAGTCAAATTGACACAGCATATGCCAATATCCCGTATTTATTTTCAAATAGGTGCAGATTCTCTTTCCTTGAGTGGAGCTTTTTCTGGTACCATCAGCCCAGAGTCTCCTTTCACCCAAAGATCCACTCAATTAAAGTGGAAAATTCCTTATAAATAATGTGGAGGAGGCTAAGGGAGAGAGTTCATAATGAATTAAAGATGGTTCTTTCTTTGGAAATGGATGATTTTGCATACTTTCAATTAGTTTGTACAGAGAACCCCTAACTCCAGCAAAACTGTTCTTCTCAGTCAAAGAGAGGACCAAGACATGAGCAAGAGTGACAGTGTGTGAGGATAGTGTTTTTGAAGGCCAGCAATAGAACCTGAATTCACAGAGGCAGTGATGGGACAAGATTATGCTGCATATATTTTAGGGGTGGTGTTTTCCTTACTCCATAGTATCCCTTGGGAAAACATCAATAGAAAAGTCATCACCTCATATGCTGCAAAAACCCCTCTGGTAATCTCTTCCAAAACCAAAGCTCCAATGAAGAAAGAATATCTGACATTTTAAAACTTCAGTATGGTCAAACCACCCAACATCATCCCTAGCTCCTCTTCCCTGACAACCTATCGTTGTTTTAAATTGCCCAAGAGCCAAGACCGCTACCACGCCACAGGAGGACTATGTCTCCTGTGGCCATGCCTCTTTCCTTCAGGCTCAGTAAATCACCTCCATGAAGGGTTAATTCAACCAGGGCCTTTTACTCCAAGTTGTTTTCCAAGTAGCTGAGAGAATAGGTCTCTTGTTACAAACATGGCTTCTGGGCATTTGGTGATGCTTTCCCTTTTCTCTCTCTCTGTACCACAAAAGAATCTTTTGTTCTCGTCTCTCTGTCTCATTTACTCTCCCCCACCCTGCTCTCGCCTCTTCCCTCCATTGGCTGCCAAGTGACTAAGGAATGGCAAAAAATGACCATAGCTTGGTCATGGCAAATATTTCTTCACCTATTATCTGATAGAGACCTTGAGCATCTATGTGAAGGCCCCTCTGCTTCCACTGGGCTTCTCTTAGAGATGGGGAAGAATGAGTCAGACACAACAGGGCAGGATATAAGTTGAATCAGCCCAATATGCTAATGTAAATATCTTGCAAATTGACTCAGAGTGCCTGTTTCAGAAAAATCAAATTATAGGGACCCAGAACTGGCAGGAGTCGAGTGGCAGCTACAATGGGTCTAAATTTTTATGAGAACTCGGCATTTATTAAAAAACACATGGGAGGCACAAAAAAGTCTCTTTCTTGCCTCCACATTTACTGATTCAGTTGGTTTTAAGCTGGAGCTGACACTCTCTGTTGGATGGCTTGTAGCGTCGCATAGTTTCCCTGCACTGTTGCTGTAAATCTTCTTGTGCACGATCTCCCACCACAGAAAAGTTGTGGCAAATCCCCATGAACATCACGTCTTCCCACAACCCATTGAAATTATTCTTCAGGCATTCCCACAGGCATCCTTCCAGCTATAGTCTCCTTGCACATACTGCTTCACTGAGTCACCTTACACGTATACAGATATGTACAAGATCACATGATGCCAAAGTCACTGCAGCTTCTACAATGACCTTTCTGCAACAGAAACAATTCCTTAGCCAAATTCCTACCTCCATTCCTTTCATAGCATTTGGGTATATACTTCACTGATACTGTGTTCTGCAACAAAATAAAATTCTTCATTCTCAAATCATTCTGCAAATCATTCTGCCTTTCTGCTCACCTTCTTCTCTACTGACCCTCTTCACTCCTCTGACCACCCTTTGTCCTGAGTTGATCTCAGTCCATGTCATGCATTAGATGAACATGGCATATGCTGCCTGCATCCATCTGCCAAGCTTTCTGCACTCTTCTCCCATTTAGTGCCTTAACTATTTTGGAAGATCCTTGAAACAATCCTTAAATTTCAGCCTTAGCCACATCTCGCACACACACATAAAAAGCTGTGGATGTAAGGCATTATGCAGAGAATTTTTACTCCTGTAGAGAAGGGGAATGGACTACAGATAAAAGGGCCATTATATTCCCATATTAGAAGGACTTCTTGTCTGGTGGATTTTAACCAAGCTGGTTAAAACATCATGAAAACGATGCACTGACCAACTCTTTATATTCGTATGTCTCTGCCCACAGTAAGGATTTTTGCTTAGTCAACCATACTGTTTCAAAGCAGCGTGCAGGGCAGCTTTCACTGGAAAGCCTCAAACTCATCCAATATGTTACAACAAAGGGATATATAATAATCAGTTTTCCTGCCTCCTGGCTTGATAGCATCTAAATGAATCCCAACAAAGATACAGAGATTCTTCCTGCAACCTCAGCTGTGCTCCACCGCTCCCACAGTAGCTCTGTTGCAGAGGGTGCTCACCAGGACAGTGATCATCTCCATCACAAAAGACAACCAAAGTGCCCTGAGATGAAGAATTTTGCCCTTGTCAAAAAACAAGTCCCTGGAAGATCCAGAAACTTGTTAATTCACATGTTGTGCATCTAACAGGGCAAATTTAAACATCTCCACCAAGCAGTGCCCCTGCTGAAGCAGTGCATTGCTGGATACTCTTGGAATTCTCCACTATACAATGATGAAACTTTAAGGAAAAGGCTTTGCTTCTCCCTGCTTCAATTCTCCTTCACATGGTGGGATGCCACACTCCTGATGGAAAGACTATTTTAATCAAAGGCATTACACTGTCTAGAGAGCCCCATCAGGGTCACCTTTGCACCCTGTGGAGACCAAGAGGTTAACTGTTGGAGTCCCTTTGGAAAAAAGAATCTACCACCATCTCTTTCACAAATGAGAAGCCCAAGGATGGATTATGGATACTTAGATAATTTTGGATGAATCAAGAAAAGAGAGGAGGGATAGTTGGATGTCTAAATAAAGCCAGTGAGATCACATGTTCCGCCTTTTTATCTGCTTTTCTCTTTCTGCTTTTGGACAACAAAGCTTCCTTTGATACAGAAGAAGAGGGGGGTAGGGACGGTGGAGAGAGGGGGTGCCAGAGTCACCCCAATGGCCCCCGGTCACTTATCCATGCTCCTTAATGTGATGTTCCCACTGACAGCGACAGAAAAAAACAGTGATCTCATGATTCCAGAAACGATTCACACAAACAACCCTGGGAGATCAGGGGTGAGAGGGACAGGAAAGAGGGATAAAGGATGAGTGAGGAAAAGCAAGAATGGGAGATGAAAGTGTAGGAGTGATAGGGAGAGTGAACATGGGAAGCAGGACCTTGGGGGACAACTGTGTGTGGAGGTAGAAGCTGAAGGTCAGACTCCAAAAGAGGATGTGTAATAGGGACTGTAGAGAAAAGGAGAAGAAATAGGAGTCTTGAGACCAAGGGTAACAGGACTAGTGGAAGAAGACTGTGTGTGAGGTGTGACACTGTATGGCAGGACTTGAAGGCAGGGTCAGGGATATGAGTTGATTGAGTTGTCTAAATGTAGGAGAAGGGAGGCTGGACTCAGAGACAGCATGGTGGGATGAGGAACAAGGGCTTGATATGAGGGTAAGAAGGAAAGGAGGCAGAATTACCTATGGGATTAGGAGCAGAAGAGTTAAGTCTTGCTGAAACTTGCTTCTTTTGCATATTGCTGCACAAAATCAGGTCACCAAATTTGCCAAGAGTTTAATAAAACTGGTCTCTCTCAGCCCCAGACCCAACAGATGCCAGACAGATTTATTACCTGAGGCATTCAGCCATGTCCAAAGGAGGCAGTGGTTAAGCAGTGGGGCTGAAAACAGGCAGCCTGGTTTGCAATTTTGTTGGGCTGATCCCACTGAAGGAGAACTTCACTCCTGCACAGAGGAGCACTATCTGTGTATTACACCTCACGTGCCAGCAGCCATTTCATTCAGCCTTCTTCCCTTCCTTCCCTCATGTGCTTTCATTAGTCCTTCCCTTCTCCTCTCCCTCCATCCTTCCTTGCCACCTTGCCATAGGAAGACAAGAGATCGTCACAGTTGGCAGGAGACATCCCTTCTTCTCCATCCCCCCAGGGGACCTGCCACCCCAGCAGCAACTTGTCCCTAACCAGTGAAGCAGCCATGGCACAGCAGGAGACTTTTTAGCCCACAGGACTTCTGATGGAGCTGGGACAAATAGTTGGATGAAAGACTGGGGAAACAACTAAAAGAAAAAGTGTCTCTCGCAACAAGCTGCCATCTCTATGTCTCAGAGCTCTCCCCAGCACTGGCCTGTCCCAGGGGTTCATCTCATTTCCCTCCTCCTCTGTCTGCTCTGTGGCAGCTAATCAGTGACCCACTGACAGTCTCTGTCCATCACTCGTCTCTGCATGCAATGGGGTAATTAAACCCTGACCCTGGGCTCCTTTTATCCATTTCCTCTGCACAGTCACTCCCCGAAATGGCAGAGGGGAGGGCCTGCTGTGGAGTCTCCTGCCCCAGTCTCCAGCTCTAATGAAGATGTGAAGCACAGGAAGGACTCGTTGTGAAAAGAAAGATGCTGAGGGGGCAGCCAAAGAGGTATTGAGTGGTACAAGACTTCCTACATGATTGTGCTGAGCTCTGCTGACCTACCTCCACCAGGCAAGGCTTTGTAAACCTTCAATTCTTTATCATCACGTCCACAGGTTGTCCAGCATCCTTTGCCTGCCCAAGCATACCTACAGAAAACCTACAACTCCTCTGCATGTCTTCAGGGCAGTGCCAAGTATGGTGCCCAGCTCAGATCTAGCAAAAAAAAAAAGCTTTCCAGAAGTCTCAATATATCCAGCCCTGGACTTGCACACCCACAAGATCAAAGCAAATTTTCTGACCTCCCTGATGTGAACCCATTGCCTCCACTTGGACTAAGCCCAATGCCTCAGGCCTGATGCAGGACTTTCCTCATTAAACACCTGTAGAAGGGCAGAGGGAGGTCTCAGTGATGGGGGGAATCCTACGGAGCACAGTGAATGGACACAGGAGCTGGCTGGGACAAGGTGATGTTGCTCTTGTCTGCACAGAAGGACAATGGAGGATACACTCAGTGTCAGACAGGAGGCACAAAATGCCAGGAAGTCCTTTTTTTTTCAACTTTATTTCTCTTTCTGCTTTCTGGCATTCTGCAAAATTTATGATACAAATTGAAAAACAGCCAGAAATGATCCCAAGCAATTCAGACTCTGCTTCCTCCTCCTTACCCTGAGTGGGGAAGCTGCCTCCCTCCCACGCATGAGCAAGAAGGGCTGGGGCCACCCGGGGAAGGGCATGACGGGTAAAGCAGTGCCCCCAAACAATTAAGCACTGTCCCAGGCACTGCACACCCTTGTCCTGGGAACAAAAGAGTCACACACAAGAGACCTGACTGTGAAGCCTCCATCCGCTTTCATCACTGACCCCCAGGGCAGTCAGGGCACAAGGTCAGCCCACTTAAACTCCAAACCCATCCAGAAATAGAGCTGGGAAGTGGGCAAGGGTGGCCAACTGCAGGGGTCCCCAACCATTTGAGGGGTTCTTTGACTGAGCCATTTCATTTCATCAAAGACACATTTTTTTCTGGAAGGAAAATGGAGAGCAGTGGGTGTGAAAGGAGTAAGGGGGAGGCAGGGTGTTCACCATGAATTATGACCACTCTCAACAAGAGTCTTTTACACTGTGGAGGTGAGGAGAGGATGGGGTAATTGGGCATGTTAGACCCATGTATAATGAGGGCAAGTCTTTGACTATTTCCCACCCCTCACTCTGCTACTGCTCATGAGATGTGGTCCCCCATATGCCCTGTCACTATTCCGCTGTGGAGCTCAACATCCCAAGAGCTCATCCCAAGGACCACAAGCTTTGATAGCACCTTGCCAGACCAGTAGTGCCCCTGGGCTGTGCAATAGAATGTAGGCATGCCCCTGGATTGCAAAGGCTGAAAGTTGCCTTACAAATAAAAAATGATCAGCCAAGCCAGAGCTCATGCTTTCCACCTGCAGGGTCTCAGAAAACACATTAGGCTTTAAGCTGCCTTTAAGGTTTTTCAGGTTCCAAGTACTGATTTTGCAAGTAACGCTTTCATAGAGGTAACACCTGCACCAGATGCTCCTGAGACCTATCTCCTTGTCTGGGATAAAAAATCTGTGGGGACAAAGTCCGGAGGCATTGAAACATGTTTGGTGCACATGGAAATACAATGCATCTGCCACAGAGCATTGTCCAGTTCCCCCAACTTCCCTCTGGATAAACCTTGGAGAATCCTAAATGCAGGAAATTTCAGAGGAAGGACAATGAAAACACCCAGTGAAAGCAGTCACCTATATGGCCATGTCCCACCTGCCCCATACAGAGGCTGCTGCAAGTGTTGGCAGCACCCAGCAGAAATGGGGTAGGGATAGGGCAGGCAGGCTGTGCAGTGATGGGCAGGGAATACAATCCCCACACTTACTCACTGAAAGTTCCCCCAAAAACAGACAGCATGGCTCAAGGGACAGCAATCAAGAAGGATGTTGGTCCAGAGTTAGTCATGTTGACACTGAAAACAGTAGCAGAAAAGCAGCCAGAAACATGAGATTCAGCACAGCCCCAGTACACAGAAATACAGCTGAGTGCCAAGAAACTAACCAGTCATGCAACGTGTGATCTGCTAGCAGACTCGTTATTACACGTGATGAAAGACAAGCAGAAGGGAGTTTTGACTCTCAAACTTTTCATGGATTGTGTACTTGGGGATAGAAAAATCTCTTTATGTGCGAACTAAGCCCTCTTGATTGAAGCCATATTTGTAGACTATAAGTAGTGAACCCAATTTTCAAGAGAAAGCTGCATTTCAAATTTTTGATACAATTAATCAGACCTATTCTTGAAAATGGACAGCTTCCTGGAATTTTTTAAAATGCTGGCTAACCTTACTTTTCTGGATTTTAGGTAACCATTTTCATCAGCAATTCATTACTTTTCCCCTTGGGAGGAGGCGATCAGCTGGATTTCTACTATTGAGACAGACATGGCTTTAGGGCACATGCAAATTCGTTCTCCATCTCACACAGAGAGAATCCAATCGATCTTGGACACTTTGGGGCAGCTGTGGACAAAAGGCAGGGTCAGCCAGCACATGTGTACAAAGGCTGATGCTTCAGGGATGTACTGAAGGACATGCACAACGTGCACACTTCACTGGAGCAGCACAAAACAAGGCTCATCAGACCTACAGGTTTTGGCCTTGTCAGTGTCAGCAGGTCTAGTTTTTCACCTCGGGCGAGTTCTGCTTATTGTCTTTCTTTTGAATGGCAGGAGCTGCTAGCAAAGGAAACATTCACTGCTTGTTCATCTCCCTCGCAGCTCTAGTAGCAGAAGTGGACAGCAGAAGAAATGAGGTCCTGCAACTTCTTTTAACCAGTCTGATACCCAGCCAATGCACAAGGCTCTGAGCAATCCCCTTGGGGGCAAGCAAATTATTCACGTTATGCAGGTGTTCTTCTGCGTGTGTGAAAACCCTCTTTTTACCCCTTTGCAGTAAAGTAGGAGAAATATCCCACCTTCGCAAACCCTGAATCCAGGCCCCTCCTGCAGCAGCAGTTCCGGGCAGTGACCACACGGTGGCGCTCCTCCCTTAGAAATGGAGCCCAGCCGGTGGCCGGGGGAGACCCTGCAACGCCCGCGGGCGACAGCGCGGGGACAGCGCGGGACACACGGCCCCGACCCTGCAACGCCCGCGGGCGACAGCGCGGGGACAGCGCGGGACACACGGCCCCGACCCTGCAACGCCCGCGGGCGACAGCGCGGGACACGCGGCCCCTGCCGCACGGAGCAGTCCTGCCGGGGCGTGGGACGGACAGCGGGCGCGAGTTCTGCCTGTGTGACATCTGCTTAACCAGCTCTCTGTATCAGCTGTCAGCTTTGGGGAGGGAGGATATTCCACCACCTCTCTGGGCTGATGTAACAGTGCTTACCCACCCTCACAATGATTTTTATTCCTTTTGTAATTCCATCCTGCAACTTGCAACCCCTTCCTCTTGTCTTTAGCTGTGCAAAAACCCTCAGAAGAGTCTGGGTCTGTCTTCTCCATATCACCCTCAGCCACAGTCAAGTGCTGTTGCACTGCCGAGCCCCAGCAAGCTCTTCGTGCAGAGATCAGGGTCTGGCTCATCAATTCTGGAGCTTCACTGATGTAAAACTCCTGTCAGTGGCCAAGGTCGGGATGTCAGTCTCTTTTCTTCAGAGAGCTCCCACCTGAAGGACTGCGTTTCTCATTCAGCTTCCCCTCATAAATAAATCACATCTTAGACCCAGGACTTCAAAATGATTATTAACAACACACTCTTGCCCCTTGTAATCCAGCATTGTGGGTGGCTTCAGTCAGTGTTTTGATGTATGCAGACAAGAGGCTCACGGGGCTGCATACCTCAAACACTAACCACCCTCTCAGCCAGCAAGAGAGGTCATTGCCATGGGCCAGTCCTTGTTCCTAGTCACGGAGGAGTTTTCAGTTCAAAGAGTACAATGTTGGGGTTGTTTGGGTTTTTTTTATCTGCGTCAGTAAGTCGGGTTTGGCAGCCTGGTAGCTGCTCAGAAGCCAGGAGCAGCTGGAAAAGATGACACATAATGCAACAAGGCGACCACATTTCTCTGGGAAATCAAAGCATTCTCCCAGTGGCGGTGCTGTCATGATGGAGGCAGGAAAACCATTTGAACACCCAACCACCGCCCCCACGCACATCTCAGAGGAGAACGCGTGGAAGCCTGGCGATCCCGCCGTGCACACAGCTGTGCTGACTGGCTTCCACATCCGCTGGCATCCGATGCTTCCTCGGGTCACTGCTGGCCTGCCAGCAGTAGGGGTGATTGTGCCAACCAGTTTCACAGAATCACTGAATCAATTCGGTTGGAGAAGACCTCTGAGATCATGGAGTCCAACCTGTGACCGAGCACCACCATGTCAACCATACCACGGCACTGAGTGCCACGTCCAGTCTTCCCTTAAACACCTG